>BSBK01005860.1:685000-1100000 GCA_027943335.1 Chamaecyparis obtusa
AAAACAGGTCAAACTGATACAAACGACGCCGAAGGCTCGGATTTGACAAAGTCAAATGCGCGAAGACTCGTGGGAAGACCAACAAGGTGGAAAAATGAACAGAGTGAAGCTTGACACGAGAACTTGAAAAGTTCAAAATAAGGCGACTCTTACGCACCCAACATCGGCTCTGACTGGGGACTGCAAACTTCCCAATTTGCAGAGAACTTCAGAAAACTAGTTTCGCAAACCAACCCGAGCAAAAGGAAGGGAAAAGAAAAGAGGGACACAACCAAAACTGAAAACATAGGAAACTAACTACTATTTGCAAAGGGGACGAACCTAGACACTTAGAGTTTGCATAACTTCAGGTCCTGCCCATTATAGGTGAATGGCAGATTAACACCATCTGGATATGATAATTTAAAGGCATTTGAGCCCAGATTTTCTGAGATGATGAACGGGCCTTTCCACAGAGATTCAAACTTTTCATGTGCCCCCTTTGATGCTCTTCTCTTATCCCACAGCAGGACTTCATCTCCCACCATAAAACCGTGAGGCCTAGCTCTCATGTCAAAGATCTGTTTCACTTTCAGCTGATGTTCGGTAATATGGTCTACCATATTTTCCCTGTCTTCCTCCAACTTACTTAGGTGCATTATGCGCCTCTCCAGAGGATTTTTAAAATATTCATCTTCAATAACTGCTTGAAGTTGTGCAGAGGATAGCTCGAGAGGCAGAGAAATATGAGCCCCGATCCCATACACTAATTCGAAGGGTGACATGCCAATGGCTCGCTTCAAAGTAATCATGTCTGGCCAAAGTGTCTCGTGGAGCTTCTTATGCCATTCTCTGGGATTATCATCCATCAACTTTTTCATTATGACGATCAGGTTTTTATTGCTGGATTCTGCTTGGCCATTTCCCTGCGGAAAGTAATCCGAGGAATGAGCTAAGGCCACACCATGTTCATAGCAGAAGGTTGATATTTCTTCTGAAGAGAAATAAGTAGCGTTATCTGCTACAATTTTAATTGGTACCCCGAACCTTACAAAAATAAAATTCATCAAGAAGTCACACACCCCCTGAGAATTGGTTTTCTTCGTGGGTATTGCCTCCACCCATTTTGTGAAGTAATCGGTGGCAGTTAGAATGTAACTATCCCCGGCGTTGGATGGTGGGTTCAAGGGCCCGATGAAATTAATTCCCCACTGCCTGAATGGTTCTTCTACTATAACGGGCTTTAGAGGTAACGCTGCTAGATAGGGTCTCCCGGAGAACAATTGACACTTGTCACAACTTCTTACATACTGGTAAGCATCTTTAAACATCCCTGGCCAGTAGAACCTGTTTCGGAGAATCTTATAAGTTGTCACGGTTGAGGAGTAATGCCCTCCGCATGCTTCGTCATGGAATGCTCTTAACAATTCTTTCCTTTGTCTTTCGTCCACGCACCTAAGGAAAGTGCCATCAACTCCCTTCTTAAACAAGGTGCCCTAGGAAATTACATATTTATTGGCTCTTAACCTTAGGTTCCGCCTCTCCTTTTGATTTAGATGATCTGGACACTCCCCATATGTCAAGAACTATGTAACATCTGAGAACCAAGGGTCAACTGAGCTAACCAGCAAGGCCATAGGAACTTCATCTATTTTTTCACAAATTTCGTTATCCTCTGCTATCAACTTGCACAAACCCTTGCCTCTCACCAAATTCGTGGGCTTGATCGTCAGGTCATACTCCTGGATTTTCGCAATCCATACGGCTCTATTATTCATACCGATTTCTTTCTGAATCAAAATGCTTTTCACGGCAGTCTCCGGTATATATACGGTACTATGTGAGTGAAGGATATAATACTTGAAATGTTTTACTGCCTTCACCACCGCATAAGCATATTTTTCTATTTGAGGATATTTAAGTTCGTGCTTCTTGAGAGGCACGCTCATGAAAGCTATGGGTGCTTCTTGCCCGTCTTTATCCTTCTGCGTGAGCATGCTTGAAAAGGTATGCTGGGAAGCATAACAATATATAATGAAGTCCTTTTTAAAATCGAGGCTTTTCAGTACTGGTGCCTGGGATATGGCAGTTTTGACTTCTTCAAATGCTTTCTTTCCGTCATCATTCCATTTAAAAGGAACCTTCTCGCTCATCATCTCAATCATGTGTCTTGTTACCTCGAAGAATTCAGGGATGAAGGCTCGCAGAAAATTGATTTGCCCGAAGGACTTCAGGCCGATTCTGCTAGAGGGCAGACTGAGCTGTTGGATTGCTTTGACCCGATCGGGATCTATTTTTATGCCATCTTTCGATATGATATGACCGAGTAGTTTTCCCTCCTCTACAAAAAATATAGACTTTTTGGGGTTTAAGGAGATACCATGATCCCTGCACCGTTGCAAGACTTGTTCTACATCATTCAAGTGCTGATTCCTCTTTTTGGAGAAGACTGTAAGATCATCCAAATAGATCACTATGATGTTCTTCCTGAGATCTTCAAATGAAGAGTTTATTTCCCTTTGGAAAGTGGCGCCTGCATTTATTAACCCGAAAGGCATCCTGTTATAGGCGTAAGTACCCCATGGTGTGATGAAGGCTGTCTTATGCTGATCGGCCTTTGCCACGCCCATTTGATTATAACCTGAGTAGCCATCCAACATTGACATGACTTCCGAACCGGAGACTGCCTGTAAGACATGTTCCATGACGGGCAGTGCGTAATTGTCTTTTAGACTTGCCTGGTTCAGGTTACGAAAATCAACACAAATTCGCACTTCGCCATTCTTCTTCCTTACTGGGACTATGTTAGCTATCCACGTCGAATGGTGAATAGGGTAAATGATTCGGGCTTGTAACATTTTCTTAACTTCCTTCAGTATGGCTTCTGACACCTTGGGGTTATAGTTTCTTAGTTTCTGGCGAAAAGGAGTAACCCCAGGCTTCAAAGGGATTTGATGCTCAAACCGACCACCTCTGAAAATCTTCAGATCTCCATAATCCCAGGCGAAAACATCTCTGTATTCTTTCAATAACTTCTTCCAATCTTCTTTCTCAGATTCAGTACAGCTTTGACCAATGGAGATCCACCTAGGGGAATCCTGATCACCTATATCGATCTTATCATACTCTTTTGGATTTGGGGCATGTGAGACTTTTTCTTTCGTTGTACTGTCATCTCTTCTTTTGAATAAGTGCTCCAGAGAAACTAAGCCTTTAGGGATCTTATTGCTTTTTAGCTGAATTACCCCTGCATTATCATTCTCATCCTGGTAAAATTCTGTACATTCATTCTTTGAGCCTTCAAAATATGTTTCAGCGAATCCAGCAGCACACTCCAAGAATTCTTTAAGTTGTGCATCATCATCAAAAACCTGCCAGTTCTGGACATTGTCTGGTACCCTTGGCTTGTATATCATTTCAATCTGGTATTTTTCAGTTTTAAAATCAGTATGTAGCAAGAGCAAGGAGGCTGATACGGCCAAAGAATCTGCTCTAGTATTCTGATTTCTAGGGATATACTCAATGGAAAAAGCGTCAAAGGATTCTATATCATCCCAGACTAAATTTTTGTAATGCTTTAATTTCTCATTCTTTACAGAAAACTGACCCCAAACCTGTTTAACTATTAATTCAGTGTCCCCTTTCACAATCAACTTTTTAACCCTTCTCAACTTGTATTCCTCCAGGCCCAACAACAAGGCTTCATACTCTGCGGTGTTGGTGTTTTTGAAATCCAATTTGAAAGAAAAAGGAATACAGTCTCCATTCGGAGGGAAAAGGACCACTTCGGCACCTGAACCTGAGCTAGAACAGTTTCCATCAAATTCCATCTTCCAAATATCTTCTTCTCTCTCGGGTTCGATCTGAACATCTTTATCTGGAGCAGACAAAATAACATAATTCCTGAAATTACATTCTTCGTACAGGATTTGGGCTCTGGGTTCAGCTGAAGGCATTACGGTATATTTATTCTTGGGTTCAGGTTCTAACTTTACTTTCCTTTTGCCTATGGGAATTGTAGCTTTGGACCAATCCATTTTTATATCCCCACCCAAATCTTTACAGAAGGTTCTGCTGAGTAACATTCTGTAACTAGCAGGTATATCGGCTACTAAGATAGTGAGTTTTAGTCGCTTGTCCGGGTAGGCTGCCAGAACAGCCTGGCAGTCTTTAATCTGACCCTTCAATGGCACTTCTTTGCCATCCATAGAGTAACAATGGCCAAAGGTTTTAGTTAAGGGTAAGTCCAAGGCTTTAGCTACGGGGGCAGGCATTATGTTGTCAGAGGCACCAGAATCGATAATACAATTACTCAATTTTTGGCCATTCAACAGGAGAGATACATAAAAAAGATTTGGCTTTTCCTCTTCAGACTCGGTTTCTACAGAGTTCGTGGATCGACATCCTTCTGGAACCTGGGGAGTATCTTGAGGTTGGAAAGCAAAAGGTTCTTGAGTAGCAGAAGTTTCTCCTATAAAAGGCGTATCCACTTGAGGGCTTACATAATTTTCTCCTTTAACATATTTTACCAACCTATCCAGTTCTCCGGGGTTCATTCTCAAGAAATCGAGAGAGGAAATAGAAACTGTAGATGACTTACAGAACTCAACAAAATCAAAAGGAGATGAAGGGGCAACTGCATTCCTGGAAAGAATTTTTACCTTCGAACCTTTTGAATTCGTACGTGTTTCTTCACCAGTAGGCTCCTTTCTTTTTGTATCTGTGCTCGTGGCAGCTGCACCTGGAACAAACTTCTGAGTTCGTTGGTTCCTTGTTAAAATAGCGCAGGCTGGATCTTGTAGAGTTGCCAGCACACTTCCCCCTTGCTCTGCACCAGGTACATATTCAGAATAAAAAGATCCTGATGTACCCATGTCTTGAGAATCCTTTTCTTCATGAAACTATTCATTATTCACCTCATCCCTGGTTGCATTTAGTTGTAAGTATCTCAACCATTCGGTGCATGTATCCCCATCATGGTCAGTGGTTAAATGAAACGAGC
The DNA here is from genome assembly GCA_027943335.1 of Chamaecyparis obtusa. NCBI lineage: Eukaryota > Viridiplantae > Streptophyta > Pinopsida > Cupressales > Cupressaceae > Chamaecyparis > Chamaecyparis obtusa. The sequence goes on from BSBK01005860.1 coordinate 689,982, forward strand.
ACATAGTTTCTTTGGGAGCAGCCTCTATCTGTAACCTTGGTTGAGGACCAGGTAACTGCAACGCTTTTGTCTGCTGTTGGGGCAGTTGTCTTCGACTTATATCTTGATAAAGAGCTGGATAAGTAGTCGTTCTATTCTGTTGCCTTTTTAGCATTGCTATATCATTCATAACTCTCTGTATCATTGGATCTGTAGTTGCACTCGTCGAAGGGCTGCTAGGAGTTTGTGCTTCTCTCTTCCACTTGCCGGCTGTTATGAGAGTGTCTTCGAGCTTAATTGCTCTTGTCTGTGCGTCTTCGAAGTCAGGCACTCCGTCTTTCAACAAATGAAAGCTTATATCCGACGAAACCGCATTGAGGAAGTAAATCTTTTTGTTCTCATTGCTCGGAGCAGCAGTCGCGGGAATTCTTTGTAGAATTCTGTTGAATTTAGCCACGAACTCTCTCATTGGTTCATGTATCTCCTTCTTTAGCTGACTAAGTTGTATCAATAAAGAGACCTCATTGTCAGGCGTTTTGAACCTTCTTTCGAAAGCCTGCTTCATGGTGTCCCAATTCGTAATAGATCCATTTGGCAAGTGGCTGAACCAATCGGCAACAGCATCTACTAGAGTTCTGACAAAGAGTCTCACTGCTACATCTTCGGTAGATACACTCATGATCCCGCAAGCGGTTTGGAAGGCATTGAGATGATCATCTGAAGAGACTTTGTTGTCCCCGCTGAACTTAGGCAGAATTTGATTGGCTCCTTTAGGTAGATCAGCGAGTTGGTTGACCCCTAGGTTCAGAGGCCCAATGTGTTGACCCCAAGGTCTGTTTCCAAACATGAATGGAAGTTGGAGATTCAAAAGTTGAATATTTAAGACAGTGGGAATTACAGTACCTGGAGAAATGATTGCTTGGACGGTTAAAGGGATAGCTGGATTTCGCGAGGGAGATGAGGGTCGACTGACAGTTTGAGCTTTCTTCCTTCGGGAAAAATTTGAATCTGGTTTAAAATTAAGGCTTTCCAACAGTTCAAAATCTTCATCCACCAATCCTCTACTACGTTCCCCTCTCGTGTATCTTCTGGTTGCTAGTTCAAGAATCTGTTCAAAACTTAGTTCCGCGGTTGACCTTGTGCAAGCCTGTTAACTACGACAGCTTCCCTAGCAACAGGAATACCTCTCAAGCGTTCACCAAGTTCTTCTTCTCTTTCAAGCACTTCTTGAACCCGCTGGAATTCTTGATTACTTCATCTGAATCTCCAAGCGACTGCAGCTAGGTCTGAGATTAAATCCTCTTGTGTGTCTTAAAAACCTAAATTTGGCTGGAGCACAGGGAACACATTATCATTAGGTAGCACCATTATGTGACATTGTGATGGGAAGTGGACTAGTGCACTTGACTGGTCTTTCCCCAGCAGAGTCACCAAAAATCTGTTGGTGAATAGATTTGTTTTCTTTATACTCTGATATTTATCCTCTGACTCTATGCCTCTGAAAACAAATCGTTTACACAACAGTCGGGTAAGCATTTACTTTGCTTCCCTCTGAATTTTGCAAAAAGGTAATGCTCCCTTTATAAGATATTCAACGAATGGAAAAAGTAATTTTAACGTACAAGCTTTTAACTGAAAAGCAGTAAAAGGACTCTCAACCGTTCCTAGACGAATGAGGTAGAACAACAAAAACTTGTAAAACCAAATGATGGAACATAAGACTACCTTGCGGAAGAAAAATAAGCTTCAGCGGCCATTCAGAGAAATTTAGACTAACTAAAAAAATGCATCTACAGAAAAACTATAACTCAGAGAACTATAATAAATGACTGAAACTGAATAGCACATACACAAGATCGATATATAATTCTCAAAGTAGAACATATATATTTCACTATTTGATTCAAAGATCAAAATATTTTCATGCACAAGTATTCAGGTAAGACTGGCCCAAAGTCCAGTTATCATCAGTCATTCAAACTACTGCTAAAAAAAACAAAACCGAAAAGAACTTGTACTACTGCTTCTATTAAATTCTATCTTTTTTCTCTATTCTAATCTATCCCCCTTCCATGTCTTAAGCACCAGCTTAAATAGTTTAAACGGTCCGAGAAAGCCTCCCGAAAAACCCGGCTTCTCGGACCCCATTAAAATAAGAAACAGTTAACAGTTATAAACCAGTTTCTAAAGAAGAGTCAAAGTAGGGTCAATTGAGTAAACAAAACTGAATTTGATTCAGTTTTCTTGAGCATCCTCTGATGTGGCAACCTTTACGAGCTTCCAGGACCGGTAAACTCGAAGTAGCTCCTGAGTAGGCGGGGCGTGCAGGTTCTTCAACGCGGTCAACTTGGCATGCGTGGCATTTTTCTCCCATCTCATCTCCTGAATTTTTTCCGCTTGCTTTGGCAATTAACCTCGGTTTAAGATAAGCATTGCTTCTATGTTGGCGGTCCTCGTGAGGTCATGAACCATCGGCGCTTCACTTTCCTTGAAAGCGTTCATTTCATCCACAAAGGACTTCACTAATGCATCAACTACCTGGTCTGCATCTTCCAATTGTAGAATACCTAAGGGATTTACTATTTTAATGTCCTTCAGGGTGTCAGAGTGAATCTCCTTCACGCCCTTTTCCATAACCCGCATCTGAGAAATGGCTGTCTCGAACAAAGTGTTCTTCCAGCTAAAGTTCTTCTTCAGGATGAACAGCATACATGGGTCGACCAGCTTCATGGGGTTCTCTGTCAGAAATTGCTTCACTCTGTAATCTTCAATTTCTTGTACTTTTTTCATGATCTCTGAACAACTTTCAGCTTCACTTTCCCATATTGGGATCAATGTCTGAATTTCCCCCAAGAGCACTTCGCCGTCTATACGGGTACTCACGAACTCTTTTATGAAAGCACTGCCTTCCACTATGATGCCGTCTGTCCATGCCTTCATTACCTCTGTCCAGGTCCTCCCCTGCTGAACCTGCTTGAACAGCTTCTGACTTTCTATCGAATTAGGGTCGAACCCCTGATGAGCCTGCGCTAGAGGTATTGCACCATTCTCAGCAAGCGAAGATAGGAATTCCACCATGGTCGAAACTATCTATTTCAACTCCCACTTCTCTCTGCCGTCCTTCTGCGACTGTCCGAGCATACGATCGGCAGAGAATTTGAAAATGTGATCGCGGGAATCCCTGTTCAGCACTCCAAAATCCATCTTCGTTATCTCATAATCCTCGGGCTCAGGGTCTTGGGTATTTCCCATAGATCTCACTGTAGCAATTTCAGTAGTGACTTTCCCGGTAGAAGGATCTGTTATTAGCCTCGCATCACTCTTCATCCTTTTAGCTTTCGGAGTACGAGCAGCGTACCTCGTCACTATTTCTTTAACTGGCATAGATAGAGGCTTGAAGCTTTTCCTTTTATTAACTGATTCCGTGAGCCAAGGTGGGACTGTGCTGGACACCATTCAATTGTCAGGGGTCTTGACAAGTGCATTTGCATTCTGAGATAGGTCTTGGCAGTGCGTGAGACCTTCCTGCATCTTCCCCTTATGATCGGGGGTGAAGGTGAGATCTTCATCGTTGAGGTCACCGACGTCATCCAGATAATCAAGCTCCTCTAAGGCCATTTAGTTTTTCTTCTCAGATCTCGTCCTTGGTCTTGACCTTGGCGCGGTTGGATGTTTCACTGAGGCCATTTTCTCCTTCACTAGTATTTTCTTACCTGCATTTGATGACAAAAGAGAACTATTAGCAAGGGCTTGTGTTACACTCTTAATGGGCGAACCAGTGTTATGACTTGTATCTGTAAGAAGTTGAATGTCTTTCTTCTTCGCCATGATCCAGTTTTCTATTTCCTCAAAAATGCTGCGGGCCCGGAGTCTGATATCACTAGACTCCTCTCTACTCCAATCGATGATCAAAACAGCATCCCCCTCGGAAAAGGTGGTGGATGGACGGGGAATCTCTGGATCATTATCTTCTATATTTCTGGTATCAAACTTCAACTGCAGCAGTTTAATCTGAGATACCGTAAGCCTGGTTCTATCTCGTTCCCAAATCATTTTTTCATTGCCGAGATCTTCCCATAGGTCCTCCAGATGGTAACTTGGTGAAGGGCATTTTCCTAATCCCAGGGTTTGTCTGGCAAAGCCTTTACTATCGAACCCTGTCCTTGGTTCATAGAAAGGCATGTGGAAGTTCAGTAAATTACTCCCCACAACAGATGTGTCCAGCATGCTGTTACAGATTAAGTGGCCTAACTTCACTGGGAACAAAGAGTTTCATTTATCTTCCGGGAGAGCTATTTTAATGACAATGAAAAACTGTCTGCAAACTTCTGCAAGAATGAAACAGTCAAAAGCGTACCTAGGCAGCTTCAATGGTTCTTCTTCGAATCCTCCTACCCAAATATAAATAAAATGGGGAAATTGAATATAAAAGCTGCCAAATACTTTAACTAATCTCTGCGCATTGTCTGAAATCCTCTGGTTAGGCCTGCCAGCCAATTCCTGACGCAATTTCCCCCAGAACATATCATGTATTGTTCTATAATCCTCCAAAACCTTATCTCTTCTCAGTAATGGACAACACTCATAGATAAATAAATCTCCATTCCAGGGAGCTTTCTGAATAGGGTATAGGTCCTGAGTGCAGGCCAAGCAATACATCAAGTACGAAGACATGTAAAATCCTTCCTTGGTCATCTGAGTCTGTCTGAGCTGGTCCCGAAGAGATGCGGCTATAATTTCAGCCCAGTCAATGTGTTAACTCCCTTCTAAGATGATTTCTACAAAATGATACATCCACTCATCAAAGGATAGGGCCTGTTCTGAACCTTTTAATCGGTGAAGGAGAACAACCAAATCATGTATTAGGGGGTTCATATGATCCTTGGTGAGAGTTTTGGGTAACCGCGACCCTCCTTTATAGTTGGTCTTTGTCCACCTTCTTGCTATGTGACTCTTGTTTTTATCAGCATTTTCCCTAAATTGGGCCAGAGACTGGGTCGGCATGAAGTTGACCAAGCCTTCATCTGGTATTTTGAAGACTGTTGAAATGGTTCTGCGGTTAACAGGGATTAGGGTTTGACCATCCGTGTTCAAAATACTCTTCAACTTTACATCGTATCTATTGATACATTCTTGCACCAATTCCGGACAAACAGTAGCCGGTGGGAAAGCAGCCGCTTCTAACAACCCACTAGCTAGGACTTCTACAATGTACTCCTCGTCAACACGAGTTGAGATTTTTGAAGGTATAGTATCGACTGAGACCCCTAAAAGATTCATGTCTGTTATGACCGGGGCCTTACATTCAAGATTCTTCACGTTGCCAAAGAAATGCATGACAGACCTCATGCCTGCCTAAAAATATGAAAGTCTACCAGCTCACTGCTTGAACTAATGAATTTGAAGGAATAACCGGAAATGAGAAGGTAGAGCTTGAAAGAAGCTACCTGTACGCTTTGCACTTCGACCAGACCACCCTTCCAGCGCCCAGACCTCGTAGTGTACAATAGGGAAAAAAATGACTTACCCAGTTTCTATTTTTAGTTGCCACTTGAAGCACGAAATATACTCCATTACGCGAGTATTAATAAGTTTTTTGATACCAAGTGGTGATAAGCAATAAATGCCTTCAAATCAAATTAACTCTTCGGGATCAGCCACCTTTTCAATCATCATTATTCAATCTCAAACCAAATATTTCCCAATCGTGCAAGTGATTGCCTCGTTTTCCGTGCACTGGCCCGTCCAATGAAATCACGCCAGGTCTACACGGTGCGTCTTGTCAGGACATTCCATCATTATTGATCACGCCGGTAGTCCGTTTGAACTACTCTGAACTCCTTCGAACCAGAGCTCGAAGAGGTTCAACCTCTCTCAAGAGGAAAATGCCGCTAGCCTTCCTACATAACACATCATTAGTAATAAAGGACTCGGGCCGCTTTTGAACTCCTTCGAACTACTTCAAACCGGAGTTCGAAAAGGTTCAAAGTGATTCAAATGCCTTGAAAGGATATGTTATTGGTTTAAAACAGGTCAAACTGATACAAACGACGCCGAAGGCTCGGATTTGACAAAGTCAAATGCGCGAAGACTCGTGGGAAGACCAACAAGGTGGAAAAATGAACAGAGTGAAGCTTGACACGAGAACTTGAAAAGTTCAAAATAAGGCGACTCTTACTCACCCAACAATTTCCTAGCAAAGGCCAATAGGCTGGACCTGGCGGCAGATTTCTCCTGCCTCTCCCATTCCTTCTCTTAATGAAGAGGAGAGATAGCAGAGCGAGTAATAGCAGGAGGAGGAGGGCATTCAAGGATGACATCTTGTTCATTTGAATGCCGATTCATTCATCAATCCTCGTGTTACTTATATAGGAGACTTAGAAAAGCGTTTCATGTAAGCCAGTCTTATTTCATTTTTTAAATGCTTTTGACCAAGGCTTTTGAGAATTCTGAGCCTGCACGTTAATCATCACATTATGTCGATATTGGAATGCCGGCCCATTTCATTGACTTGTTTGTTTTAAAATCACTTGATGATCATGGCTTGCCTTGAAATCAGCATGCAGGGATTAATAAAATTCAACTTGATATAGATATATGCGTTGCCAGGCCTTGTGATCACACCTCTAGATATTCGTTTTTAAGTCATCTGATTGGTACTCTCGTTTACAAATTCTATAGTTGACGTTAATATGCAGAGGATCTTCGTTTTCCAAGTAAATTTATAAATAAAATAGTTTATCATCATCTAACCACCATAAAAAAAATGATTTATAATTAAGGTTAAGTGATTATAAAGATAAGGTCAAGGGATGCTTTACACCTTTTTTGTGGGACCTGCCCCATTTCTCATGACTTTTGTATTTTATTTTATTTTATTTTTCTAGATTATATAAAAGTCTGTGAATCTTATAAGTTAGCAGAAATAATTAAATAATTTGTCATAAATTATGCATATGTTTCTCTAAAAAATGCAAGTTTCTAATATCTACTTTCAACTTTTAAATTCAGAATTATAATCATATATATTTTTAAGTTCCAGTATTGGTCTATAAAACACTATTAATAATGCCTCAACTTTTTTTTCAACAACAAAATTATGTTAGTTTAGCAAAGAAAACTCTTCCTAATTGTCATTAAAAAATCTCTTCAATATGAAGAATATAACAATGTAAACATGTTTTCAAATGATTTAGAACAACAATTCAATATGTTACTGCAATTGAAGGGAGGAAGAGGGGTAAAGGCAAAAAAAACAAAAACAAGAACGTGAACAATTCAATAACAACAAAGATCAAACACATAAAAAAGGAGAGCAAAATACCAAGTTCTAGTCAGAGAAAACCTAAGACTTGAGTAGAATCTAGTATGTCAAAGGTGTTTCTTGTTAGTATCTTAGATGTTTAATAAAGGTATCACATTACTTCAAAGATACATTGAAACTTAATCAATGATTTCAAATCTCCTTACACCTATTTTTCCTCTTGGAATAATGATAGGATGACTCTCCCACTTGAATCCACTACATGAGCATTGGAATAGGATTTGTTAAATGAACCAACTAGGGTGTAACATTAAAGTTAGATCAAATATGAAACTCTTTTATTATTTCATAGCACCTTAAAGATGAAAAAAATGTATAATAATTTAAATCGACGTAAAAAATCATTATTATTCTGGAACCATGTCATTTCAATACAAATTCACTATAGTGGACAAGAAACTATCACTCTAGTTTTCAACATTCATATGAACCTTTTATGTAGTTTACCTTGTTACAAGTGGCACTTGAATGAGTCAAAGTTTAACTTTTAATCCAAGTTGAGATATACAATCTAAATTATATAGGAAACAAAGATGAACTCTCAAACCATCTCAAGAACCCTTAAATCCATTTGGTTAGTTTTTATTTATCGTATGTCCTTAGGTTCTACAAAGGAAAATTCTAAAATAAAATAAAATAATGAATAGGCATTTTCAGTTATATTAAATAAAATTACACTATTCACAAAAAAAGGTAGGGGGATATGGGATCACTCCTCAAGTATTACATGAACTTAGTGCTTGAAAAAGCATAATTAACAAAAACATAGGCAATGCCTAAAAATAGAAACATCACATAAAACTTTCTAAGCGGCTAAACAAGTGGTCGTGGGTGGAAAAGGAGGATCTTTGTAATCCTTAGGACCCCTTACATCAACATGGTTGAGGTTTTCTGTCAAGAAGGGACTACCCTTCTTTTGTTGTTACTTATTCATTAGATCTTTCTCCTTCCTAGCAAGAGAGATATGCAGGGTAAATCTTAGGAGCAATTTGGAGGAGCTCGACAAATTTTTGTCATCATTGGTGTGCAGCTAGCTAGAGCCACCACCTGTAGAAGGGCCTCAAAACTCTGTGCCCCACACAAAAATTGAGCCTCTACATGGCAGAGAGGTGGAGTGTCATTGTTGAAAATATCTGTCTCCACAAATTGGCAACAAGGAGCCTAAGAACATAGGGTTTGTGAGTGGAAACTAGAGGAGCTATGACCATACCATTGACTACAAGGTGGATAGTGGTCATGAGAAGTTGAAGGATCTAGAGTTACACTAACAAACTTGCAGGGGGCATTTTTCCTAATGTTGGAAAAGCTCCTACAAGTGGACCACCTCAATTGAAACCTTGTTGGCTTGCACTTGAAACCAAAGCATCACATTATTACCAATATAAGCTCTAGTAAAAACCAAAACCTGTGTATCTATAGAGTTGTGAGAGAATAAAATAATATTTGTACATTTTCATAAAGTGATGATGATTTCCACCATTAAAGCATGCCATACTTTCTTTGAATTTGAAGAGAAGATGAGGAGAATATTACAAAAGAATCATATGCCAATCAAAAGGTTCAAGTCCAACTACTTGAAAGAAATCATGAATCTAATTCTACAAATGTTAGGCTCAACGACATAACTAAAAGAGGTGTGTGAAAGTTTATGGTTGACCACAAAATTGACAATGAGGATCTAGAACTCACAAGTGTCGTAGGTGAGAGCCCAATGGAAAGCCCTAGAAAATAATACACCGAGTCAAGTGAGCCAACTTAAGCCCAATAATGGTAGACAAGATAGTTTGAAATTTGTGATGTCAAAGAGTCTAAGAAGATTACAACCGCCACCTAAAATTCAAGGTTGGAACCATAGGAAAATGAGGTACAAGCCAATGATAGACCAACCTAGGGTCATAGTTGCAGAAGGAAGTTTTGAGAAACTAGCATCAATCCTTCCACCATGGCTTGACAGAGGAGATACCTAGCTTATGAATCATATTCAAAGGTAGTACCTGTATAGTCTTAAAATAGAAGCACTTCCATGTTAAGAGCATTTAGCCCTCTGAGTAAGTGGTTTGGGGTCACATCAGATGCCTTGAATTGATCTTTGCTTTGATCTGGCTTTCTCCCCACTTTCCACTTCTTTTCTACTTCATTCTAGGTGAAATTAGGGTTAGGATCCCAAGGCTTCTCCTTAAATTCCCTCTTTTATGGCTCTATTTTCTAGGTAGGATTCAGAAATAGGTCCTCATGGAATTCATCATGTTCATCATAGGATTTTATGTATGTCCCTGACATCCTATCCTGTTTTGGCATCAGTTTTAGGTTTATGGGCATCCTCGGGACCTCCTGACTTGGTTTTGAGGCAATCCAGGACCAAGGTCAGATTCGAGGTCGAACCTGACTAGGTCAGGGTCGAGCTCGAACCTAACTAGGTCAAGTCCAACCTTGATTTTGACCCCTTTCTCCAAATTTCCAATTTCTAGAATTTCTGGGCTTCGGGCTTTCGGGATATTTAGTTTCCCGCCTCTGGGTTAATCATTTCGGGTTTCGGGATGGTAAATCCTTTAATTGCATTTAATCTAGGTATATTTTCTAAAGGTTAGGACCTAATTGGGATTTAATTCTCCAAGGTGGCCCCTTTAGAGGATTGTGCCCTAGTTCACTATAAAAGGAGGCCTTCCTCTCTCATTTTCACATCTCATCCTCAAGCAATTGCTCTCAAGCTCTCAAGGTGATCAAGAAAACATCCATTCAAGCATTCAAGTCTTCTTCTCCATCTAAGTTCTCCATTAAAGATCAAGGATTCAAGCATTCAAGCCATTGAAGGGATTTGGTTCAAGCATTCAAGATTCATCATTCAAACCCTAGATCTAGCCGTTATGATGGTGTGATCTTCCTTCAAGGTCCTTTTTTCATATTCAAGATCCATTTCATTCTCTTATCAAGGTAGATTCTAAGCATATAATCATGGAGGTTTGATTTACATTTTTTTTTTTGTTCAAGCTTTCATATCAATATACTTGTTTACATTCAAAATATAATTACATATCTATTGAATTGCATAGCTTCATTGTTAGATCCTTTTCTACTACTTGCTAGCATTCCTATTTCAATTTCAATATTAAGGTTGATTCCAAACTGGGGTTTGACCAAGGAAAACCCCTCAAACAAACAACAAAACTCTCTTTTTCTTGTAGGTATAGGTGCAGAATTTTAGATCTAAGAGCAAATTTGGATACCCATTTCGACAAACTTCTAGGATCTATGAACAGAATTTGAATCAAACTTCAAATAAAGAATGTGGTATTTGACCTTTTATGAGGGTCAAACCTGAGCTGAGCCATCTTGAGGAAAGATTTCTGGGTTTTCTCTGTCTCGACATTTCCAATCCAAGATAGGTTTCAAATTTTCTTGAAAGTGTACACAAACATCAGAATTCAACATTTTCTAGATTTTCCCTAATTTGAGGTTAGTATTTGTATTTCAATTCCAAGTATAACATAATAAATCTCCTCCATAGGGAAATATTGGATTTTCTTTTTCTCTCTTCCATATTAACCAACAAATTGATTCGATTGTGTATTAACTTCTTGGTTGATCAAATCGGATCTCTTCTTTGAGGAATTTGCATTTGAGAATAGATCTCATATTTCCCCCTTTACATCTGAATAGTGGTGAATCCATTTTACTCCTATTCATTTTGGTGAACCCGACATACTTACTCTCCTTTTCTTTTTTGGAATTAAATGCCCTATTGTGTTAGATTTTAGATCCTTTCTTGCATTTAGATTAGATCTAGATTTTGTTCTTGCATTTTTCAAAAATCCAAAAAAATCTATATAATTAATAAAATCCAAAAACATTTCTTGCATTACTATGGCGATTGTTAAGATGCTTTGGTGTGTAATTATGTTCTTTATTACTCTTCTTTTAGCATCCCTTTATAATACCTATGATGTCTATGAGAGTATCATTCACTTCATTATGTTGATGACCCTTCACTTTGCCCTTGCTTATGCTTTTGTGAAGTTAACCGACACTAGTCTACCTACATTTAAAACTTTTGTTAAAGATTTATGTGGTAGCCTTATTTATCTTTTGGATTATGTGAAGAATTGGGTAGATGGTACACCATCTCTTAATCTTCCTATTCTGATACCTAATTCTCCATCTGTTAATCCTCGCTCTTCCCATACTTATGATGGGATTCAAGCTATCTTTTAGGATGCGGATGTGCAATATTTCTTTGATTTACCTTCTCCTCTGATCCATGATGATATTCAAGGAAAGGGTAAAGAAACTTTTTCAAAACCTATTATCCCACCTTATACAACCTTTACTCATAAACATGATAAACGATCACCTCCTGTAGAAGCTTTACATAATCTGTATACTACCAGATATAATATGGTGACTAAACAAGGTTATAAAGGTTTAGGGCTAGGTGTTAATGAGCATGGTATTAGATTTCTAGTTCATATACCTCCTAAACCAGATATGTATGGTGTTGGGTGTTCGAAATCTCAAGTTAAGGTAGGTGATGCTAAACATCATCCTCTTCTTCCCACACCTATCTTAGATAACCCTAATACTCATCAAGAAATTGCTAAAAAGGTATATGTTGAGCTAATGAATTCCAAGAAAGAAATCTTTCGACCTATGTCGATAGATACTTTATACAAATATAAATGTCCTTTTCATTATAGTAACAAACATTTACTTGTTGATTATAAACATTTCAAGCCATATGTTAGAGAAAGAGCCGCTTTAGGAATTATATTACACCCTCGTGCAGTTTTACAATTTCTTCATAATTTTGATATAGGGGATTCCCCTCCTTTAGATATAATGTAAATTGTTCTTCTCCTCTTGTCTCATGATTGGGGGGCAAGAGGTGTATCTTCATCCAGTCTCCTAGGATCCATTAGGTCTTTTATTAGGGCTTAATTGCTATTCTTTTTCTCCTTTCTTTTTCTATGGCTTTGCATTATGTTTTTAATCATCCATAGAATCTTTATTCTTTTTTCAAGATATCTTTTCTAAGACACTTGTTTTGCAAAGGTATCCCTTGTCTCTATCTCTAGGGGGCAAGGTACCTCTTTCTTTCTCTTTGTCTAGGGAACTGCTTTCCTTAGCTTAGTGGTATTTGTTTATATTGCAATATTATTTTAACATATTCATAGATTTTTTGACTATGGATAACCTTCTTATATGAGAATTTGTTGTCCTAGGTCGTCACTTCTTCTCTATGTTGTAAATTATGTTCTTTATAAACTCTCACCCTTGCTTGGTGTTGGAGTTGTTTCCCTCATCCAAAGATTCCTCTTCCTCTTTTACATGGGGCTTGATGATTGAATCTTTGTTCCCTCCTATTTGAATGTTGATATTTTATCTAAAGCACTCCTCTTTGGTGGCAGTCTTGTTGATAAGATCTCTTTCTTTGAGGATCCTTTTTCCATGAGTGACATATCCTTTTCACAATTATCTATGCTCTTGGATGTTGGGGTCAATGTCCCTCACTAAGGATATAGTATACATTGTTGTAAATAGGATATCTCCTTGCTTTGTGAAGTAGGTATCCTCTTCCATCTTTGTTCCTACACTTGGGGGGAAAGGATGCCATTTCCTTCTATCTTTCTAGGATTCACCTCTTTCCTTGGTTAAACAGTATCTATCTATTATGTGATATCCAATCATACATGAAAAATTTAGTTTGCATTGAGGATCTTTGTCCTTGATCACAACCTCTTCTATTGTTTGACATTGGGTTTCCATGGTTGATATATCTCTCACCTTGGAAACTGAATAGTGTGCTATCCCTCATAAGGGGTTACTTTCTTTTTCACTTCTTGCATGATATCTCTTTGCATTCGTCCCTTCCATGGCCTCATAGGAGCTATGACCTTCTTGGCTTGGACTAGGTGTTGTTTGTGGATATTGTCTTGATGCTGAAGAAGGCTTTATCCTTGTTCTTTTCTTTCCTTAACATGTCAAAATAGTATGTTTTTGCCATATTAAGGAGGGGGGCATATGTAGGGTCTCCCTTATACTATAGTTTTTTATTTTTACATGCTAAATCTTGGAAGGTAATGCACATAAGTTGCTAAATCTTAAAAAGACACGCATTTATATGCTAAATCTTTTGAAGGTAACACACATAAGTTGCTAAATCCTGAGGAGACACACATTTTTCAAATTTTTTAATATGCTAAATCCTCTGAAGGTAACACACATAAGTTGCTAAATCCTGAAGGGACACGCATTTCTAGTTTCAAATATGCTAAATCTTGGAAGGTAACACACATAAGTTGCTAAATCCTGAAAAGACACCCACCTATATGGTAAATCTTCTAAAGGTAATGCACATAAGTTGCTAAATCCTAAGGAGACATGCATTTCATATTCATAGTGATACAAGAAGGTGGATCTGTGGGTATTCCAGAAGCCATCAGAAGACGCATTACAATTACAAGCACAGTTTATGGGTGAACCTATTGGGCTCTCCCTCCAGGGTGATTTATGATAAGGTGGGCATCTTACTGGGTGAGGTAATCACTTTCTCCTTTCTCTCTTTTTTCTTTCATGCTAGTAGGATAGGATCATGAAGCTATGTTATTTATAGTGTTGCTCTTGTCTTTCTTTATGTAAACATTTATGCTTTTATGATAGCTTTCCAAATATGATATTAGTATAAGGAATATTTCTTAGCGAGGTTTCTTATGCTAATTGATTTGGGTTGTTTAGTGCTAACCCTTGTTCTCTTTGTTATTTTGTTTCACACCCTTGTGTGTGTATGATGAGTTGGAATCCTTAGTCTGGGGGCTTGTGCCCTTAGCTAAGTGTTATTTTGTCTCTTTGTGAATCCACTTGGATCTCCTTTTTCTTCTCCTTTACCAAGAGTTTGCATCGAGTCCATACTCTTGCTAAAGTGGGGGCTTAATGTATCATCTTAAAATGGAAGCACTTCCATGTTAAGAGCATTTATCCCTCTAAGTAAGTGGTTTGGGGTCACATCAAATGCCTTAAATTGATCTTTGCTTTGATCTAGCTTTCTCCCCGCTTTCAAATTCTTTTTTGCTTCATTCTAGGTGAAATTAGGGTTAGGATCCCAAGGATTCTCCTTAAATTCCCTCTTCTATGGCTCTATTTTCTACGTAGGATTCAGAAATAGGTCCTCCTAGAATTCATCATGTTCATCATAGGATTTTATGTCTATCCCTGACATCCTATCCTATTTTGGCATCAGTTTTAGGTTTCTGGGCATCCCCAGGACCTCCTGACTTGGTTCTGAGCCAATCCAGGACCAGGGTCAAATTCGAGGTCAAACCTAAATAGGTCAAGGTCAAGGTCAAACCTGACTAGGTCAAGGTTGAGCTCGAACCTGACTAGGTTAGGTCCAACCTTAATTTTGACCCCTTTCTCCAAATTTCCTATTTCTAGAATTTGCGAGCTTCGGGCTTTTAGGATATTTAGTTTCCCACCTCCGAGTTAATCATTTCGGGTTTTGGGATGGTAAATCCTTTAATTGCATTTAATCTAGGTATATTTTCTAAAGGTTAGGACCTAATTGAGATTTAATTATCCAAGGTGGCCCCTCTAGAGGATTGTGCCCTAGTTCACTATAAAAGAAGGCCTTCCTCTCTCATTTTCACATCTCATCCTCAAGAAATTGCTCTCAAGCTCTCAAGGTGATCAAGAAAACATCCATTCAAGCATTCAAGTCTTCTTCTCCATCTAAATTCTCCATTAAAGATTAAGGATTCAAGCATTCAAGCCATTGAAGAGATTTGGTTTAAGCATTCAAGATTCATCATTCAAACCCTAGCTCTAGCCATTATGATGGTGTGATCTTCCTTCAAGGTCCTTTGTTCATCTTCAAGATCCATTTCATTCTCTTATCAAGGTGGATTCTAAGCATACAATCATGGAGGTTTGATTTACATTTATTGTTTTGTTCAAGCTTTCATATCAATATACTTGTTTACATTCAAAATACAATTACATATCTATTGAATTGCATAGCTTCATTGTTAGATCCTTTTCTACTACTTGCTAGCATTCCTATTTCAATTTCAATATTAAGGTTGATTCCAAACTGAGGTCTGACCAAGGAAAACCCTTCAAACAAACAACAAAAACTCTCTTTTTATTGCAGGTACAGGTGTGGAATTTCAGATCTGAGAGTGAATTTGGATACCCTTTTCGGCAAACTTCCAGGATCTGCGAACAGAATTTGAATTGGAATTCAAATAAAAAATGTGGTATTTGACCTTTTATGAGGGTCAAACCTGAGTTGAGCCATCTTGAGGAAAGATTTCTGGGTTTTCTCTATCTCAACATTTCCAGTCCAGGATAGGTTTCAAATTTTCCCAAAAGTGTACACAGACATCAGAATTCAACATTTTCCAGATTTTCCCTAATTTGAGGTTAGTATTTGTATTTCAATTCCAAGTATAACATAATAAATCTCCTCCATAGGCAAATATTGGATTTTCTTTCTCTCTCTTCCATATTAACCAACAAATTGATTCGATTGTGTATTAACTTCTTGGTTGATCAAATCGGATCTCTTCTTTAGGGAATTTGGGTTTGAGAATAGATCTCATATTTCCCCCTTTACATCTAAATAGTGGTGAATCCATTTTACTATTATTCAGTACCAAACTAATTAAGTCAAACATCTATCGATCTAGATGGATGAGGCAAAATTAGGCTTGCATGCCTTCCAAGGAATGGGGATTCAAATTAGTTTTGGAAAAAGGCTCTTGAGGAGTACAAATGGTATCCTTATGAAAGCACAAAGAACTTGTTAGAGTAAATTATTAATTATATTAATTAACTTTACTCCCTTCTTAAGATGTCAACTCTTTTGCTTTAGTTGTTTATATTTAAACATGCATGCACTAGTTGTTCTAAACTCATGCACTAGTTGTTTAAAATAAAACTTGCATGCATTAGTCTTGTAATAATCTAACTAATTATTACATGCACTAGGGTTTTCCTTTCAAGGCTTTTGATCTCCTTTATAAGGTTGATCCATTGTACATTTTATTCATTCATTAATTGAGGATATTTTCTTCTTCATATTTTTGAGTCAAACCTTTGCCCTCTTCTTGTCTCTACTTCCTTGTAACATGTTTTTTATATGCAAGTGATCTTTGGGTTTTCTGGATTTGTATTGCTCAAATCCTACATGGTATTAGAGCCTAATCTACTACAACTTGTTCGTGTTTGAAGGATTCAGAGATTAGAAATTCATTTGTTTCAGATTAGGGCCTTTTCTTTGTTTTTTATTGAAATTAGGGGTTCCCTAAATTTTGGTGCACTTTAAGCTCAAACAGACCTCATCGTTGAGCTCGCAGTGCCCAAAAACCCCTATTTCAATATAAAACACGTCAAATTTGAAGAACTTTGCATTTTGGGGTATTTTTTTGGTACCAGACAGCTTGACACGCTTCTCAATGCAAAATTTGTACAGACTGACACACTTCCTGAGGCAAAATTCTTTGATTTTGACATGCAAATCAAGTTAAAAAAAATTTTTTCTGTCACGTAAATTAAAATTTAAAAAAAATGGCACGCAAATCAAGGCAAAATCTAAAAATGTCTGACATAGATCCCGAGGCGCACATGGGATTTTGAACTCTTTTTTTTTCCCATTTTGGGTGGCGACAGCCATTTGGCCATCAAATTTAAGCCAGTGCATGCAATTTTAGCCCTTGGTCATATGGTGACCAGGGGCCCAGAATTTTAGCCCCAAGGGGCTTGCATGCTGTGACGACCATTTGACCATTAATTTTAAGCCCGTGAAGTGTTGACATCAACACATGTAGACACCATTTGTGCCCTCCAACGTAGCAGTTGGTATTTTGCTCATAACTTGAGCATACAGTGTCGAAATTGGGCAAATGAGATATCGTCGGAAAGCTGGTTCTGAGCCCTATCCAGATCTGGAGGTTTGAATTTCTGATTTTGCTTTTTTTTATGGTTTTTTTTACTATCAAAGCTAGATGTTCATTTTTGCACTTCAGAAGCTCTATATTGCGCATCCAGACTCTACTTTGGGAAAGCGAGATATCGTTGGAAAGATTTTTCTAAGAGATTTCTAGTTCTATGAGTCTTTTTCCAGAATCTACTCCAGGTATATTTTATTCAATTTTTTGCATTTCTACACTCTGGTGGATATCTTGGATGTTACAGGTCCTGGGATCTCTTCCCTTTAGGGGATGACTCTTTTTAGGTTGTTCTTTTGTTTCAGTAGCCTTCGCTCTTCTTTGAACAGTGCTTACCTCACTTTTGTAGCATTCTTTTATGCACGCACACTGAGATAAAGTGTCATTCTATTGCATGTATGAGATCTTGCACATGTTCATACTTTATGTACTCGCACTCCATTATAAAGTGCCATGGGGGGGGTTTGATGTTTGCCTTTGTTTTCCATCTACCTTTGTCAAGTGAGTGTTCCTTTCACGACATTAGCCTCAGGGTATCTTTATTTGTGTTCGTACTGGTTCTTCATGATAGAGTTCTTATTGACACTATTTTCAGTGTACATGTCAGCTCTCCCTTGTCAGCATTATGGGGGGGTTTCTATTGATCGTTCTTCTGCTTCTTTGGTTCGATAGTTCAAGCTATGTATTTAGTATTTGATTCTATGTACTAGGTGGTTGCAGTGGCTGGGTACCTATGCATTCCGATGAGATGGATCATTTACCATATGGACACTCTTTTCTTTCCTATTTTTTGGATGCACTCTTCCATCTTTGATTGATCAGCTCTTTAGACTTTTGGTGTTTATGCCATCTGTATCTTTGAGTTCAGGTGTTTGCCTCTTGATTCGAGTAGTGTTATTTGAGGGCACTCATGCAAATTACAGTCTTCTCTACCTGGTCATATTTTTGTGGAGGATCTTCATATCAGTAGTTACTTCTTGACAGAGTTTGCATCTTCTTGCTTCAGTGATGTTCTACATGTTCATTTTTTTTCCTATTTTCTGGAACATCCCTAGTTTTGGAGGCTTCTTCAGTCCTTCAGATTAGTTTTTGTCTCTTTTTGGAGTAGATTTTTTCCCATGTGGTTTTTTCTATTTCTCCACTTTATAGAGACTCTCTTTTGTACATGGGTACCTCATCAGGCCATGTTGCTGGGACCCATTTTTATGCTTTCAACACTGTGGTTTCCTTTTCTTTCTTCTTTCATTGTTTGTAGTTGCATTGTTGCTCATCTTAAGGGGGGGTGTTAGAGTAAAGTATTAATTATATTAATTAACTTTCATCCCTTCTTAAGATGTCAACTCTTTTGCTTTAGTTGTTTATATTTAAACATGTATGTACTAGTTGTTCTAAACTCATGCACTAGTTGTTTAAATATAAACTTGCATGCATTAGTCTTGTAATAATTTAACAAATTATTACATGCACTAGGGTTTTCCTTTCAAGGCTTTCGATCTCCTTTATAAGGTTGATTCATTGTACATTTTATTCATTCATTAATTGAGGATATTTTCTTCTTCATATTTTTCAGTCAAACCTTTGCCCTCTTCTTGTCTCTACTTCCTTGTAACAGGTTTTTTGTATGCAGGTGATCTTCGGGTTTTGTGGATTTGTATTGCTCAAATCCTACAGAACTAACTCTAAGGATATAGGATAATCCATTGTCTTGCCTAGATTCTTACGCTTGAACTAGTACAATGCCTACCCAAAGGCATTATTGCCTATCATCCTTCTAAAAGTGTTCTCTAGTCAGACACAACTTGATGAAAAGTCAACATCAATGGTTTTCCTACATGATATTGGGCCACCATTACAACTAGGGGTTCTCTGAGACAAGTTTGACAATGTCACCTGCCTCCCCATTTTCATCTCAATAGGTATGTGAAATCTTGAATCCTTCAAATCTATTGATGATCTCCCAAATTGGCTTCAACCATCTTCCAAGTTTCTTATTTGGGATGTCATTCCTCCTTATAAGATTTATTTATATCACGGAGTCCCCCTCCAAATGGAGATGCCACACATTAAGTTTTGTTCACAATTTGAGTCCTAATAGAGCCACACAAAATTCTACAAGATTGTTAGTAGAAATTCCCAAATACTCTGATCACTTAGCAAGAATGTTGCCTTTGTGATCTCTCACTAAGTATCCAACACCACTTGGTCCTAGATTCTCCAAGTAGCAATGCCATCAAAATTTATCTTGAGCTAGCCCTCTTCAAGAGGAGTCCAAGTAACACCCACTCTCAGGTTTCCCAAAGGAACATCCCTTTGAACCCCATGAACAGGGGACCTTTTGACAATTATTAGTTTTTAGATAATATTTAAGATATTTTTATCTATAATTTTATTAAATCATTTATTCAACTTAAATATATAATTATATCAATAAAAATTAGTAATCACTAAAAATATAAATTTTATTTATTTACTTATTTTTATTTAAATAGATCAAATCTATTATAAAAGTTTTTGCTTTTATTTTTAATGGTATTTAAGAAAAGATATCGTGAATAAAATCAAGTCAATTATTCAGTGTATGTGAATACATCTAGTGGCATTTATAGCATCAATAAAATAATAGATTAAAAAAATATAAAATAATCTCATAAAATAAACCAAATAAAAATTGTAAAACCATATCATAGATGGTACCACATAACCAATAATTTCAAAAAATTGTTTAGAATGAAATAAAGTAATATATGCAAAAACAAAGTTAATAAGTGTGGTACATTTGTTTTAAAATATAAAATTAAATTGATAGGCAAACATTTTATGATCTAGTAATTATAAAGTGACAATAGGTTTTAAAATAAGGTTGGTGCATGTGAATATAAAATATTTCTATAGAAATATTCATGAGAAATTTTATTATGCTGAAGGCATTTCTTATATGAAAAATACAAGGTAACTTTATGAATCGAGGACATAAAATGATGGAAGATGATTGGAACAACATTGGCTATAGGGCAACCAAAATGCACTTGCTTCCCATCATGCCCATCCTATGCCATAGCTAGTGCTCGCACTCACGTATTCTATCCTTCGTATCCACCTACATCTCCCAAGGTAGACACCACATGATTACCAAGGTGGGCTGACAAACAACAAAAAATATTCAGATTTAATTTTTAATTTTATGTTCTAAAAGTATAGTATATTAATTTTTAGTTAATTTGGAAATCTTTATTTTATATATTTATTAAATTGTATTATTAATTTTTTAAAGTATAATTTAAAGAGTGTGTGTATTAATTTTATATTTTTGTATCGGTAATATAATTTAATAATTTATTATTATCTTTAATCTAAATAATTAATTTTATATTATATTATTAAACTATTTAATTTTATTATAATTATAATTAAATATTATTTTTAATATATTTAACATTAAAAAATTATATAGGGTTGCTCAATAACATTCACAAAGGGATGGCTGGAGTGGGAGCGAGAGCGGGTGTGCGAACAGGCAGATTTTTGAATTCGCTAGTGGGCGGGAATCTTGGATCACAGGTTGCAGGTTCCTCGGGGGAAGCCTGCTGCATCGATTCCCTTGCAGATCAAGACTCTGCTGACCCAGAGAAAAAGGATGGGGTCCCACGTGAAAAGGAGAAAGACCCAGGTAAGGAATCGGGTGTGGGAGCTAGGCACAAGGGCCTCCCTAGACTGCCTTCTTCAATTAAGACCCAGGCATGTGACCAGGACAGTCCTTTTCCCTTCAAGTGCATTCTTTCAAACAATTGACATACTATTGTGTGATTTTAAATATGTGTATGCACTATAGTGTTAGACATTAAGTCATACACTTTGTGTGCAAGTGTTGACTATGTTGTGTTATGATAATCTATCCTATACCCAGAACCCAATCCTCAGACATCTACCAGAAGAGAGAAGTATTCAACACTATATTAGATTGAATATGAGGTGAGAATAAACATACAAAGGCTTTGCTTAAATAGGCAAGAGCTGGTTGAAAGAAAGGATAGGGTTGAGACAAGTGTCTCGACCAGGAGGAGGTAGAGTTCTGATAGAACTCTACAATATCCTCTAGATATGATAGAGTCCAAATTGGACTCAAAGTTATCTATCTAACTCATTTATGAGTTGACCTAAGTAAACTTAAATAAGGAGTAAATTGGTGAAACAATATTACTCCAACACCCCCCCTTAAGTGCAACTTAGGGAGTAAAACAATATAGTAGAGGGCTATATGGGTCCTAACAAACAAAGCCATATTAGGTACCCATGTACAACTACAAAGAAATCTCTCATAAATAGAGAAAAGGAGAAAAACCCAGTGGGAGAAAACTCCTCTCTAAAAGAGAGAACAAACAAATGCTGAAAAGCAATGAAAAAAAGGAAGGAAGGAGGACTCCTCAAGACCCCCCAAGGACTACCTCCTTTACCCCTAACATCGGTCACAACTAAAGATAGCGAGGAGATGCTAAAGTTTTGGTGAATATATCTACAACCTGCTACTCCGTAGAAAAATATTCCAAAGATAAAACACCCTCTTGAATGAGGTGCCAAATGAAGTGCATGTGGATTTTAATGTGTTTGGTGTGTTGATGTTTCACAGGGTTGCGAGAAATATGTATGGCACTCTGATTATCACACCAAAGAGTAGTGGGATGACTAATGGGGAAGCCAAACTCTATCATCAATTGTCGAAGCCAAAGAATTTCTTGACTAGCTAAGATAGCTCCTTGATATTCAACTTCAGTTGAGGATAATGCAATAGCAATTTTCTTTTTACAAGACCAAGCAACTGGACCATAACCAAGGTAGAAAACAAAGCCAAAGGTAGACTTTTGGTCATCAACATCACCAGCCCAATCTGAGTCGGTGAAGCCCACAATCTTAGTAGCACCTGATGTGTAGTGAATGCCAAACTGTAGAGTTCCCTGAATGTACCATAGAATGTGCTTAGCTGCCTGAAAATGGCTCTCATGAGGATCTTGAGAGAACCGAGAGACCAAACTAACTGTAAAGGAAATATCAGGACAACTATGTGTCAGGTACAAAAGGCTTCCAACTAACTGCCTATATAAGGTAGCATCCACTGATGGAGTAGTGCAGTTGGTAGACAACACAACACCTGATTGAAAAGGAGTAGGGGCTGGCTTACAATCAGTCATTCCAAATCATTGTAGCAAATCAAGAGCATATTTTTGCTGGAAGATTGAAATACCTACAGAAGATTGATGAATTTGAAGACCAAGGAAATAATGCAACAAACCAAGGTCAATCATATCAAATTGCTTCATCAAGGCTCTTTGAGTTTTCTCAATCATGGCATGAGAACTCCTTGTGAGGATCAAGTTATCCACATAAAGAACAAGAATGAGGAGATTTCCCCCATGCCATTGAATGTAAACAGTAGGATCAGAATGACATTGAGTGAATTTGAAAGCAAGAAAAAAACTATCCATCTTCTCATACCAAGCTCGAGGAGCTTGCTTGAGACCATATAATGAACGTTAAAGCCTGCATACAAGTGAAGAATTATGTACAAAACCTGGTGGTTTCTCCATATAGATCTCCTCTTTAAGATCACCATGTAGGAAGGCACTCTTCACATCCATCTGATACACTAACCAACCCTTTGATGTAGCAATAGAAAGTACAAGACGAATGGAATCCATCTTGGCAACGGGAGCAAAGGTCTCATAATAATCAATACCTTCAACCTGAGAAAACCCCTTAGCCACTAGACGGGCCTTATACTTATCAATAGAACCATCAACTACAAATTTAGTATGATACACCCATTTGCATCGAACTAGCTTTCTTCCCATAGGAAGAGGAACCAAATCCCAAGTATGATTCTTCATCAAAGAAGAATATTCCTCATCCATAGCATTATCCCATTCGAGTATACCTTAAGCATCTGAAAATTTTTGAGGATTAATAGAGATTGCATGACTCAAAAGACTGATACCTAAAGTTTGGGAACAAGTGCAATGAGTGGCTGTTGGATCACCTACAAGAGGACCAGCTTCCTCGACAACTGTTTGAGCCCATAAAGGTATACTAGGTGTAGGTGGAGGAGTAAAAGAAGATGGATTAATGTCAACAACTAGATCAATACCTCATTCTTGTAATTTAAAAAGTACACCCACATGCGCCTAGAGAAGTCATCAATGAAGGTGAGCACATACTTGGCCCCTGAAAATGAAGGAGTTGGAAAAGGCATGAGGTCACTATGCACCAACTCAAGGGGAGCCGAAGCTCATGTGGCCATACCCTTAGGAAAGGGATCTCGATGATGCTTGCCAAGAACACAACCCAAACAAACTCCATCTAAAGAAGAGATTTGTGGCAGACCAATGACCAAGTTCTGTGTGCTCATTTGTTGGAGATATCTGTAATTCAGGTGTCCAAACCTTTCATGCCAAAGCTTGCTTGTAGAATCTGCATGAGAAATAAGGGATGATCCCGATGAAGAATCAAATCCATCAAAACTATACAAGCGGGCTGCATGATCAACTGTGCCTCTAGCAAGGACATTATTAGGATTTTGCATCTCTGTAATAGTCACATTAGTAGGAGAAAACTCAACAATTTTTCCATCACCATGATTGCAAATTTGATAGATGGAAAGAAGATTCTGTGAAATATTAGGAACAAAAAGAACATCATCAATGCTACCATTGTGTATCTTAACTGAGCCTATCCCTAGAATTGGAATTTGTGATGAGTTCCCAGTTGTAATATGTGAAGTAGAACTATCAAAAAGAGAATCTAGAAGATCAACAGAATGAGTCATGTGATGTGAAGCACCGGAATCAAGAATCCAACTAAAACTTGTAGATGATGAAGCCTTAGCTGAGAAGGTTGTTCCTTTGCCCAAGGAAGAAGAATTAGGCACTGTAATGTTATGTCTCTTCATAGCTTCTTCTAATGTTGCTAGCCTCTAAGAGTATGGTGTGTCATTATGCCTAGATTTACCTCGAAAGGAAGTATTCTCTTGTCTCTTCTTATACTTAGAAGATGATCCTCCTAAGTTAGGAGGAGGAGAAGGAGAAGGAGGCTTAGACTTCTGATCATTATTCACCTTAGGCTTATAAGGAGGCCTATAAGGAGGCTTACCTCCTAGAGATGAATCTATTGGTGGCTTCTTCTTATACTTACCCTTGCCTTTAGGAGATTGAGCCATCAATGCATGACTCTTAGGAAGAGCATCCATCTGAATTAACTTGGCTTGCTCTCTAGTTAACCTATCACAAAAATCCTCAAATGAGGGCATCTTATGATCGTCTCCCATAGCATCCATAGTAGAATAGAAGGTAGAGGAAAGCACCTGGAAAGGACCTCTAAGCTTAGACAAGATCAAGAAAATACACTCCTTATCTTCTTTGGCATGACCACAACCTTTCAACTGAGACAAAATTGATTTGAACTATGCAAGGAAATCCTGAATAGAGGGAAATGCATCTGGGGAAAGAGAAGTGAGATCAGCTTCAAGCTGCAATATTTTGAATTGGTTGACCTTACCATACAACCCTGCAAGCTTATCCATACTTCTTTTGGTGTTGTACACTCAGCAATGTGAAACAACAAGTTATCTGACACATAAAGACTGATGAGTCCTTTTGCCTCATCCATTTTGTTTCTATGAACAAACTGCTCAAATGCTTTTGTGAACTCAAGTTGGTCAACTTGTAATAGTTGCCAAAGGCCTCGAGATCGCAACAACTGCATCATTTTGAGCTTCCAAGTGTGATAGTTATGTGGGGTGAGCAATTCAATCCTAGGGTCTGACATGTTGTACAAGGGTACACAAAGGATAAATATGCAAGATACACCCCCCCAGAACAGATACAAACTGATTTTACAATTCCTAAATGATAATTTTGCCAAGAGAAAATAACTTGCAACTTCAAGATAGTCAAAGTGGCATGAAATGGCAAAATGTTCAAAAAATACCTTTGTCACAATAGCATAGTCTGTCAAAGTAGCTTGTCAGTGATGTCGTGGTTAAAATTGATTCCATTTTCAAAAGTTTCACGGGAGCTCAATATACTAGCACCAAGAAGGCTGCATCAAGTACGAGCTAGTTGAAGCATAGCACCGTAACACCGATAGTGAAGAATAGCAACTCTTATAATAACTTTGTCCATAAATACCGACCAACTTCTGGTTTATGGTGATCTTTTGCATTTATGAGCTGATAAGGAAGCTTGGAAGGCACACCAAGAAAAAAATGCCAAGAAAATCTGTCCTTTGGGCCCACATGCAAATTAGCCACCCAAGCAATAAACCAAACTGCAAAGATATGATATAATGCAATCTCTATCCTGACCGTATCTGCACAATTTAATACATAGGCTAGAGTGGGTGTTGCACCGATCATGAATTGCACAAAGTCAAGACTATCATAAATGCAGACTTAAATCTGATGTGCCACTTAGTGCACCGGGTCAAAAATAGTGTGCTTAAGATTTGATACACTAATAGATCAACCACAGGTCAAGAATGAAATAAACTCCGCTGTAGAAAAGAGATCTATTGATGAACTGATCAACAAATAGAAGACTTAAGACTGTCAATTATAAACATGACAACATGTGCTTTATGAAACATGACTTCTTTATGTTGCAGTAGAATTTTAGATGGGCGTATGTCAAATTGAACACGGGCTAAATGTTCTCCACCACAAAGCACCAATGCACTGGCAAAGCCTGGGTGGTGCACAGGTTGGGCTCCACTCCTGATGCGCATTCAATGTCTTTCCAAGGTGGAGGAAGGGAATCTCGTGGAGGTTGCAATGAAACCCACAGGCGGTGGTGTCCACAAAAGGGCCGAGACCCGTCCGCTGAAAAAGAAGCCACATGGGAGAGAGAAGGCGGTAGGATCTTCAAAGGCACAGGAGGTGCCAAAGGCTGGCAAGATGCCAGCAAGGATGGAAGCTGGATCAAAGCCTAAGGGGCTCGAACAAAAGAGGTGACAGTGGTAAAAAACAAAGCCCATGAGGGCCTGCAGCAACACACGTGCAAGACGCCCGAGCCTTCATCAACATCAAGAGCCTCTAGATAATTGCGGCCTGGCCTTTCGTAGTGATAAATTGGCCAGTATGTATGCCCTTGGCGATGATAAATAACTCCTTCTGCTATCGAAAGGGATGCTCTTTGATGCACACAATAAGCTGTGTGCCTTCCACGCGCTTGGACTCCGCCTCAGTCCACCAGTTTGGACTATTTTCTCAAGGGGGCAGAGATCGTACTTTGATATGACCAAAAAAGTGGATGGCCATCAAGAGAAAGCCAGTCTAGTGGTGAGGACATTGGACTCTGAATCTAGTAACCCGAGTTCCCATAAACATCAACCTACAAAGCCCATGGAAGCAAAATCTAGATTGCAAGAAATAAGGACAATAGAGTCTACAGGAAAACACAATAATGTCACTGATCAGATTTGCAACTGATCACCCAAAGAAACTTATAGCCACAAGATCTTTCTAGTTGCAAATACAGATCTAGCCCATCAATAAGTATATTCCAATAGAAAAATCCAACCTAGAAACTAATCAAAACATAGATCAACATATAAGGAAATAATATGGCCTTAGCCAATAAACACTGGTAAACTGTAGGCAGAAGACCAGGAACCTCAAAAATATTAAATTTTTTTAAAAAAATCTCTAAACTAGAAAGAGCTATAAGACTATAGGCTTTGATACCATGTTATGATAATCTATCCTATACCCAGAACCCAGTCTTCAGACATATACCAAAAGAGAGAAGTATTCAACACTATATTAGATTGAATATGAGGTGAGAATAAACATACAAAGGCTCTGCTTAAATAGGCAAGAGCTGGTAGAAAGAAAGGATAGGGTTGAGACAAGTGTCTCAACCAGGAGGAGGTAGAGTTCTGATAGAAGTCTACAATATCCTCTAGATATGATAGAGTCCAAATTGGACTCAAAGTTATCTATCTAACTCATTTATGAGTTGACCTAAGTAAACTTAAATAAGGAGTAAATTGGTGAAACAATATTACTCCAACATGTATGGAAAATGTATTTGAACTTATTCATGGAAAGATATGATGCAACCACAGATCATTAGACCACCTACTAAACAATATAATTCTGATAACACTGTGAAATCCTTACAAATTACATTCTTCTGCTAAGTTTCTCATTTGTACATTTTGCTAAGTTAAGATGCAATCCTTCTTTGAGGTGCTCGGTGATTGCTTTTGTCTCCACCAGGGAAGTCTAATAATCTCATATAAATTGTTGTGTTCTAAACCTTGTCACAGTTTTATTGCTGGTTATTTTTCGGTTATTTATTACTGTGATTACATTAACCTTTGGAATCTGTAGGATTATGAAGCATTATTTGGGATTATGTTCTTTTTATAGCAATATCAAAGTAGTTTCAGAATTGATCAGCACCACATTCATATGCTATTACTGGTTACTCATTTTGTATAATGATACAAAGATCAATATAAATTATTAATGATCGATAAGAGAAAATATAATTTCAAGTATATGTGTTAAACCAAATTAAAGTATGGTACACCTCAAGACATGTCTCTAGTCATATTATTCAGTATAACCTTGCCAAATAAGATACTTCCCCTCAAGCTATTAATCCTTCCCTTATTAAAATACAGATGAAGAATAAAGCCATTTTGATTAGATTGAACAATCAAGGATGAAAGACCACCCAAATATAATTGGTACCATCATGCTTAAGATTGAACTTAATACTTGAATTTCTCAACTCGGTTAAATTGGACTTATGTTGTTATAGAATAGTATATTCATTGTCAAAAGATGTGGGATTCAGAGACCTGTTAAGTCCGTCATGCTCCAATATCCATATGTAAACATTAGTAGCCTATTTATTGACTAAAATCCTCCAATTCTGCATGGGGCTCAATCCTTTTAGTTGAGTTAAATAGGACGTGGGCTATTCTGGGACATTTAAATATTATTCAAAAATAAATGGGAGTCATCCCTTTAGCATATATGGTATGTGCAAGATCATGAGGGGCCAAACTATGCCCTTAAGTGGCAATGAAAAATCAGCAAATCAGGGTTTGTCAACTTGACGTGAAAATTTGAACTAGCTATCAACCTAATACCAAAAAGTTGTAAGAATAGAATCTATAGGAAATTGAATGCAGTTTCTAAACTACTAGGCCTTTTCTAAAAAAAAATTAATATAATTGGTGAAAAGTATAGATTTCAATACATCAGTACAAAAATTTTAGGAAAAAAATAAGAAGTAGGTGTATGTCTGACCACCTTAATCATGATCAAATGATAATATTTTTTTATAAGATTTTATATATAATTAGTAGATTCATTCTCAGATGTGACACATATTTTTTTTTAATTTTATTCCAAAAAAATAATTAATTATGAATTTTCTGCTACAACATTTTTAGAATAAAAAAACTCCCGTGTTTGACCACCTTAACTCATTCAAAACTTTACAAAGTTCAATTTTATTTTTTTTTCCTTATAGTAGGCGAAGCATAGAATGTGACGCATTTTTCAGATTTCAAAAATGTTATACCGTTTGAAAGTTATAGCCATTTTTCAATCAGTATATAAATCAGCACTTTAGAGGTAACTCAATTAGAAAATAACTAATAATTACTTACCGAATTCAAAATTGACAACAATTATATTGATAGAAAGTTGATAATCTCCTTAAAATACCCTTTTCATTTCATCAAATTCAGGTGAAAAAAAATTGTCAACTACATGGTCGAAGTCTGGAACTCAGAGAAAAAGGGGAAAAACACATTTTTGTGACATTTCAAGACTTGACTAGGTAGGTTTGGTGCACAAAGCAATACCAAGCCTAATTGGGTACCCGATTTTGCCGAGTATGAAAAAACGGCGAGAGTATATGAAAAATTTGAACTTTTTAAAATCGGGGAAATTGGGTACTCGATTTTGCCAAGTATGAAAAAACGGTGGGAGTATATGAAAAAATTAAACTTTTGTATACAATGTTTAAATATGTATTATATATATAATTATATATTAATTTATATATTTTATATTATAATATCTTAGGGGTTTTAAATTGTATGTCATATATATTTTATATTATATAAATATATATACAAATTATATATATATATATATAACGTTTAAGGGGTATTAAGGGGTATTATTTAAATTTTTAAATATATATTATATATATAATTATATATTAATATATATTCTATATTAAAATATTTTATATTATAATATCTTAGAATGCTTAAATTGTATGTCATATATATTTTATATTAATATATTTTTTTATATTAATATGTATTGTATATAAATATATTTAACGTACTTATATTATATTTATATGTACAAATTATATATATATAGGGAGTCCCCATAACCCCTTTTGACACATTAGAATCCTCAAGTGCATCTTAAGGGGTCCTAGGACACCTTAAGACATACTTGAGCATTCCAATGTGTCAAAAGTGGTCACTAGGACTTGCTAGGGGTCCTAACACGTGATAAGGTGTATTAGGAACCCTCGGGAGTCCCCATGACCCCTTTTGACACATTGGAACACTCAAGTGTGTCTTAAGGGGTCCTAAGACCTGTTAAGACACACTTGAGATTTCCAATGTGTCAAAATGGGTCATGGGAACTCCCTAGCGGTCCTAACATGTGATAAGGCATACTACGAGCCCTAGGGAGTCCCCATGACCCCTTTTGATAGATTGAAATGCTCAAGTCTTTCTTAAGATTTTCTGTGAGTCTTAAGAGACACTTGAGCATTCTAATGTGTCAAAAGGGGTCACGGGGACTTCCTAGGGGTCCTAACGTGTGATAAAGCATAATAGGACCCCTAGGGAGTCCCCATGACCCCTTTTGACACATTGGAATGCTCAAGTGTGTCTTAAGGGGTCCTAGGACACCTTAAGACACACTTGAGCATTCCAATTTGTCAAAAGGGGTCATGGGGACTTTCTAGGGGTCCTAATGCGTGATAAAGTGTTTTAGGACCCCTAGGGGGTCCCCATGACCCATTTTGACACATTGGAATGCTCAAGTGTGTCCGAAGGGGTCGTAAGACCCCTTAAGACACACTTGCATATTTCAATGTGTCAAAAGGGGTCATGGGGACTGCCTAGAGGTCCTAATGTGTGATGAGGCATACTAGGTTCCAATGTGTCAAAAGGGGTCATGGCTACTCCTTAGGGGTCCTAACACGTGGTAAGGTATACTAGGACACTTAGGGAGTCCCCATGACCCATTTTGATAGATTCGAATGCTCAAGTGTGTCTTAAGGGGTTCTACGACCCCTTAAGACACACTTGAGCATTCCAATGTGTCAAAAGGGGTCATGGGGACTTCCTAAGGTTCCTAACACATGATAAGGCATACTAGGACCCCTAGGGAGTCCCCATGACCACCTTTTGACACATTGGAAGACCCCTTAAGACACACTTGAAAATTCCAATGTGTCAAAAGGGGTCATTGGACTTCCTAGGGGTCCTAGGACCCCTTAAGACATAATTAAGCATTCCAATGTGTCAAAAGGGGTCATTGGGACTCCCTAGGGGTCCTAACGCGTGATAAGGCATAGTAGGACCCCTAAGGAGTCCCCATGACCCCTTTTGACACATTGGAATGCTCAAGTGTGTCTTAAGAGGTCTTCAGACCCCTTAAGACATATTTGAGTGTTCAAATGTGTCAAAAGGGGCCATATGGACTCCCTAGGGGTCCTAGTATGCCTTATCACGAGTTAGGACCCCTAGGGAGTCCCCATGACACCTTTTGACACATTAGAATGCTCAAGTGTGTCTTGAGGGGTCCTCGGACCCATTAAGACACACTTGAGTATTCCAATGTGTCAAAAAGGGTCATTGGGACTTCTTAGGGGTCTTAACACATGATAAGGAATACAAGGAACCCTAGGGAGTCCCCACGATCCCTTTTGACACATTGGAATGCTCAAGTGTGTCCCAAGGGTTCCTAAGACCCCTTAAGACACACTCAAGCATTCCAATGTGTCAAAAGGGGTAATGGAGACTTCCTAGGGGTCCTAACACATGATAAGGCGTACTAGGATCCCTAGGGAGTCCCCATGACCCCTTTTGACACATTGTAATGCTCAAGTGTATTCTAAAGGGTCGTAGGACCCCTTAAGATACACTTGAGCATTACAATGTGTCAAAAGGGGTCATGGGGACTCCTTAGAGGTCCTAACGCGTGATAAGGTGTCAAAAGGGGTCATGAGAACTTCCTAGGGGTCCTAACACATGAAAAGGTGTACTAGGACCCCTAGGGAGTCCCCATGACCCTTTTTGACACATTGAAATGCTCAAGTGTATCTTATGGGGTCCTACAACCCCTTAAGACACATTTGAGTGTTCCAATGTGTCAAAAAGGGTCATGTGGACTCCTTACGGGTCCTAGTACACCTTATCACGCGTTAGGACCCCTAGGGAGTCCACATGACCCCTTTTGACACATTGGAATGCTCAAATGTGTCTTAAGGGGTCTTAGGACCCCTTAAGACACATTGAGCATTCCAATGTGTCAAAAGGGATCATGTGGACTCCACATTGGAATGCTCAAATGTGTCTTAAGGGGTCCTAGGACCCCTTAAGACACATTTGAGCATTCCAATGTGTCAAAAGGGGTCATGTGGACTCCCTAGGGGTCCTGACGCATGATAAGGTGTATTAGGACCCCTAGGGAGTCCCCATGACCCCTTTCGACATATTGGAATGCTCAGGTGTGTCTTAAGGGGTCCTCCCATGACCCCTTTCGACACATTGGAATGCTCAAGTGTGTCTTAAGGGGTCGTAGGACCCCTTAAGACACACTTGAGCATTCCAATGTGTTGAAAGGGGTCATGGGGACTTCCTAGGGGTCCTAACACATGGTAAGGTGTACTAGGACCTGTAGGGAGTCTCCATGATCTCTTTTGACACATTGTAATGCTCAAGTGTATTTTAAGGGGTCCTACGACCCCTTAAGACACACTTGAGCATTCCAATATTTCAAAAGGGGTATTGGGGACTCCGTAGGGGTCCTAACATGTGATAAGGCTTACTAAGACCCCTAGGGAGTCCCCATGACCCCTTTTGACAAATTAGAATACTCAAGTGTGTTTTAAGGGGTTGTCGGACCCCTTAAGAAACACATGAGCATTCTACTATGTCAAAAAGGGTCATTGGGACTTCCTAGTGGTCGTAACGCTTGATAAGGTGTAATAGGACCCCTAGAGAGTCCCAATGACCCCTTTGGACACATTCGAATGCTCAAGTGTGTTTGAAGGGGTACTAGGACCCCTTAAGACACACTTGAGAATTCCAATGTCTCAAAAGGGGTCATTGGGACTCCCTAGGGGTCCTAACAAATGATAAGGCGTACTAGGACCCATAAGGAGTCCCCATGACCCCTTTTGACACATTAGAATGCTCAAGTGTGTCTTAAGGGGTCCTAAGACCCCTTAAGACACACTTGAGCATTCCAATGTGACAAAAGGGGTCATGGGGACTCCCTAAAGGTCCTAACGCATGATAAGGTGTACTAGGACACCTAGGGAGTCCCCATGACCCCTTTTGACACATTGGAATGCTCAAGTGTGTCTTAAGGGGTCGTAGGACCCCTTAAAACACACTTGAGCATTCCAATGTGTCAAAAGGGGTCATGGGGACTCCTTAGGGGTCCTAACGCATGATAAAGCTTACTAGGACCCCTAAGGAGTCCCCATGACCCCTTTTGACATATTGGAATGCTAGAGTGTGTCTTAAGGGGTCTACACTCTTAAGGGGTCCTAAGACCCCTTAAGACACACTCTAGTATTCCAATGTGTCAAAAGGGGTCATGGGGACTCCCTAGGGGTCGTAAGGCATGATAAGGCATATTAGGACCCCTAGGGAGTCCCCATGACCTCTTTTGACACATTGGAACACTCAAGTGTGTCCGAAGGGGTCCTAGGACCCCTTAAGACACACTTGAGCATTCAATTGTCTCAAAAGGGGTCATTGGGACTCCCTAGGGGTCCTAACGTGTGATAAGACATACTAAGACCCCTAGGGAGTCCCCATGACCACTTTTGACACTTTGGAATGCTCAAGTGTGTCTTAATGGATCCTATGACCCCTTAAGACACACTTGAGTATTCCAATGTGTCAAAAGGGGTCATGGGGACTTCCTAGGGGTCCTAACATGTGATAAGGCATACTAAGACCCCTAGGGAGTCCCCATGACCCCTTTTGACACATTGGAATGCTCAAGTGTCTTAAGGGGTCCTACGACACCTTAAGACACACTTGAGCATTTGAATGTGTCAAAAGGGGTCATTTGGACTTCCTAGGGGTCCTAACATGTGATAAGGTGTGCTAGGACCCTTAGGGAGTTCCCATGGCCCCTTTTGACACATTAGAATAGTCAAGTGTGTCTTAAGGTTGTCCTAGGACCGCTTAAGACACACTTGAGCATTCCAATGTGTCAAAAGAGGTCATTGGGGCTTCCTAGGGGTCCTAACGCATGATAAAGTGTACTAGGACCTCTAAGGAGTCCCCACAACCCCTTTTGACATATTGGTATGCTCAAGTGTGTCTTAAGGGTTTCTAAGACCCCTTTAGACACACTTGAGCATTCCAATGTGTCAAAAGGGGTTATGGGGACTACCTAAGGGTCCTAACGTGTGATAAGGCGTACTAGGACCCCTAGGGAGTCCCCATGACCCCTTTTGACAAAATGGAATGTTCAAGTGTTTTTTAAGGGGTCCTATGACCCCTTAAGACACACTTAAGCATTCCAATGTGTGAAAAGGTGTCATGGGGACTTCCTAGGTGTCCTAAAGCATGATAAGGCATACTGGGATCCCTAGGGAGTCCACATGACCCCTTTTGACAGATTGGAATGCTCAAGTGCATCTTAAGGGGTCCTAAGAGACCTTAAGACACACTTGAGCATTCCAATGTGTCAAAAGTGGTCACTAGGACTTCCTAGGGGTCCTAATGCGTGATAAGGTGTACTAGGACCCCTAGGGAGTCCCCATGACACCTTTTGACACATTAAAACACTCAAGTGTTTCTTAAGGGGTCCTAAGACCTGTTAAGACACACTTGAGATTTTCAATGTGTCAAACGGGGTCATGAGAACTCCCTAGGGGTTCTAACACATGATAAGGCATACTAGGACCCCTAGGGAGTCCCCATGACCTTTTTTGACATATTGGAACGTTCAAGTGTGTCTTAAAGTTTCCTACGACCCCTTAAGACACACTTGAGAATTTCAATGTGTCAAAATGGGTCATGGGGACTTCCTAGGGGTCTTAACACGTGATAAGGCATACTAGGACCCCTAGCGAGTCCCCATGACACCTTTTGACACATTGGAATGCTCAAGTGTGTCTTAAGGGGTCCTAGGACCCCTTAAGACACAATTGAGCATTCCAATGTTTCAAAATAGGTCATGGGGATTTTTTAGGGGTCTTAACGCGTGATAAGGTGTATTAGGACCCCTAGGAAGTCCCCATGACCTCTTTTGACACACTGGAATGCTCAAGTGTGTCCGAAGGGGTCGTAAGACCCCTTAAGACACACTTGCACATTCTAATGTGTCAAAAGGGGTCATTGGGACTCCATAGGTGTCCTAACGCATGATATGGCATACTAGGACCCCTAGGGAGTCCCCATGACCCCTTTTGACACATTAGAATGCTCAAGTGTGTCTTAAGGGGTCCTAAGACCTTTTAAAATATACTTGAGCATTCCAATGTGTTAAAAGGGGTCATGGAGACTCCCTAGAGGTCCTAACGCATGATAAGATGTACTAGGACCCCTAGGGAGTCCCCATGACCCTTTTTGACACATTGGAATGCTCAAGTGTTTCTTTAGGGGTCCTACAACCCCTTAAGACACATTTGAGCATTCCAATGTGTCAAAAGGTGTCATGGAGACTTTCTAGGTGTCCTAACATGTGATAAGGCATACTAGGACACCTAGGGACTCCCCAAGACCCCTTTTGACACATTGGAATGCTAGAGTGTGTCTTAAGGGGTCCTAGGACCCCTTAAGACACACTCTAGCATTCCAATGTGTCAAAAGGGGTCATGGGGACTTTGTAGGGGTCCTAACGCATGATAAGGCATATTAGGACTCATAAGGAGTCCCCATGACCCCTTTTGACACATTGGAATGCTCAAGTGTGTTCGAAGGGGTCCTACAACCCATTAAGACACACTTGAGCATTCTAATGTGTCAAAAGGGGTCATGGGCATTCCCTAGGGGTCCTAACGTGTGATAAGGCATAATAGGACACCTAGGGAGTCCCTATGACCCCTTTTGACACATTGGAATACTCAAGTGTGTCTTGAGGGGTCTTAGGACCCCTTAGAACACATTTGAGTGTTTGAATCTATCAAAAGGGGTCATGTGGACTCCCTAGGGCTCCTCATACACCTTATCACAAGTTAGGACCTCTAGGGAGTCCCCATGACCCCTTTTGACACATTGGAACGCTCAAGTATGTCTTAAGGGGTCATGGGAACTCCCTAGGGGTCCTAACGTGTGATAAGACTTACTAAGTTTCCTAGGGAGTCCCCATGACCCATTTTGGCAAATTGGAATGCTCAAGTGTGTCTTAGTGGGTCCTATGACCCCTTAAGACACACTTGAGCATTCCAATGTGTCAAAATGGGTCATGGGGACTTCCTAGGGGTCCTAACATGTGACATGGCATAGTAGGACCCCTAGGGAGTTCCTATGACCCCTTTTGACACATTGGAACACTTAAGTGTGTCTTAAGGGGTCGTCAGTCCCCTTAAGACACACTTGAGCATTCCAATCTATCAAAAGGGGTCATTGGGACTTACTAGGGGTGCTAACATGTGATAAAGTGTACTAGGACCCTTGGGGAGTCCCCGCGACCCCTTTTGACACATTAGAATACCCAAGTGTGTCTTAAGGGTTACTAAGACCTCTTAAGACACACTTGAGCATTCCAATGTGTCAAAAGGGGTCATGGGGACTCCCTAGGGGTCCTAACGCATGATAAGGCTTACTAGCACCCCTAGGGAGTCCCCATGACCCCTTTTGACGGATTGGAATGCTCATGTGTGTCTTAAAGTGTCCTATGACCCCTTAAGACACACTTGAGCGTTCCAATATGTCAAAAGTGGTCATGGGGACTTCCTAGGGGTCCTAACATGTGATAAGGTGTACTAGGACCCCTAGGGAGTCCCCATGATCTCTTTTGACACATTGGAATGCTCAAGTGCATCTTAAGGGGTCCTAGGACCCCTTAAGACACACTTTAGCATTCCAATGTGTCAAAAGTGGTCATTGGGACTTCCTAGGGGTCCTAACACATGATAAGGCATACTAGGACCCCTAGAGAGTCCCCATTACCCATTTTGACACATTGGAACGCTCAAGTGTGTCTTAAGGTGTGCTAAGACCTATTAAGACACACTTGAGATTTCCAATGTGTCAAAAGGGGTTATGGGAACTCCATAGGGGTCCTAACACGTGGTAAGGCGTACTAGGACCCCTAGGGAGTCCCCATGACTCTTTTTGACAGATTGGAATGCTCAAGTGTGTCTTAAGGTTTCCTACAACCCCTTAAGACACACTTGAGCATTCCAATATGTCAAAACAGGTCATGGGGACTTTCTAGGGGTTCTAACATGTGATAAGACATACTAGGACCCCTAGGGAGTCCCCATGACCCCTTTGACACATTGGAATGCTCAAGTGTGTCTTAAGGAGTCTTAGGACCCCTTAAGACACACTTGAGCATTCCAATGTGTCAAAAGGGGTCATGGAGACTTCCTAGGGGTCCTAACATGATAAGGTGTATTAGGACCCCTAGAGATTCCCCTTGACCCCTTTTGACACATTGGAATGCTCAAGTGTGTCCTAAAGGTTCGTAAGACCCCTTAAGACACATTTGCATATTCCAATGTGTCAAAAGGGGTCATTGGGACTCCTTAGCGGTCCTAACGCGTGATAAGGCATACTATGACCCCTAGGGAGTCCCCATGACCCCTTTTGACACATTGGAATGCTCAAGTGTGTCTTAAGGGGTCTTAAAAATAATAAAAAAGTTGTTAATTGTACAATATTTAAATGTTTACAAAGAATAAATATTAGTCATTATAGCGAGACTAACTTAGATTTGTATTGTAGGATGGCGGTGGATATGACTACTTTCAGTGGGCCGATGACACCCCGTCGTTGTCTACATCATCTGCACTTTCTACACATATACTTGTTGTGGATGACGAGTGCAAGTCTTGCAAAGCGCTCGAGAAAGTTATTACAAAAGTGCAGGCTACCTATAGAGCCGATGTCATGTTTTTACGATGTTTACTTTGTGCAACAATCATACTATTTAGCTGGGTCATTTGTTGGGCCATTATGCAGAAATAGATATATATGTGGACTAGATGACTTATTTATATTTTGATGTGATATCGAGCTATGCTATAATTATTTTCTTGTTATAATATTGTTTATGATAATGTATAAAATTATTAAAAAAAGTTAAGTTTACTATTAACAATATTGAAAAAAAAAATTAAATTTTGTTTATGATTTACTATATAAAAATATAAATGAATAAAAAAAATATAAATAAAAATAATAGACAAAATAAATAAAATATTAAATTAAAACATTATATAATAATTATAAAAACTTAAATTTTCTTGTCAAATTCTAATTCCAATTCAAAATGTAGAACCAAACACAGAAAATGGATAATGTAATTCCAATTCCAATTTAAAATTGCAAACCAAATACATAAATAGGAATTTCTCACTTCCAATTCTAATTTCGAAAATGGCAACCAAATGCAAAAAACGGATTGTCTCAGCCATCTTGTGGATCAACCAAACAATCCAAACTATCTTCCGAATACACAAAACCAAAATTTCAAAACCTGATTTTGAGATAATCAAATTTTGACTCAAATTACAATTCTGCAAACAAACGGAACCTTAAGAATTAGATACGACAAATCCACATAAGAAAGACACTTCAAGATATTAAGAGTAACACAAAGTACACACAGATCTAATAAAAAACAATAATATAGATTTAATCCACAAACCAGAATAAAACAGGGTACAGTACCGATTTCATCCGAAATAACAAGATTTTGCATCTAGAAAAGAAACAAGAGACACCTTCAGAGTCTGGGAACGGCTACAAGTTTTTAAAGGCTTACTGAGAGAACGAACAGGAGAGGCCATAACTTCCAGGAACCCATCCATTTCAGAGAGATCAACCGGCTGGTCATCATCAATACACTGCCATTGGAAGCCCTGCACCAAACGAACTGCAATGAGCCGCAAATGAGTCATGGCCAATCCCAATCCCGGACACGTCCTTCTCCCTGTACCAAACGGTATCATCTTCATATCCTTGGACGTTCCGGTCACGTCCACGCGAGCATTCATAAATCTTTCCGGCACAAAATCCCAGGGCTTCTCCCACAAAAACTAAAACATATTTCTTACCAAGGGGGACACTTCGTTTTTTTTCTTACTTTTTGAAACTTCCCTTATATGTTTTACGTTTTAGTTTACGATTTAGCCAATACCCAACCGGGGGTCCTTCATCATTCCCTCTTGGTACAAGTTCACGGCGGCGCCGGCGGGGACATGCCAGCCGCCAAGAGTGCAGTCTTGCATAGCAGTGTACGGAAGAGTGAAGTAGCTCGGAATGTGCCGCCTCAGCGTCTCCATCACCACCGCCTCCACGTACTCCATCTTCTCCACGTCCTCAACTTCGGCGGCTCGTTCTCGTTCCCCCACCACGCTCACTACGTCCTCGTGGACCTTCGCCTGCACGTGGGGATGGTTGGTGAGATTTCCGACCAAGAATTGCAGCGCAATGCAAGTCGTAAGGGAGCCAGCGTGGACGAATTCTGCGCAGAGCCCCACCACCTCAGCATCGCTCAGCTCCATATCGAACAGCGTGTCCACGTATGCCACGTAAGCAGAGTCCTGACCTTCGCGTAACGTCTGCCGCCGCTTTTCCACAAGGGAGACCAGCAGCCCGTCACCGCGGGAGAGGATTTGTTTCACTTCTTTCGCCTTTGCATATTGCTGGAAGAAGCTTCCGAGCGGAAAGGCGGCGTAGCCCGTGCTTAGAATCTTAGCGTCGCGGAGGACGTCGGCCATGGCGCTCTGGAATTCGCGTACGAAACCGACGTCCATGTCGAAGCCGAAGCACATGAAGAGCATGATGCCGAAGACTGCGACTCTGATGTTCTCTTCCACGCCCACAAAGCCGCCATTTTGCAGCGACTCTGTGCTGAGGCGGTCGAGAAGGGCTTGCATGGCCCGCCGTCGGAAGCTTCGGAGGGCGTTGACTTTGGCGGCAGGGTTGAACATCTGCGTGGCAAAGTTTTTGCGCAGGGCTCGCCACAAGGCGCCCTGCGGAGTGGATCCGATTGTGGGGTGGCCGGCGGAATGTGGTCTGCTGCAAAAGATTTGGCCTTTCTCAACCACTGCTTCGCGAATCAGCTCTGCGCTCGTTACGATTATGAAGGGCTTTTCGCCTCTTATGAGTGTGAAGATCGGCCCGTATTTGGCCTCCAGATCGTTAATGGTGGTGTGGAATTTTTTGGGTATTGTTGAGCGATACATTTCCTAGCAAAGGCCAATAGGCTGGACCTGGCGGAAGATTTCTCCTGTCCCTCCCATTCCTTCTCTTAATTATGAAGAGGAGAGATAACAGCGCGAGTAATAGCAGGAGGAGGAAGGCGTTCAAGGACTACATATTGTTCATTTGAATGCCGATTCAATCATCAATCCTCGTGTTACTTATATTGGAGACTTAGAAAAGCGTTCCATGTAAACCAGTCTTATTTCATTTTTTAAATGCTTTTGCCAAGGCTTTTGAGAATTCTGAGCCTGCACGTTTAATCATCACATTATGTCGATATTGGAATGCCGGCCCGTTTCATTGACTTGTTTGTTTTAAAATCATTTGATGACCATGTCTCGCCATGAAACCAGCATGCAGGTATTAATAAAATTCAACTTGATATAGATATATGCGTTGCCAGGCCTTGTGATCACACCTCTACATATTCGTTTTTAAGTCATCCGATTGGTAGTCCCGTTTACAAATTCCATAGTTGACGTTAATATGCAGAGGATCTTCGTTTTCCAAGTAAATCTATAAATAAAATAGTTTATCATCATCTAATCACAATTAAAAAAATGATTTATAATTAAGGTTAAGTGATTATAAAGATAAGGTCAAGGGATGCTTCACACCTGCTTTTTATGTGGGACCTGCCCCATATCTCATGACTTTTGTATTTTATTTTACTTTATTTATCTAGAATCTATAAAGGTCTTTGAATCTTATAATTAAGCAGAAATAATTAAATAATTT
Source organism: Chamaecyparis obtusa (assembly GCA_027943335.1). Classification (NCBI taxonomy): domain Eukaryota; kingdom Viridiplantae; phylum Streptophyta; class Pinopsida; order Cupressales; family Cupressaceae; genus Chamaecyparis; species Chamaecyparis obtusa. Next base: position 730,635 of record BSBK01005860.1, read on the forward strand.
GTCATAAATTATGGCATATGTTTCTCTAAAAAATGCAAGTTTCTAATATCTACTTTCAACTTTTAAATTCAGAATTATAATCATATATATTTTTAAGTTCAAGTATTGGTCTATAAAATACTATTAATAATGCCTCAACTTATTATCAATAACAAAATTATGTTAGTTTAGCAAAGAAAATTCTTCCTAATTGTCATTAAAAAATCTCTTCAATATGAAGAATACAACAATGTAAACATGTTTTCAAATGATCTAAAACAACAATTCAATATGTTACTACAATTGGAGGGAGGGAGAGGGGTGAAGGCCAAAAAAAAAAAAAACAAGAACGTGAACAATTCAATAACATTAAAGATCAAACACATAAAAAAGGGGAGAAAAATACCAAGTTCTAGTAAAAAAAAACCTAATATTTGAGTAGAATCTAGTATGTCAAAGGTGTTTCTTGTCAGTATCTTAGATGTTTAATAAAGGTAGATCACATTACTTCAAAGATATATTGAGACTTAATCAATAATTTCAAATCTCCTTACACCTATTTTTCCTCTTGGAATAATGATAGGATGACTCTCCCACTTGAATCCACCACATGAGCATCGGAATAAGATTTGTCAAATAAACCAACTAGGGTGTAACATTAAAGTTAGATCAAATATGAAACTCTTTTATTATTTCATAACTTTTTAAAGAGTGTGTGTATTAATTTTATAATATTTAATTTAATAATTTATTTTTGTGATCAGTAATATAAATTAATAATTTATTATTATTATTTTTTTAAGCAAAAGTGGAGTAACCACCATATTTTATTAATTTGATTCAATAACTCCCCTGTGGAAGAACCAGTAAGAAACCCCGGGATCATAGTTATATACATGCATATATCCGAGGATATATAAATACATAAGTATTACATATTTCGAGCAATACAGCGAAGACACCAAAGACATTGACTGGGATAAGTCCATCACGTTGCAAATGCTCCACGAATGAGAGTCCAGTGTGCTAAAGGACGCAGATGCCAGCAGGGCAGTTTTTAATCTTCCCTGTCCACCGTACTTCTTTCTACCGCAGGCTTACTCCATGCCTTGTCGCATGATCGCAAGGCTTCTCTCTCCTCTCTTGCGATTATTATCTTTAATCTAAATAGTTCATTTTATGTTATATTATTAAACTATTTAATTTTATTATAATTATAATTAAATATTCATCATCACAAAAATGTATCATCCTAAGTTAACTTAAGTAAAGTGTAATTATATGAGAAATTAACTACACCAACACCCCCCCCCCTTAAGTGCAATTTAGGGGAATGTAGATTCAAGCTTACAATGTAATCTATAGGTCTTGACTACTAGGCCATATTAGGTACCCATGTACAAATGAAAATGCAATCTCCCACAAATAGAGAAAAGGAGAAAACCCAATGGGACAAAAATCCTCCCCAAAAGAGAGATAAAATACAGGTAATCTATAAGGTTAAATTTGATGGTGAAATGGTCATCATCACAAAAATGTCATGCGCCATGTGAAAGGATCTGATTCGGTTGCACGAATGATGTGGACAGCTAATTGAACTTTCTCTACAATGAGGTGCAACTTGACATGGTAGTCTTTGTGCTCGCGTGAACTATTCACATGTCGCAGACTCAACTGCAAACATGGTAGTCCATATGACTACATGGAGCTAGTGTGGATGGATGACTAAGTTGGTAGATCCATGTACATGTGATGTGGATAGATCGCCACACAGAATGGCCTATAAGGGCCCTACAGTGGAGGTTGTGTACACTGTGTGTTGTGGCAGAGGTTGTGTACACTTCGTTTCTTGATGGATAAGGTGTAGACGATGTGCATATCACGTCCACATGGAGGCCACCGAGGAGATTGTTTTGAGAGGTAGTGGATCATGTGGGCTATCACCGTTGATAGAGGTTAGGAGCTAGGAGCCAAGAGCCAGAGGAAGGTGACAGTCAGTTTTCAATAAGCAATTTTTGAGAGAAACTATGGTTTTCAATTGGCTTTTTTTAAATACAAACCTTTTATAATAAATACAAATATTGCAAAGATGAGTAAAAATTAATCATAGGATTTTTTTTAACAAAATCATACTATCAAAGGTAGGTTGGTTTGTACGACTAGAGATCTATTAAAAAAATTGCCTTGATTTTTTTTTCGTGCAATATGAAAAAAATTATAGTTAAAATTCATTGGATCAGCTTCCTAGACTCAATGGTGAGCTTAGATTTGGCATAGGATACTCCAAAAATTCTGTCATTCCCAAAAATTACAGGGCAAAAAACACCGAAAAACACCAACAATTGTTTTTATAAAGATAATACCAAAATATACTAAAATTTACTTAACATTACATAACTATGCTTTGTAGTAGTTAAGGTCACCTAATGACTTGAATGTTCATATATTTAATTATTCAATTAAATTACTCGCAGCCCATTGGAAAAATTATCACAAGTTGGCAACCATCAGGATTTTCGGGGTATGGCTACTCCAGCAACTACCCTGTAATCCATCTTAAAAGACCAAGGGAAGGTCATGCATATGAATGGATCTTAAAAACATTAAATGTAATCTAATTGTATTTAGTGAAAGTGAAACAAGGACACTAACGGTTTAGAAAATAAAATATAAAAACATAAAACATGCCATGCATCATCATTTGTTGCACATTCCCAAAGGTGGACTTGTGTTTTCCCAAATTCAGTCCAAAATTCATCTTGGGTCATTGATCTATGCATCATCCAACAGTCACTGGAAGTCACTGCCAAATGCCATGACACTTGCCTTCCCTTTGCGAACATTTTCAAAAGGAGGTGCAAGTTTCCCCAAATCGGCCTGAAATGTATCCTGGTTGCAGATCTCATGATCATCTTGCAGTGGTCGTTAGTTGGCATCATATGCCGAGGGCCCCACTCTGGACACACGTCCTTCTTCTGGAGAACTTTTAAAAAATAAGGAGGTCCTTTCTCAATTCGTCTTGAAATACATCATGGGTCGTAGATCTTATGCTCATGTTGTGGTTGACGATAGTTGGTGACGATGTTGCGGGTCCCACTCAAGACACATGTCCAATTTCTGGAGATCTTTTCCAAAAGTAAGAGACCTTTCTTCAAATCAACCCGAAAAGCTCTATGGGCGCTTCATCTGAAGTTCATCCAATGACTGATAATAATTGATGACGGGTGCCATGGACCCCACTTACTTTTCCATAATAAAGTCATTACAACTGTCGGGAGAGGAAGAAGAGAGAAGACACCACCAACAAAGGGAAGTAGTACTCTTTCCAAAACTCTAAAGGAAAGACTAAAATATTTTAAGTTATCAGAAAGGTTTGGCTATTGTGGATAAAGTAGCCAATGAAGTGCAAAACTTTGAAAATAGAAGCTAAGGGGTTCAATTCTTGATTTTTCAAAAATAACGGAGAAGCAAATCTAAAAGAAGGAGAAGGTATTAGTCCATCCTTGACTTAGATATAATATAATTTGAGGGCAGAATATCAGAAAAGAAGAGGAGGTGGTGCATCTCTAATATTATGACCCAAGAGTAAAAAAGTGCCCGACAAGGTAAGGGTCAGGAAACTTAAAGTTATAATTCTCTATGGAGTATTCCAAGCTTTAACCAAGGTAGAATAGCCGAGTGGAAGAGATGAATCCGATATTTTGTCAACCCTCAAAAGAAAATGTAAAGTTGCATTCTAAGGATGGAACTAAAAAGAAGGATAAGTCTGGGCCATTGCAGCAGCTTAAATGAATTACCAAGAGTCGCACCGAGAAGATTTTCGATATAAAAGGAAACTGGAAAATAATTGAAGTGCAGAAATTATATTTTTAAGAACCAAAAACTACAAATTTCAGAGGTAGGAACAATTTCCCATTTCCCTCCATCCATTTTATATAGAAGAATTCACTGAAGTGTAATATGAAAGTCAAAACCATGTCATATTTGATTAGATTTATCAAACTAGCAATCTTTGCAAATGCAAGAATATTATGTTCTATTGACTTATCTATATGCATATAATTATTTTCTTTCCTCACAACAGATCATTTCAATGAAGCAACATTATATGTGATCTTCAAATAACAAGATATGTACATATCTCTTTTTGTTTCATTAAACCAATCAAGTATTACAAAACCGAATTCAGATCCTCACAATGAAGAGATATCATGTAGCACTTTCATCTTAATAACTTTCTATTCAATCAGTTACATTCAACTTTCAAAATATAGAGATACAACATGGATAAGGATTTCAACTTAATATACACATGACTATAGTTTAAGATTACAACAATAAGGTGACATATGATCTTTCAATGTACATAGTGTTCAATAGCAACTGTAACAAAAATAGTTAATAATCACCACTGTCACATAACAAAACTCCAGAAGACTTATGCATGCAACTTGCTTCTGTTAGGCTTTAAACCATACAAAAGGTTCGTAAATACAACAGTACAAATTCCAACTCTTTGGCTCCACAAAATAGTTTCTTTCTTGGATCATATTGCAACAAGGTCCCGCAATAAAGTTTTAGTCATTTAGCTAATCATGGGAAGAAGTCATTTAATTGAGAGAAGATTATGAAATCCTTCTCATGTTCTTCCCTTCATCATGAAACGTCAGTTCTCATTTTGAGAGGACATTTGCCACCTCATTGCCAAATCTTTGTACATGGATTACATGAAACTCCTCAAACAAAGATGATTCCTTTTGGATTGTAACAAAGATAATCTTGAGTGAGTTACTAGTTTCTTTTCTAGAGTTTTGTTAATGGTTTTTTTCTTGATATTGTAAATGGCCTTTTTTTGTCTTTGTATGGGCCAACACTTTTTTTTTTGTACTTTTGATTCTTTACCTCTATGAGAATCACCTAGATGCAAGGAGTGCTAAGTGTTCCATTTACTCTCATCAGAGATTGGTTCTTATTGACCACTACTCACAGGTCAATGAGATTGACTTGAAAAATACACTATTGAATTTTGATAGCAATATCATAATAAATAACATATCGTTATTGAACATTCAATCATACTATTAATTTCATCATTATTTCATTTTCAAAATATTGTAAGAATGCATTAGTAAACCATTGTCCATTTGGAAAATTAAAATATCATAACAAAAGAGGGATGTCACAACATCAATCTACTCCTTTATAAAAAGAAACCCTAAGAATTAGAAACCTCTTGTATCTAGTTATGTTCCTTATTTGTAATGTTATAAGATTATTGTCAACTTGAATGTCCTTGGTAATGAAGTTTGTGCTAAATAGTTAAATTGTACTATTTATTGAATTTGTTATTAACATAAATATTCTACAAATATATCTTTTATCCTAGTTTTCATAGAGAACTTGATGCCCTTCAACAAGAAATACTTACAAAGTGTCATTAACAAATTGTGTTGATTAAAAGATGTACAATTAATTTGAAATAAATCTCATATTTAGAAAGGTAGAGGTAGCAATAGATGGATCACCTTTTGTTTTTCCTTCTCATCAATACCTACATGCATTAGTTGAAAACATTGTACTTATATCTAGTCAAGATCATTTTGAAACTGAAGCATAAAGTGATAATTTACATGTGTATATTATCTAATATTAGAATTGCAAATTTTATTACTTTTTATTAGAGTGCAAAGTTAGTAAGAGGATTTGACATGTCAAGCGTATATATTATATTAAAAAAATCTCTATAATTATAATTTTTAAACATTGACATCTTAACAAAAAAAAAGGTAACCACGATCTCTTTAGAATTAAAATAAAATAAATAATATTATTTTTCCTTATCAGTAATAAAAGTTATTTTATTAAATCGTTAAAAATACTACATTATAAAATTTATTGCTGAAACAAAACACCCATCCACCACCCAACCTACACCTGCAAAAATAACAATCATGCCCGATCGTCCAACAACCACCTCCTACAGAACACCAACCTAGTGAGAGCAATGATAAACCACCAATACCTAAGAAACCAATAACCCAACCCACCATACCAATGCCAAAAAAAATGGGGGCCTTGACCAGGTCTTCAAACAATAAAGTCTCTATCAAATAGAGCCATACAAAACAAACCCTACCCCCACACCATACAAGGACTAAGAGGAGCATCATATGTGAGAAAAATTTCAAAAAATGAAGGCACCAAAATGGGTGGGGATCCAAACCCTATGCCAAGGAACTAACTCGCCCCATTCCCACTAGCCCTTGCAACGAAAGCATCAAGAGATGCCCGCTTTATAGATGTCATCCGCCTCTTCTTTCTTACTGGTACTAGAACATTTGCCACCTCCAAATAAAGATTCACAATGTATTTATTCCCTTCGCCATAGATAGAGCTTCAATGTTTCCCAACCTGATAATGCTCAAGTTCTTTTTCCATCTCTGTCGATGCCAGAAGGCCAATAGATGAAAGGGATTAATTCGTAAGCCTCTGCAACTCATGGATTTGCAATGCCTTCTCGCACATCAAAACTAACCCCTAAAATAGCCCACTCCAACACATACTCCAGCTCGTAAAGAAAGTTCGCATCCACCGGGGACTCCATCACCCACCGAATACTAGCTTCCTTCTTCGCCAATTCTAGGCCCCAAGCCAGAATCAGAGATAAAATGTCCATATTAGAGCGGTAGCTATGACAGCTCGTGTTAATGAACTATTCACCCAACACCTCAAACATGACATTCACCAAATCTACCTCACAATAATTGAAGAGATGCTTCAATCGTTGAATCATAACTGGCCCCAAAAATGCATCTTGTTGTCAAGTTGTTAGCAGAGTAAAATTTGCTCCCATCATGGACACACCACCAAGACACACCTCAAAACATAGAATCAAAAAAAAGGACACCTACACATCTTTAAAAGCCACACTTAAACCTTCATCACATCAACACATACCTTGCAAAATGACCATTAATACCCTTGTCAGCCGACGACATACGAGTGATGTCATTAAATTGAGAGAAGATTACAAAAATCCTCCTCATGTTCTTCTCCTTCATCACCTCCTTCATCATGAAATGTCAATTCCCATTTTGAGAGGATGTCTGCCACCTCATTGCCTAATCTCTGTACATGGCTTACACGAAACTCCTCAAACAAAGACAATTCCTTTTGGCTTGCAAGAATTTTTTTGTAGGTGCCAAGCTTGTGCACCACCATTAATGATTGCATTAGTAATGATTAGAGAATCACCTTCCAAGTGAATTCTCGGAACCCCTAGCCTTTGACCAAGTTTATCAGCATGAAGAGCCACCAATGCATCAATGACAGTATTAGTCCCCTCGGAAATCCTCTTCGTTCCCAAAGAGAGAACACTGCCAAACCAATCCCCACCAATAAAACTAATCCAGATGGCCTAGGATTACCCTTGGAAGCACTGTATAAGTTGATCTTTATCCACCCCTCCACTCGATAGTTCCACCACATCTCTTCACTGATAATTGTTGCTGGATTAGCCCAACTCTACCCAAAATAAATAATAATCTTACTTAAAACAAACATAATAATTTTGTTTCAAAAATAATATTAAAGAAATGTTAATTAATAAAAGATCATTTATTTTTACTATACAAGCACGTATAAAATTATAACAATAATCATGTAACTCATTTAACATTTAAGTTAGCAATAAATTGACTCATAGAAAAATATACACCATAGAATCAAGGGCATGGCATTGACAATCAGAAGTGGTTAGTGCCATTAGATCAATAGGTCTTACTATTTATGACATCAAATTATATTTGTAGGCCTACAAAAATAAACACTCCCACTAGAATAGTTGATACGCCATTTTCGTGTCTTCATTGTCTTCTTGGTTGTGCTAATTCTATGTAAAACTTAAATTAAATATTTAAGAAATCCTAACCCAAGCTAAGTAGGAAATCATGAATCTTTATCTTGACTGATCTAAATATTCCTTTGATAATGATGATGATAACAATGTAGACACAAATATCACGATGGTGAAACCTTATGGATCAAAAAAAATATTTCAATGATGTGAATCTTTAAAACTATCTTGATACAATCAGATACATAAAAGTGACCTAGATAATTTTTAGTTCATAAAGTATATATCTAATCACTTGTATTTTTTCAACATATTTATTCACTATTTTCATACATTTATCAAAATACATTTATAATATTATATTTTTAGTCAAAAGTATGTTTCTTATTTAACTTTTATATTAATAAGAGGACGACTCCATTGAAAGGTAACTCTGATGACTAAATAAATTATCATCGTGTTATCTTAGATGTCGCATTTTTTATATTAAAAAATAGTCTCTGTGGAAAAAAGTTGCGAATGCAGATGAAATCACAAATCTCTCCTTCTTATCACAATGTATAAGTCAAAAATAGAGATCAACAGGTCGAATCACCAACATTCATTGACGTGACTGTCGCGCAATAATTTAGTAAAAAATTATGGAGCGTGATGTGCATTGTGGAGTAATTGGGATTTATAAGTGAAGGCAGGCAGGGGAGGGAAAAAATGGAGTTCAGCAAAAGAAATTGCAAAGCAACAATGGCAAGTGGAAGTGGAAGTGGAAGTGTGTGAAAAATCTATTACAGTTACTGATTATTAACCTCCTATCTTTGATAGATTATCTGATCAACAAATATCAGAAAATAACACAACTGCAACTTCACAAATAAAAACCCATAAAATATGCAACACAGTGAACACGAGATTTTCGAACAATTGTCCTTGGAAAAACCCTGAGGGGAAAACCAGTACTGCAGATGAGAAATATATTAAACTCTAGCAAATTAAGAGATACAAAATTCCTTGCCTCTCATTGGTAGAACTCAGACAATCTCCCAATTCCTCCTGCTAATATTCCTCCACTACTATCCCTAGCGCTATCACTGCGCCCCTTGCTAACACTGCAAGACTTGTTTGCTATCACTATAAACACATTTGCTATCACTGCAAATGCTCTCCAAGTTGTGTTTTCCAAATGCCCCTAGACCTCCTTTTATACTACTCTCGTTGGTAAACCAACGGCTGAGATTGATTCTCAATCAACGGTTGAGATTAAAACAACTCAACAACCAATAACAAAATCGATTTCTAGTTGCTTCCAAAAGTAGTCAATTAATTAACAAATAATTGTCCCTACTCTAACTAATTAGTTAGTAAAACAATTATTTACTAATTAATGGCATATGGACAAACAACTGTCCAAGCTAACAAACTAACACTCCCTCTTAGCGAGGAAGCTATTTTGCATGACACCTAACTCATCTCTGAAGAAGATGAATTTTGCCTTCCCCAATGCCTTTGTCAGAATGTCTGCTACCTGCTCCTCTGTAGGTATGTAGTGTAGCTGAACAACCCCCCTATTGTACACAATCCCTGATGAAGTGATACGTGATGTCTATATGTTTAGACCTATCATGAAACACTAGATTCTCAGACAACTTGATGCAACTCTGATTGTCGCAATGTATCACAGTAGTCTCAACCCTCTGACCAAACAAGGCTACTAACAACTTCCCAAGCCAAATAGCTTCACATGTTGCCATGCTAGCTGCTATGTATTCTGCTTCTGTAGAACTCAAAGCCACAGACTTCTGCTTCCTGCTGAACCAAGAGACAACTCCCGATCCCAAACTGAAACAACACCCTAAAGTGCTTCTCTTGTTTTTTGTACTACCTGCCCAATTTGCATCAGTATAGCCTATCAACTTGATACCTTCACCTCGAACATATTTGATCCTGTACTAATTGTACCCTGCAAATATCGCAGCACATGCTTCACCGCTGTCCAATGCAATCTCTTTGGCTCCACCATGAACTGACTAAGAGAGTTCACTGCAAAGGCTATATCTGGCCTAGTGTTGACCAAATACATGAGCGAACCAATCAAATGCTTGTATAAGCTGGGATCTACATCCTTCTCCTTAGATGTATCTACCTTCCTCCGATTCGTGATCATGGGTGTAGACATGGCTTTGCAATCTTCCATCCCGAATCTCTTCAAGATTTCAATGCAATATTTCCCTTGCCCAAGGAAAATCTCTCCATCTGTCTGCCACACCTCCATGCCTAGAAAGTAGTGCATAAGTCCCAAATCCTTCATCTCGAACTCTGCTGCAAGATCCTTCTTGCACTCCTCTATGAGCCCTAGTGAACCTGTTAGAAACAAGTCATCCACATATAGAACAAGAATGAGAACCTCACCACAAACCACCAAGTAGTAGAGGTTAGCATCTACCTCACTCTTCATAAAGCCCATTACTTGCAAGTAACTATCAATGTGCTCATACCACACTCTAGGAGCCTGCTTGAGTCCGTATAAGGCTCTCTTCAATCTGCACACATGGGTCTCTTTATTGTGTGCTACAAAGCCTTCTGGTTGCTCTATGTATACCTCCTCCTTCAACTCACCATTGAGGAATGCTGTCTTGACATCCATTTGATGGATCTGCCATCCCATTTGTGCTGCAAATGAGATCACAGCTCATATAGAAGTATACCTGGCCACAGGAGCAAATGTCTCCTCATAGTCTATTCCCTCCTTCTGAGAGAACCCCTTTGCCATGAACCTTGCCTTGTATTTCTTGATGCTACCATCTGCACCATGCTTGATCTTATAGATCCAACGCGATCCAACCACTGCCCTATCTGTTGGTCTAGGCACTACCTCCCACACATCATTCTGCATTATTGAGGTATATTCCTCAACCATCGCATCTCACCACATCTGATTTTGTGCAGCATCCTGATAACTGGAAGGCTCACTATCTACCAATTGGCTGACTAAAGCCACATAGTCATTGAACTTGGTTGGTTGTCTCCTTTCTCTTGTACTCCTCCTAGGAGCTCCCACTAACTCCTGAGTATCCCTTTGTTGAACCTCACGGTTCCTGCTGCCAACTGTAGAGGATGACATATCAACCTCCATATCTTCTAGATGCATATCCTACTGCACTAGTTGGTCCATACTCTGCAAACTCTCACCACCTGATTCTATGCTAGTACTAGTCACTGTACTCGAGCTTTGCTACCCTTGACTCGGTTGAGCTACCCCTAGAGTTTCTGTCGACTGCTCACTCTAATTTTCTGCTAGCAAATCTCTAAACCTCCTGAATGCCTTGTCCTCCATGAACTTGACATTGTGTCTGACTATAATCCTCTTAGTCCCTGGAATAAATATCTGATATGCCTTTGAGGTTTCACTGTACCCAACAAAGTACCCCCTCTCTGCAGTTTGATCTAACTTTGTACATGTATCACCTGGAATATGGCAATATGCCAAACTTCCAAATATTCTAAATTGACTAAAATTTGGCTTCTTCCCTGTGAAAGCCTCTTCTGGTGTCATCTTCCCTAGTACCTTATGTGGAACCCTATTCTGTATGTACACTATTGTACTACATGCCTTTGCCCATAAGTAGCAGGGCATATCCTGGTCATGTAGCATAGCCCTTGCTGCCTTCGATATAGACCAGTTCTTCCTCTCAGCAACTCCATTTTGTTGTGGATTGTAAGGAACAATCCACTCTCTCTTGATTCCTTCTCTGGTACAGAACTCCTGGAATTCATTTCTTTTGTACTCGCCTCCATTATCTGACCGAAGAACCTTAATCTTCCTTCCTATCGAGTTCTCCACAAGAGCCTTGAACTCTTGAAAGCGACTGAAAACCTCATCCTTGGTCTTCAAGAAGTATATCCAGGTCTTCCTAGAGAAATCATCAATAAAAGTAACATAGTACTCATATCCTCTAAGAGACTTCGTTGACATTGGTCCACCTACATCTGAATGTACTAGATCAAGAACACCCTCAGATCTGGTGTCACTCTTTGGAAAAGATGCTTTTGCAAACTTCCCCAACACACATCCCTTACATACATCATCGTGCTCTGTGCTCACCTCAGGAACACCTGTCACTGTCTCATGATGCAATTTAAGTGCTCCATGATGTATATGGCCCATCCTCCTATGCCATAGCTCTCCAAGATCTCTAGGATTACTACTGCTCATAAGTGCCTTAGGAATGTCAAATTGCAGCCTGTAAAGGCATCCACTCCTAACTCCAATAGATATGGGTGATTTCCAATCCTTGTGCTTGATCAACACATGTCTCCCTCTAAAAAGTACATTATACCCTCTATCCTGAAGAATAGATATAGAAATCAGATTCATACCTAATCTTGACACACGCAACACATCACGAAGGGGAATAATCTTCCCATTCTCCCTCTGAAACTGAACAGTCCCTTTCCCAACTGAGTTGAGTTTGGACAAGTTTCCCATAGAAATCTGGGTACTAGTACTCTCCTCCTTGTAACTGGAGAAGTACTCTCTAACTCCTGTCATATGAAATGACGCCTCACTATCTATATACCAAACACTCTGTGAGGTTGAGCTAACCATACAAGCTATGAGTGTGAACTCATCTTCCAATCTGCAAGAGAGCTCATCTGCACTTACTGAAGCTACCACCTGCTTCTTGCCCTTATTTTCATTCTTCTTCCTTTCTGGGCAATCACTAACATAGTGGCCAAATTCGTGACAACCAAAGCACTTGACCTTAGATAGGTCCTTCTTCTTCTTCTCACCTTGTGAGCTTGATCCTTTGCTAGACCCCTTCTTTGCTTTCCTTTTACCCGCTAGGGCAACATTTTCCTGTTCCGCCTCACTTTTCTGACTCTTGTTGTTGACTCCATTGACAAGACTTAGTCTAAGCTCCTCTTGAGTGAAGTCACTCCAAAGTTGATCCCAATTTGGTAAGGTGTCTCGTCCATTAATGACTTGAACAAAGACATCCCACTACTTAGTAAACCCATTTAGGGCTATTCTTACTAGCTCATCATCATCTGGCTTATCTCCAATAGCTGCTAACTTGTCCTTGACAAGTCTGAGCCTGGTGAGGTAACTTGTCATGTCCTCTCCCTTATTCATTCGGGTATTCCTCAGCTTTTCTCTGAGAATCAGCTTCCGATTAGTGGTAGCATTCTGGTACAAATTTAGAATGGCTTCCCACATCTTCCTTGCAGTATCTAACTCTGCAATATGTGGTACTATATGATCCTTGACACCATCAAGGATGATCCTCCTCACCTTGGCATCGTCCTTTCTATATGCTGCAAGCTGTACTGGATCTGTAGGTACAACTACAGTAGTGGTCACATAATTCTTGATTCCACTCTCTTCTAGCAACAAAGAAATTCTAGCTTTCCAGACACCAAAATTAGAAGCTCCATCCAATCTGTCCTGATCTCTTAAACCAACTGAGGCCATCTCAAAGGTTAAAACAAATAATAATTCTAAAGAGGTTAAACTAGGTTTTATAAACCCCCAATTTCTTCACCTAGGGTAAATCTCTTCTACCCTAACTTAGCTCTGATACCATGTGAAAAATCTATTACAGTTACTGATTATTAACCTCCTATCTTTGATAGATTATCTGATCAACAAATATCGAAAAATAACACAACTGCAACTTCACAAATAAAAACTCATAAAATATGCAACACAGTGAACACGAGATTTTCGGACAATTGTCCCTGGAAAAACCCCAAGAGGAAAACCAGTACTACAGATGAGAAATATATTAAACTCTAGCAAATTAAGAGATACAAAATTTCTTGCCTCTCACTGGCAGAACTCAGACAATCTCTCAATTCCTTCTGCTAATATTCCTCCACTGCTATCCCTAGCGCTATCACTGCACCCCTTGCTAACACTGCAAGACTTGTTTGCTATCACTACAAACACATTTGTTATCACTGCAAATGCTCTCCAAGTTGTGTTTTCCAAATGCCCCCAGACCTCCTTTTATACTACTCTCGTTGATAAACCAACGGCCGAGATTGATTCTCAATCAACGGTTGAGATTAAAACAACTCAACAACCAATAACAAAATCGGTTTCTAGTTACTTCTAAAAGTAGTCAATTAATTAACAAATAATTGTCCCTACTCTAACTAATTAGTTAGTAAAACAATTATTTACTAATTAATGGCATATGGACAAACAGCTGTCCAAGCTAACAAACTAACAAATGCACATATTGTAGTTTTGCCGTTTCCCCAAGCAGGCCACACAAATCCCATGCTGCAATTCTCAAAAGATTTGGTCTCCCAAGGCGTGCTCATCACTTTCGTCAGTTTTGTCTTTGACCACCAGAGATTGTTAAAGGCGGATAAAGCGCTGCAAAGCCTGGGCATACGTCTTCGGTTCGAGTCCATTCCAGACCATCTTCCGCCTGGAACGGACATCGTTTCAGATATTGTTTACACTGCCGGGCACTTACAGTACATAGAGGGATCCGACCTGGAAGATCTCATTCACCGCCTTAACGTAACGGGACCTCCCGTGACTTGTATTGTTCATGATGCGTTTATGCCCTGGGTTGCCCAAGTATCGGGCAAATTAAACATCCCAAGAGCTGTTTTCTACACGCAGTCTGCAACTGTTGGCGCAATCTATCATCATTTCAAATACGGTTAGTTTCTTCAATATATATCTATCTTGCCCTCTCTATTAATAGAGAACACAGGGGTCTTGATTACACATTCGTTGTAGTTTTTTCCTTCTTCTTCCCATTTTCGCTCTCAGATCCATATCTGCTTAAAATCAAGGTACGACTTTTCTTACAACAAAATGTTTTTCTTTTTTTTGTTTGGGGGGGGGGTTGTTTGTTCACAGTGGAGAAGTGGAATAACTGCGAGCGGGATTCGAAGGACGTTGTCGTCGTTTCGGCAATCGGCGAGATGAGAACGGCCGATTTACCTTCGACGTTATTTCCTCCACTTCTCACTGCTGGTTGTCTCGACGACAATCTGCGGTTCGTCGAGAGCTTTAACGGCGCGTCGTGGGTGATCTTCAACACGTTTAATGAGGTCGAAGATAAAGCGATCAGTTACCTGAGGGAAGCAAAGGTTCCAGTCTGTACAGTGGGTCCGCTCATTCCCTCCGCATTTCTGGACAGAAGAAAGATTGAAGACACAGAGTTCGGCGGCAGCCCGTGGGAAGAAGAGACGGAGGAGTGTATGCAATGGCTCGACTCAAAGCCTGCTCACTCTGTTGTCTACGTTTCCTTCGGCAGCGTATCCGCCATTAGTGCAGAACAAATCCGGGAAATAGGTCGGGGGTTGCAGAGCAGTGGTCAGAATTTTTTGTGGGCGATCCGTTCTTGTTGCGGGGCAGACAACGGTGTGGGAGAGTTTTAGGGAAGGTTTTGCGGAGGAGATTGGAGATCGGGGTTTGATAGTGAAATGGAATCCTCAGCTGAGAGTGTTGAATCATTCATCTGTGGGGGCGTTTATGAGTCACTGCGGATGGAATTCGACGATGGAAGCGGTGAGTTCAGGCGTTCCGCTGCTGGGCTGCGATCTCCGCTTCGATCAGCCCACCAATTGCAAATTTATGGCGGAGGTGTGGAAGATGGGTGTGAAATTGGGGCGGACGCGGCATGAGAATGGTGAAGTGACGTTTGAGGGGGAGGAGATAGAGAGATGTGTGAGGAGGGTGATTTGCAGCGAGGAGGGCGCAGAGCTGAGAAAGAATGCAGTCCATTGGAAAGAGTCGGCCAAAAAAGCAAAGATGGAAGGCGGTTCTTCTCGCTGCAACATTGACGGATTTGTTAAAGAGGTAACGAAGTCATGAGAATTGTAAACAGCTTTTGATTTGCCCAACTCTTTCAATAAAATGTCCTTGATTGAAGTTTATAGTTATTAGATATCTTTGAGTAGATATTAGATGACAATTTGAAAAAACTACCATTTGACTCTTATATAGATAACAGATTTCACTATATTCATTGTCCACATACCAGAATGAAACATGGTACATCTGAAACAACAAGATTTGCATCTAAACAAAGAACAAGAGCCACCTTCACCTTCAGAGTCTGGGAACGGCTACAAGTTTATAAGGCTTCCTGAGAGAACCTATTCAATCATCAATACCAGCCAGCTTCAAAGACATATTGTTCAATTGAATGCCTATTCAATCATCAATACCAGTGTTATGTAGGAGAGTTAGAAATGCGTTCCATGTAGATAAGCCAGTTTTATTTCTCTTTTTTTTAATGCTTTTGACCAGGAATTATGTACTGGCACGTTTAATCGTCACATCACGTCATATTGGAATGTCGGCACGTTTCATTGACTTGTTTGTTTTAAAATCATTTGATGACCATGTCTTGCCATGAAACCAGCATGCAGGAATCAATAAATTCAATTTGATATAGAAATATTATACAGACTAAAGCACCCTGATTAGACAGTTATCAATTATTTATTAATTAAATAAAAAATAAAAAATAGTTGTATTAAGATTTTTTGTTTAAATAATAAATTTAAAAAAATAGTCTTATCGGGTAGGTTTTGTCAGCTGTATAGCCATTTTGTTATGATGGCGCCATCTATACAGCCGACTAAAACACCCTGATTAGACAGTTATCAACCATTTATTAATTAAATAAAAAATAAAAAATTGTTGTATTACGATTTTTTGTTTAAATAATAAATTTTTAAAAATAGTCTTATCGATAGGTTTTGTCAGTTGTATAGCCATTTCGTTGTGATGGCGCCATTTATACACACCTCTAGATATTCATTTTTCAATCATTTGATACGTGATCACGTTTGCAAATCCTTTTTTGAATAGTTGATGTTAATATGTAGAGGATCTTCATTTTCTATGTAAATTTATAAATAAAATTATTTATCATCATCTAATCACCATAAAAAAATGATTTATAATTAAGGTTAATTGATTATAAAGATGATTTGTAATTAAGGTTAATTGATTATAAAGATAAGATGAAGGGATGCTTCACACATGCTTTTATGTGGGACCTTTCCCATTTCTCATGACTTTTGTATTTTATTTTATTTTATTCTTCTAGATTATATAAAGGTCTTTGAATCTTACAATAAAATAGAAATAATTAAATAATTTGTCATAAATTATGGCATGTGTTTCTCTAAAAAAGTATGTTTCTAATATCTATTTTCAAGTTTTAAAATTAGAATTTTAATTATATATATTTCTAATTTCAAGTATTGGTCTATAAAACACTATTATAATGCCTCAACTTGTTATCAATAACAAAATTGTGCTAGTTTAGTAAAGAAAATCTTCCTAATTGTCATTAAAAAATCTCTTCAATATGAATAATACAACAATGTAAACATGCTTTCAAATGATCTAGAACAACAATAATATGTTACTCCAATTAGAGGGAGGGAGAAGGGTGGAAGCAAAAAAAAACATGAACATGAACAATTCAATAACAACAAATATCAAACACATAAAAAAGGGGAGCAAAATACCAAGTTCTAGTAAGAGAAACCTGAGAGTTGACTAGAATCTAGTACGCCAAAGGTGTTTCTTGTCTCTATCACATTACTTCAAAGATACATTGAGACTTAGTCAATAATTTCAAATCTCCTTACTCCTATTCTTCCTCTTGCAATTATGATATAATGACTCTCCCACTTGAATCCACCACATGAGCATTGAAATAGGATTTGTTAAATGAACCAACTAGGTTGTAATATTGAAGTTAGTTCAAATATGAAACCCATTTATTATTTCATAGTACCTTAAAAATGAATAAAAAATGTATAACAAATTAAATCAATGTAAAAAAGCATTCTTATTGCAACCATGACATTTCATTACAAATTCACTACAATGGACGAGAAACTATCACTTTAGGTTTGAACACTCATATGAACCTTTTGTGTAGCTTACCTTGTGACAAGTGGCGCGAATTAGTCAAAATTGACCTTTTAATCCAAGTTGAGATATACAATCTAAATTTTATAGGAAAAAAAGATGTTCTCAACCATCTTAATAACCCTTAAATCTATTTGGTAGTTTTTATTTATGATATATCTTTAGGTTCTACAAAGGAAAATTCTCAAAAAAAAATTATGAATATGTAATTTTATCTATTAAATTACACTATTCACAAAAAAGGGAGGGGGATAAGAGATCACCTCTTAAGTGCTAGAAGAGTTGTGCCCCAAAAAGCGTAACTAATAGAAACACGGGAAACACTTGAAAATAGAAACATCACATAAAAGATGATATGCGGCTAAAGTAGTGGTCATGAATGGTAGAGGAGGATTTATATCATCCTTAGGACCCCATACATCAACAATATCAAGGTTGTCATTTAGAAGGGACCACCCTTCTTCTATCATTACTTCATCTTCTTTCTCCTTCCTATTAAGAGAGATAGCTAGGGTCAACTGCAAGAGCCATTTTGAAGAGCTTGGCCAATTGTTGTCATCATCGATGTGCAACTAGCTATATCCACCAACCATAGAAGGGTTTGTAAACTTTGTGACCCACCCAAAAATTGAGCCTCTGCATGGCATAGAGGTGGAGCATCACTGTTAAAAATATTTACCACCACTAGATTGGTAGCAAGGAGCCTAAGAGTGTAGGGTTTATGAGTGGCAACTAGAGGAGCTATGACCACACCAATAACTATGGGGTGGATAGTGATCATGATAAGTTGAAGGGTCTAGAGGTACTCTAACAAACTTATAGGGGGAATTTCCTTAACACTACAAAAGCTCCTACTAGTGGGCCACCTCAATGAAACCTTGTTAGCTTGCACTTGAATCCAAAGCATCACACTATTACAAATATAGGCTCTAGTAAAAAGAAAAACACGTGTATCAATGGAGCTATGAGAGAATAAAATAACATTTCTACATTTTCCATAAAGTGATGATGATTTCACCCTGAAAGCATGCCATATTTTGTGAATTTGAAGAGAACATGAAGAGATTCTCCCAAAGAATCGTATGCCAAGGAAAAAATTCAAGTTGAAAAGCCTGAAAGAAATCATGAATCCAATTCCATAACTATTAGAGTTAGCGACAAAAATAAAAGAGATGTGTGAAATTTTATGGTTGCCCACAAAATGGACAATGAGGATCTAGAAATCCCAAGTGTCATAATATCACAATAAAAAACACATCATTATTGAACCATTGTTCATACTATCAATTTCATCGTTATTGCATTTTAAAAATATTGTAAGCAATGCATTAGAAAACCATTGTTCATTTGGAAAAGTAAAATAACATAGGAAAATAGATCATAACAAAAGATGGATGTCACAACATCAATCTGATCCTTTATAAAAAGAAACCCTAAGAATTTGAAACCTCTTGCATCTAGTTATGTTCCTTATTTGTAATGTTACAAGATTATTGTCAACTTGAATGTCCTTGGTAATGAAGTTTGTGCTAAATAGTTAAATTTTACTATTTATTGAATTTATTATTCACATATTTATCATACAAATATATCTTTTAACTTAGTTTTCATAGAAAATTTGATGCCCTTGAACAAGAAATACTTACAAAGTGCCATTAACAACCTGCATTGATTAAAAAATATAATTTATTTTAAATAAAGCTCATATTAAAATTAGTAAGAGAATTTTACATGTCAAGTATATATATTATATCAAAAGAACCTCTATAATAAAATTTTTTTTGTTAATATTATCATCGTAACAAGAAAAAGTGACCACGATCTCTTTAGAATTAAAATAAAATAAATAATAATTTTATTTTTATAGCTAATAAAAGTTATTTTAGTAATATCATAAAAAAAAAATATCACATTATAAAATTTACAACCTTAAAAAACACCCATCCACCACCCAACTAGCACCTGCAAAAATAGCAACCACACCCAACCACCCCTTAATCACCTCCTCCAGGGCACCACCTTGGTGAGAGCAACAATAAACCACCAATACCCAAGGAACTAGTAACCCGCCCCACCTTTCCAACAATAAAAAATGGCGGCCCCGACCAGGTCTTCAACCAATAAATTGTTTGTCAAATAGAGCCTGCTTTCTAGATCTTGGTCACCTCCTCTTTCTCGCCACTGTCGAAACATTTGCCACCTCCAAAGTAATATTCACCACGCATTCCCTTCATCGCAAATATAACTTCATGGATTCCCCAAATTCTCTTTTTGTCTCTGTCAATGCCAGAAGGCCAAAAATTAAAGAAAAACTTCAATTGTTGAGGCGTAACTATCCCAAAAAAGGCAGCTTGTTGCCGACTCGTTAGTAGAGTAAAATTCTCTCCCATTGTGGACACACCTCAAAACACAAAATGAAAACAAAGGACACATGCACACCTTTAAAAGCCACACCCAAACCCCCATCACATCAACACACATCCTGTAATGACCATTGATACTCCTGTCAGTTGACGGAAGATGAGTGATGTCACTCAATTGAGGGAAGATTACAAAATTCATCCTCATGTTCTTCACCTTCATCATGAAATACCAGTACCCATTTTGAGATGGTATTTGCCACCTCATTTCTAGATCTCTGTACATGGCTTATGTATGTGACTGAATGTGACCTCTAAATCAGACACAACACAACATGGTCATTATTCACTTGATAGAATTCGAGAGAGAGTATGAAGAACTCAATCCAAATTCCATGGTGAGGCGACCTGTTGCCTCCTATGTGAATGGGGTGTTTGAATACTCTCAGAATGAGAGCCAACAGCCGGGAGACCAATTCAACAATGGAGGATTTGAAAGCAAATATGAGCAAAATGAAAATAAGCTAAGAATGAATGCAATTAATCTAGAAAACTTTGAAAGAAATATGAAATGCAGATTTTTATTTGATTTTGAAATAAAGATGATATAAGACTAAGAACAAGTAAGAAAATTTAATCTAAATGTGAAATGCAATTACACTAATATGAGAAATTAAACTAGATAATGCAATAAAAGAGCTTTGAAAATAATGAGATATGAGACTAAAAAATGCTATAGTAAGGATGCTCTCAAAAATTGCTCTCTTGAATGAGAAAAAGAGGTTCATTAAATAGAACAAGCCAGAAGAGGAATGAAGAGTTTCTTGATTCGAAACGGTGGACTCTTCATTTCCAAATTGAGACAAAAAGACAATGAATTATTTAATTAAAAGAATGGAATTTTCCACATGTGGGGAGTGACCTTTCGAGTAATTTGAATTATTAAATTCAAATAAAGAGGTGTCCATTCAATTAACTAAATATTTATTAATTCCTTTTTATGGGTAATTAGCTAAAGAGGGTAGATTTTAATTTAATTAGAAAGCACTTAGGACTTTATAATTAAATTAATTTATCATAGGGGTAATTTAGCCAATTAAGTCAAAGAGACTTAGGAATTAATTTTAGTGTTTGATTATTGCAATTTATGGTCTTTGCAACTGACATCAAGTCAAGTAGAGCCAGGTAGGATAGAAAATTGCCTAGGGAACTAGGACTTTGGTGATGTAAAATCGAGATAATGCACCAAAATTGATGAAATTAAATAGGTGCCAATTTTGGGGTATTACATTTGCCCCTCTTTGAATTGATGTGCGAACAGCGCGTTGATTCAAAGAATAGTCTGAAGTGACAGATGAAAGCAGATCAAAGCATGAATTTTTTGAAGTCTAAGTTAGATTGCGAAGACAACGATCTTAGAAGAGAACCAGAATCAGGGTTAGATTGCCCCAATACCAATTGATGAAGATGCAGATTTAGGACTATCTCCGAATCAGGGTTAGATTGCCCCAATACGAAGCTTAGTCCTCCGAGACCCAGGTTAGATTGCCCAGATAACGGTCTAAAAGAGATTTTGAGAATCATCTCCAGAACGAAGCTTGACTCCCAGGAATTAGGGTTAGATTGCCCCAATACCCAAAAGATTTCAAGAACCATCTCCAGAACAAAGTTTGGCCCTTGAGGATCCGAGTTAGATTGCTCAGATACCTAAAAGATAGATGATAAGATAACAAGATGTGAGGCACCAAGATGCCCCTAGCGATAAGAACTGATGATTCAAATCAGACTGATTCAAGAATAGATTCGACAAGATTCAAATGATGTAATCATCCTGCCCCCTCGGGAGTGAAATTGAAAGATGACATGTCAGAAGGATGATAAACAACAAGAGATTGCAGAGCAAAAGCAATTAGACTAGATTCGCGAAGCTATAGAAGTGAAACGGAGCAAAGCAGAGGTCCTGTTGACCAAGTTTGACCAAAGTTGACTAAATTTGACTTGAATTGACTTTGATGAAAAGAGAAAAGATCTCAAGAACATGATGCAAAGATGAGGATCTGGCAAGAAAATGACCCCAGAAGGCTGACTGCACAAGCATCCGATCCAGAAGGAGTCCAATATTTAAAACGCGATTTTGAGCCACTTAGAGATGTCAGATTTCGATTTCGATCCCGAAAAAGGATGCAGCCAAGATGAGACTGGGACAAAAGATGAGAACCTTTGATGAGCAGATCTAGAAGAAAGCAATAAAGAGAGCAACAAGAAAGCACTCCAAATGCAAGCCTAGAATGAAAGATGCAAGTCTAAATGCAAGCCTAGGATGAACAAATGCAATCCTCTGAACTCGGCTGTTGGACTCATCGTATTTATCATCATTGAGTTCGTTTAAGCACGGGACAATCGCAAGATGCCATACAATTCTCACCAACATGAGAATATGAATATGACATAAGTCTTAAATTTGTCAGAATGAGGTGTAAGCATTAAGGCACAAGAAGCTAGAATGACCTGAACACCTATTCCTTTTAATTTAGCAAGTTAACATAAGCATTAGAGCACATTTGCTAGAATGACCTGAATGTCTCTTGCAAAAAAACACACCAAACACGCAGGAGTTCCTTCTTTTGCCAAAGATTGCTCACAGTGACCCTTACGTTCACTCAACAGGGCAAGCATTTACAATTTCATCACTAGCAGAAAGAAGTCACTCAAAAGACAAGGAGAAGAACCAACCTCACCAAAGCATCCATATAAAAGGAGTTGAGGTACGCATGGCCATCCAATATGAGATAGAGGCTCTTACAGATGGACACCCCTCTTAAATGAATTCTTTGGATCGTTGGAACTAAACCAACAAGCAGAAAGCAAAGAAAGCAAAGCAAACAAACAAGCACTCAAAGAAAACAAAGCTCAGCAAGCCTCAAAGGAACACACATTTAGTTTAAGTTTCAGTTCAAGTTCGTGTTCAAGCGGATTGAAGTCGATTCGGAAAGATAACGTTCAAAGTCTCAATGAGATAATGTAATGAGAATCACTGGTGATTGATAAAAGGGAGAAATCCCGAAGAAGAGAGATCGAACAAAAGCTAGGTATCCGAAGGCAGGCATAGTGAGAACCACTGGCGACCAATGCTCAAAAGAGTTTCTGAAAGCGATAGGACAATGCCCCCTAGACCAGGTAGGTGCCCCCAAGTGTGAACCAGTTCCAATCTATGAAGAGTCAAGCAAAATCTCGAAGACACTGAAAGCAAGGCATGAGCTAGCAAACCAAAGCAGGAAACAAACTAAAGCAGGAAAGGAGGAAAACAAACTAAAGCAGGAAAGGAAGGAAACTAAAGTAGGAAACTAAGAGCCAAGCGACGCTGAGATGAGATGTTACTTCAAGAAAACAAGAGGCGCCTGTTTACCAGGTTTTCACCATCTTGGCAGAGATTCTATTTTTGCTACCATGACGCCTGTTTACCAGGTTTTCATCAATGGCACATTTTTTTCTTTTTCAATTTTTTTGTACTTTTTTCTTTTTTCTCTTTTTTTGTATTTTTTTGAATATCTCATTTTTTTTGTATTTTTGATCTTTTCATTTTTTTTTGTATTTTTTCAAATTTTCAATTTTTTTTGAGTATTATCAAGGTGCCTGTTTACCAGGTTTTCACCAGGATAATAGATACATCAAAGCGCCTGTTTGCCAGGTTTTCACTAAGATGATCATTTTTTCAGGACATTTTGCAATTTTTAGGATTTTTTGCAATATACCATTTTTAGGATTTTTTCAGGACTAATAAGTATGTACATGAGCACATAGAGAATGTCAGGTATAGAACTTCTTTAGATGAAGAGCGTTGATAGGCTCTTTGAGTTTCTCTCCTTCAGTGGTGATCTCTAGAAACATAGTCATTTGTAGTAGTAGCCAGCTGAGAAGTTGCAGAATCAGAACCAGATGTTGTAGCAGTAATAGGAGAGCCAACTAGTAGTGTCCAACAATCAAGAGATCCATAGTCAAGGAAAGATCACTTAAGTGAGACCCACAAATATCCTCGTGGACACATCTTAACTCTTGATTAGATTTCCCATGCTCTAAATGCTTAGGAGGAGTACATTCTAGATTTCTCTTAATCATGTCATTAGTAATAAGGAGATACTGATATGCACTTTGGGACAAGGCAAGATGGAGTGAAGAGGGTAAAGTATGAGAGGCAAGGGTGGTGGAATGGAGGGAAGCATGAGAATTTTGGAAGCTCGAAATACAACTTTGATTTTTTATTTCTTTGGAATCCACATAGCTTTTGAATTTTTTCTTCTTTACTTTGAGGTGCTTTTGATGACAATGCCTATAGAATGGATTTCGAGATCCATTTTTTATTTTATATTCTGGCTTTTGATTGTCTTCTTCTTTTTGAGGACCTTTGCGGTCTTTTGAACACCTTTGTTGCTTTCCTTTCTTCGTAGTCACATGTCGATTACATGGGACATGGTGACCTTGAGATATAAGTGGATTCTCATTATTTTTATTTTTATGTTGCACATCCAAGTTACTTCCAAAAGACTCAGGAATGATGGATGAAAGAGGCTTATATGACTGGTTCAGGTGGAGAGGTGGAAATGGAAGTGGACAAGCCACTTTTCTGGGAGATGAAGGGGGAAGAAAAGTCAATGGGATGGGCTCAAGTGCAAATATATCAATATCATCCTCATCATTCATGAATGCATTAGGTAGATCAAGAAAGTAATCTTCCATAGAGCGTTGTTGATTATGAGTCATCTTAGAAGAGTCAGATAAGTTTGGAGGAATATTATGTGAGCCTAACCAAGATAACCTATTCCAAGAGTCAGGTCCCCTTTCAGGTGGTAAGAGCGCACGAGTAGGAACCAATTCAATTTTGGATCTACCAATATTCCATGAAGTTGTAATAGAATGGGGTCTTACATACCCATGATTTGTAGGAGTAGTAGGAGTATAACTTGGAACAGATGGCCTAGGAGGCATAGGAATGATCTCCACAGGAGGGTGGAAAGGATCATCATCAATAGCTTGATCTGGAGGATCATAACTTTCTCCTCTTTCTGAGTTGTTAAGACTAGCATATAAGTGCATAGCATCAACTGGTATTTCTGTAGTAGCATTTGATATGGAGTCCCATTCAGCTAGAGACATAGTTGGAGGCATATTTTCTTCATCACTATCATCTGTCAAAGGAAATGTTTCTTCAACAGCAGGATCTTGTTCAATAGTAGGAGCAACAGAGTAATCTGGAATAGGCACACCTTGAGGCATACCCAAGAGGAGGGAAGCATCCAATAATTGTTCCCAATCAGTATGTGTGCCATTGTAGTCATCAACAGTAGGATTTTGTTCAACAGTAGAAGCAACAGAATAATTTGGAATAGGCATACCCAAGAGGAGGGAAGCATCCAATAGTTGCTCCCAATCAGTATGTGTGCCATTGGAGTTGGCAGCAGTAGGAGTCTGTTCAATAGTAGAAGTGGTAGAACAATCTAGAATAGGCATACCTTGAGGCATACCCAAGATAAGGGAATCATCCTGCAGTTTCTCCCAATCAGTATGTGTGCCATTAGAGGCAGTGACATATTCAGTAGTAGCTGCAGTAGTAGAAGTCTGTTCAATAGAGTGTATAAAATCCTCCTGGTGAGGACCAAAATCATGTTCTTGAAGCACTTGAGAAGGTAGATAAGACTCTTTCTGGTAGTCTGAATCAAAATTTTGAACATTCAAAGATCTTTCATATGTCACAGGCTGAATCTGTGTTTCTTCATCATCTAAATCTGCATGAGAGTGCAAGCTGCAGCTAGGTTGGTCAAGCTCATCGCTCTGATAGCCAATACCAAATCTATCTTCAGAGGGTTCTTCATAGGAATGTGGAGATATGGGGAGAGCTGTCAGTGACAAGATGGACTCAATCTGATATTCCCCCATGCCAATATCTTTGATCTTCAAGGTCTTTTCTATTTCTTTGAGCTTAGCATCATAGAACTCAATGGACTCTCTATTGGCAGGAACAAAGTTGTCTGTTGTTTGGGTAAGCATCTTAGCAGAGCAAGTATTTAGGCTAGCACTATTGTCAATGAGGACGTGGGGGATACTCTTGGGGCCTTCCATAAATTCAGTGTGTAGGAGAGCATCATGCGGATGGCTTAACAAATGATCATCTTCTTTGGAAAAGCACAAATAGTGAGGCGAAGTTAAATGACCCACCATAGATTGGAACTGATTGAGATCGAGATCTTTGGGGATGTTTTCCTCAGTGAGGGCTTTATCCATAGATAGTTTTGGTCTAAATGTCGAAGGTTCAGGACCTTTGAGAACAATCTTTGCATGAGATCGAGGGATAGCATTCGCACAAGCTGGAGATTTTGTGTAGTTATAAGAGGGAGGTGTAGGGCCTCGCAAGACAAAGGGAGTTTTGGGTTTAGGAGTATCCTTGCTCCCTGGAGCAATGATCATGTCACAATGAGGGATCCAAGGTTTGTTTCTAGCAAATCTAGAAGGCGGTTGAGCTTCTGTTGTAGCCTTCTTAGTGGCATTGACTGTTTGCATGCTAGAGCTAAGATTAAAGATAGACTTTGAGGGTTTTGACATGTTAGAGCTGAGATTGAAAACCAACTTTGAAGGTTTTAGATCTCCCATCTTGTTGGTAGTATTATGAGAGATCGTGAAAGAGTTGATAGGTTCAAAAGGATCAATAGGTTTAATTTTAGAAAGTGACCCTTCAGAGTCTTGCTGGTCTTCAAACAATGGGTTATAATATTCTTGAAATAGTAAGTCAGACTGTATTTGAAACAATGGATTGTAATACTTTTGGAATGATGAAGAATGTGAGGATTCCTCACGAAGTTCAGATTTTGCAACAGATTCGGAATGATCTATGTCTTGATTATGAGGTTTACTTTGATCTTGATCAGTATTCTGAGTGGGACAAGTCTTGCCACTTCGAGTCGTGACAGTCATAGACAAAGATGTAACGAGCAAAGATTCGGGATAAAGCTAGACTCTGTCTCAAAGATAATGAAAGGAGATAAATGGCTAGAACAGCCAAGATGCAAGATGAACCTGGTATGAATTGTCAAAAAGAGATGGCTAGAATAGTCGAGATAAGACAATCGCAACACAAGGTACAAGAGCACAATGAGATAAGGTAGACTAATGAGAGACAATACGAGTCAAAGCAAAGATCGATCGATTCCTAACTCAAGACAACTAGTTTCTGATGGTGAACGACAGGAAAATAGAAAAAAATATCACAGACAAAAAGGCAGATCAGATTTATGTCATTGATCAAGCACATAAGATAGCAATCAAGGAGTTCAAGAAAATAGTCTTCAAGCAATGGGCAAGGGACAAAGCAACCTTGCGCATGAACATGAATAGTGACTTAGTATTTCTACTCCCTAAGGACTCTACTTGTGTATGTTCTTGAGAATGTTTTAGCAGGCACTTAAAACACAACAACATCCTAGCAAGTTTTCTACAAGGATATACATGGCTTTTCTAAAGGGAGTCCTTAATATACGCAAGGTACGTGAGGCACAAATCCGTAGATGAGAAGAATTAGAAATCACACAGCCGAGGGGAGACGGTAACCCAAATCTCCTCCTTCACTTTTCAAAGGTATAAAGTTCTTTGAGGCTTAGCCAAGAGTGAAATCTAACTCATTCCCAAGAGAGGTGTCTTTGGATTCACCTCTCGATATTTATACTCCGCCGGAACACGGGAGTTAAGGTCGTCCCTTGAGGTGATGAAATCCCCAAGCAGGCCTTCTAGAAATGAAAAAGTAAGTAATTCTCTATCAAAAAGTATGGAAAAGCACTAAAGGTGGTGCATTTAACCCTTCAAGTAAATGTGAGGTGAGTCCACAAAGTGGTGCATTTAACTCCTCACACAAACTCAAAGTGAGTCCACACCCTAGAAAACAAGTGAGTTCCAAAAAGCACAAAAGGGTTGCCAAGTGGAACAATTAACGCTTCTTTCCTATAGACCCCTCCCCTTTAATGTGGCGCTGGGATTGCAACCACAGGGCGGAAATGAGGGGCCGGCGGATTAGCGAGTCCAATAACCCAAGATAGCAATCTAGATCAATCACAAGTAATCTAAGACTGCTAATCAATACTACTCATAAGTGCAAGAGGGTTTGAATCATGAAATATTTAACTTTCCAAGTAAACATGAAGTGAGTCCACAAAGTGGTGCATTTAACTCTTCATGTAAACTAGGAATGAATCCATGCCCTCAATTACTCAATGAGATGTTTGATATTGAAACCAAGAATTACTTAAGGTGTAAACACAAGCATTCACTTACACAAACTTGTATGAAAGAAAATCTATGTTCATTCATTTCCCATTAAGAGCATCAATTAAAATGTGTTCTATGAAAGCATGTAAACACTCAAGCCAAACACATGAGAGGTTTAATTTTAATCCCAAAGTCCAAATATTTTAGAGATTTTAAGAACTCACCTTAGGTCCAAAGATCTGCAATCCAGCATTTAGCACACATTCGAAAGTATAGAATCAAGACAAATCAATGACAAACCGTAAGATATGTAACATTGCTATCTTCAAGACAGTCTTTAAAGATTGATTTATTTGACCCATAAAATCACAATATTAAAATTTATGAAAAGAATGAAGTTTTTAGCTAACATCAAGAACTACTATTTCCAAAAATTACAAGGTCTTATGATTTCATTTGGTTCCTCAAGCAATAAACTTTTCAGACTACAATTTTTCTGTCATAAATCAGATTTAAAACATCAAACCCTGCTTAGGGAATCACATATCTTTCTCAAAAAGAATCCAAATGAAACCAAACTAATTTCACAGTAACTATTAATGAATCTAGTTTCCAAATATGTAATCCATTTATTTTTATCATTCATAAATTATTTTTTAAAAATAAATCATTGTCTGCAATTCCAATGCAGATTGTTAAAAAAAGGTTTTCACTCAAATGTCCATAACTTTCACAAATCTGCATAAAAATAACTCAAACTAAAAGGAAATGAAAGCTGATTCACGTATCTTTCCAATGCATATTATTAGAGATCCTGATTATTCATAATTTGTCCGTACCAGATGTTTCAATCTGACTGTATTCAGAGAATCTCAAATCTGCAAATACCCACTTTCACCAAAATGATCATAACTTATTCATTTCTTTATAAAAATGAACCAAACCAAAAGCATGAGAAAGAGGATTCATAATTCTATCCATCCATTACTATATTATAGTATTTTCAAATTTTACATATCCGTACAAGGCCTGAAACCAACATTAAAATTGAAAAACTAATCAAGAATGAGGCCAGAAATTGATCTTTTCTGCCCCACGGTGGGCGCCAAAATGTATGTGACTGAATGTGACCTCTAAATTAGGCACAACACAACATGGTCATTATTCACTTGATAGAATTCGAGAGAGAGTATGAAGAACTCAATCCAAATTCCATGGTGAGGCGACCTGTTGCCTCCTATGTGAATGGGGTGTTTGAATACTCTCAGAATGAGAGCCAACAGCCGGGAGACCAATTCAACAATGGAGGATTTGAAAGCAAATATGAGCAAAATGAAAATAAGCTAAGAATGAATGCAATTAATCTAGAAAACTTTGAAAGAAATATGAAATGCAGATTTTTATTTGATTTTGAAATAAAGATGATATAAGACTAAGAACAAGTAAGCAAATTTAATCTAAATGTGAA
Organism: Chamaecyparis obtusa; assembly: GCA_027943335.1. Taxonomy (NCBI): domain Eukaryota; kingdom Viridiplantae; phylum Streptophyta; class Pinopsida; order Cupressales; family Cupressaceae; genus Chamaecyparis; species Chamaecyparis obtusa. Next base: position 760,463 of record BSBK01005860.1, read on the forward strand.
ATGCAATTACACTAATATGAGAAATTAAACTAGATAATGCAATAAAAGAGCTTTGAAAATAATGAGATATGAGACTAAAAAATGCTATAGTAAGGATGCTCTCAAAAATTGCTCTCTTGAATGAGAAAAAGAGGTTCATTAAATAGAACAAGCCAGAAGAGGAATGAAGAGTTTCTTGATTCGAAACGGTGGACTCTTCATTTCCAAATTGAGACAAAAAGACAATGAATTATTTAATTAAAAGAATGGAATTTGCCACATGTGGGGAGTGACCTTTCGAGTAATTTGAATTATTAAATTCAAATAAAGAGGTGTCCATTCAATTAACTAAATATTTATTAATTCCTTTTTATGGGTAATTAGCTAAAGAGGGTAGATTTTAATTTAATTAGAAAGCACTTAGGACTTTATAATTAAATTAATTTATCATAGGGGTAATTTAGCCAATTAAGTCAAAGAGACTTAGGAATTAATTTTAGTGTTTGATTATTGCAATTTATGGTCTTTGCAACTGACATCAAGTCAAGTAGAGCCAGGTAGGATAGAAAATTGCCTAGGGAACTAGGACTTTGGTGATGTAAAATCGAGATAATGCACCAAAATTGATGAAATTAAATAGGTGCCAATTTTGGGGTATTACAGCTTACACAAAACTCCTCAAACAAAAGTGATTCCTTTTTTTGCAAGCTTATGCACTACCATTAATGATTGAATTAATAATGATTAGAGAATCATCTTCCAAGTAAATTCTCAAAACCCCTAGCCTTTGACCAAGTTTAACAACATGAAGAGCCGCCAATGCCTCAGTGACATTATTTGTCCCCTCAACAGTCCTCATCACTCTCAAAGAGAGAACACTGTCAAACTAATCCATAGCAACAAAATCGATTCTAGATGGCCTGGGATACCCTTCGAAGCACCATTGAATTCGGTCTTTATCTATCCAGCCCCCAGATAGTTCCACCTCACCTCTTCACTAATAATTGTTGTTGGGTTAACTTCACTAATAATTGTTGTTGGATTAACCCAACTATGTTCAAGATAAATAATAATCTTGAAATAAAAATTAAAAATTTTATTTAAAAAAATATTAAAGAAATGTTAATTAATAAAGGAAGATCATTTATTTTTACTATGCAAGCATGTATAGCTTTAAAGAAATGTTAACTAGCACTTGCACCTTTGAAGGGTGCAAGGGTTAGGCCGATAGTGTTATATATATTAAATGATGTCACTATATTACTTCCCTTTAACTTTCCCTATACTACCCTATCTCTCTTTTCTCTTTATGTTATTCATCTTACTCACTCTCTCCACTCGTTGAATAATTAATTTTCACTCTCTCCACTCATTGAATACTTAAATTAATTAAAAGCTTTAAAAAAAAAAAAATATTATTAATGTAACTATTTTTTATTTTCATTTTTATTAAGTTTGGTTTTTTTTATTAACAAAATAAGAAATGAAAATGAACATTCTAATAAATTCAACTACCCTAATCAGTAAAACCATAAAATCAATAAATTGCAGGGATTTGATTGTTAAGAAAAGGGGTTTGGCAACTATTGATTAAAAACATTTAAGTTTCTTATGCATGACCCATATATCCACCAGCCGCATCTAGATGTTAATGTTGTTCATCTTAACAACCACAAGAGGAGATATTAGTAATCCTATAAAAGAACTTTCCAGCAATAGCTTTGATAACAAAGGTTTTGTACTTCTAAGGAAGGGAAACATATATTGAAAATCAATTTATCTATAATACATAATCCTGAAAATAAATTTATCTATAATACATAATCCTGAGTTTGAAGGGAATGTATGCTAAAGCTGCAAGAATATTTGTTACAAATAGCAACAGTAACAACAATCTGCCAAATTTGATCCAGCATTTTTGGCATGGACTTCATTGGCTTTTTTGCTTCCACAAAAGGGAAAGAAAATAGTCAACATAACACTGTCCAAGCTGAACAAGATAAAAGGCCAGAGATGTAGACTTACAGTCATGCTAAACTATTTGGATTTATTAGGATTTTCCAAAAGGTGTATTATTATTTTCCTCTATTAAATGATCAAATATCAAATATTATGAATTAGAGTTAAAAATGTGTGTTTAAATACAAAATAAAATCTAATTAGATTTTATATTCTAAATAATGTATAGACAATTTTGTTTTTCTTTTTAGCAGTCTTATATAATTCAATTCTTATACCAAGATTTTTTTTTGGGTACATTTCAAAAGTTTACAATCATTTAATTACAAAAGATCGATGCTTCCATACGCCCTGCTCTACAAGATTGTCTTTGTCCTCCTATGAACACTGTACTCATTCAAGCACAAAATCTTCTTCTTCTCAACAATTCAATTCATCTTCTTCTCCTCAACAATTCAGTTCCTTTCTCTCCCCTGTTTTCTTGAATTTCTTCAATAGCTCTTTTTTAGACGTGTCAAAATCAGCTTTCAACGACAAGTGACCTGACTTAACCTGATTTGGTCTCTCACGGACCTGCAAGAATGGTGTTTTTAACAGCAAGTAATGGCTTCTCAAAAGCCTTCTTTCAAGCTCTCATTCTAAAGCTACACATGCAGCTTGGGCACCAAAAATCACCCCCCAATTTTCTATCCATTAGATATTTACTGAACTTAGAATATTCCTGTATCTGATTTTGCTCTTGTCATTTCTGTTCTTGGTTATTTGTTGTGTTTGCTGCAGATTAGTACTCTTCCCTGCAATATAAAACATTATCAAATAGCAATATAACACATTCCTAAATTTGTTTTTTCAAAGGTCAAGAATACAAAAGGCAAAATTTTTTTTGTAATTCTATACACCACATGGCTACAATTCCAGGATATTATTTGACTTGTTTAAATATTTTATAGAATGAAATTTTACATTTGCAATGTATTTATAAAATCAAACAACAGTCATGTAACAATGCAGAAGTACAAGAGTGCAAGCAGAAATTTTGCAGAATCTGCCAAATTGCTTCTACATTGTATAAAATCTGCTGTATTTTTTCTTGCACTTGCTTCAGTGGTATGGCACACTATTACAAGAACAAGAGTAAGTTGGAAACTTTCTATTAATAGTATAACAAAAATCCTTCTGAATCATTCCACAATTCACAGGTTCAAGGAACCATTCCACATATCAAAGTTACTTGAACCTGCATTACATCCAATATAAAAGTTGTATAAGCAACCAACAGTAAGTTGGAAACTTTCTATTAATAGTATAATAGAAATCCTTCTAAATCACTACACAATTCACAGGTTCAAGGAACCGTTCCACATATCAAAGTTACTTGAACCTGCATATTACATCCAATATAAAGTTTGTATAAGCAACCAACAGTAAGTTGGAAACTTTCTATCAATAGTATAATAGAAATCCTTCTAAATCACTCCACAATTCACAGGTTCAAGGAACCGTTCCACATATCAAAGTTACTTGAACCTGCATATTACATCCAATATAAAGTTTGTATAAGCAACCAACATGAAAACATAGCAGAATTTAATGCACAATGTTTTGCATTCTTCTGTTGTAGATTAGCATTAACTCGCTAAGGAAATGTAGAGAAGCTGAAAGAGTTAAAAAGATCAACTCCTGCCACCAGTAAATATGGATTATGTCTTATTTTTGGTGAAATATTTAATCCCATACAACAGCATTCTACAGTAACAAGGCATTCATTTAATGTTAACTGCTAAGGCTGTAGTAATGATTGTAGAGCTAATGCAAGTGTAAACAAGTACTCAAGAGGAAACTAAAACGATTGTTCAAACCTATACTGAACTAACAGTTGTACACAAACTGAAATGATATTTACCAGTTCATTTCGTTTATGTGCACTTACAGGAATCCAAGAGGAAATGTCAGAATCCGTCGCACTTGAGGTTTCTGCAAGCACATTCAAAATCAAATTCTTTAGCATTTTGGATAAGGTTTCTATGGTTTATAATGAATTTGACATAGAAAATAGTACTCCAAAATCTGAAAACAGAGCTTTGTAGTTCATTTCACAAGCACATCACTATGTATCATCAATATTATGTACTATTTGTTAGATGAGCAACAAGTATGGAGTTTGTAGGGTAGAGGTGTTTAGTAGTAGTGCAAAGTTATGTTTAGTACCTGTGTAGTTTTGTTGCAGATGTGGTTGGAGTGGTTAGATTGCAAAGTGATTTCCAGCAGCAAGAAGTACCACATATTTCAGCTAATAGGTAAAATTTTGTTACGCTTCCAATGGACTTTGCTCTTCTTGTTATAGGAAATTCTATCTATCAGATGAAACATGTGGTACTTTTGCTACGTGGAATTGTTCTCATTGACCTTTTTTTTTCTTTTTGAATTCATTGAGAATACATATTTGTTGCAGCTCGAAAGAGGAGGAGAGTACCGATCCTTTATACAAAATATATAAGTTTCCTTAGCCACATGAGGGTGGGCTAAGGAAACTTAGAGAAGTTGAAAGATTTAAACAGATGAACCCCTGCCATCAATAAATATGAATTATGTCTTCTTTTTCCTGAATCAGTTTCATAAAATACTTCATTTATTTATGTATGTAATTGAATGCAGTCAGAATATATTTACCTTATTTATTGTGTGACTCTTCACTTTGGCTGGGATATCCACATTTTGTTTGGTTACTTTTAGGAGCTTTTCAAAATATACTAAATGTATTAGAGTATTATAATACGACTTCTTTTCAATAGACTTTCCTAATATCATATATTCCCAAAATTTTCCAAGCTAAAAAATTTGAATCCCATAAACACCCTGCCATCCTGCCATCATGCCATGACTCCATGTTTTTAGTAAATGAAAGAAGGATTTCTTTACTAATGACAATGACATGGAAACTAAAAATCAAGAAGGAAGAAAAAGAAGCAGCAAGCTACATGTTAAAACAATAAATAAATTATAATGCTCTGCGTTGGTAACCTAAAATTTAGAAATTCAAACAGCCATATGCACCATTTTGACATGTGTAATAGTAAATTTCAGGTAGCTTAACAAAATGTAGTCAGATATAGAGCATGAGCCTCCCTTCACAATCTTCTTCCCAGCTGTCAACAAACCAAGAACGATGTCTGTGAGCTGATAGCTCAATGACATAGTGTAATTATTTTTACAATCTCAATAAACCTTTTAAATTTGCAGTGATCCACCTTTTTATATTTTCTCCTCTCCTGCATATGATTCTGACACATAATGATTTCTTATTTCTTTCAATGTGGCCTTTGTCGAACATAGGGGGCACTGTAACCAGCCATCCCGGAGTAGTAGTGCAATTGGGCAAGTATTGGCTTTAATTACTGAGACATTGCAGTTGCAACCTGACTTTTTGAGAAGAAATTTGGCAATGCATACAAAAAAATGAGGATGAATTACTATACTCCCTGCCTTAGACCAGATCTCGTTCTAGGACTGAGTGCACATGCAGACACGGTGGCCCTGACACTACTGCTGCAGGATGATGAAGTACCGGGATTGCAGATCCACAAGGATGACCAATGGAAAACTGTGCAACCAATTCCTTATACCCTGGTTGTTAATATTGGAAACATAATAGAAGTAATCTTCTTTTCTTTATCAAAGATTCGTAATAGGCTACCTAGTTTTACAAGATCTCTGCATATATTACTCATCCTTGTTTGTGCACAAAGAGTCAGTTTTCCTGCTCTTAAAGCTGTATCAAAGAATAAGAGCTCCAAACTGGGCACCCAAAGTATATGTCTATATATAATAGAATGTTGTTAAAATGATGTACGGATGGAGTCAAGACAATGCACAGTAAATCCTTCACTCTAAATGTAGGTAGAGAAATTTATTTTCAACATACCCTGGAATATAGACTGATCATTCGCACACAACGTGAAGCCCGCGAGGGTGCTGAAACAACCCCACACCATGAAAACAACTGTGTTTTGCTACTAAAAGTATGTACACAACTATCAAATTAAGGACTTTAGAGATTCGTCATGACAGTAGATTTTCAGTCATCTTTCTACGCAACCCAGTAAACTTTGTTTTAGTCCATTAAATTTCCAGAAGATCAGAAAAGATTACAGACCAGAAGACTATAAATTCTAGAACGATGAAGGTGACAATGTGAGAGAAAGACATCCCCAATCCTGTTTAGAAACTCGAATTATAGTAAATGAGTCAGTTTGGATGCTGCCTAGACATTGTCTATTATAACAATTCCATCGTCCATGCTAATTTTTAAACTATTTTAGAGAAATGACAGTTTTATCTTTTCTTGCTCTCTAATAATTGGGAACATGATTAAATAATTTTAAGATAAAATATGCCTTTAAAACCAACATCTTATACTTCTATACTTTGATCTAAAATATGGCAAGTAGCCTCTGAAACTGGCTTTACAAATTTATCAAATTACCTTCGTAAGCCATGAAAATGCACAAGCATGTTAACTTTTGACATGATAGTATGACCTCTAGACGACATTGTTTGACGCCTTCAAGATCGTGAAACTTTAATACCCAAAGTTGGTCATTTCATTTTCTCTACAAATGCACATGCCAGCATCCATCTGAACCCTTTCCAAAATACACCTCAAAAAAATATACTGAATCTCTCCATGTGACATTGTCACTGGGCATACAAATACATTCATGTACAAAAATCCATTAAAATACTTGCAATGTAAGTGCTCAACTATAAAAATGAAATTGTAATGGAAAGAAAATTTAGTACCTGATGTGGATCTTGGTCTGTGTCTGCTTTGACAGAAACGTACTATAGAGTGAATCAAAATGTATTTTGTTAAAATACTAAAATACATTCAACAAAAGGTCACCACTATGTCAAACGTGAAAAAATCTAACAGTAATTCTTTAGGTTGGAGGCAGTCATTGGAATGTCAGATTTGGCTCAGCGCGGGTAACTATAACCAACCATGTTACCTGTTTGGATGGCTTTCAGGAGAGAAGTGGAAATCAACAATCACCGTTTAGCAACAGTTTGCCTAATGTGTCGCTGGCTTGGGTTATGGATATTGGCTTTAGCTCTGCCAATTACATTTGCTCGAAAGTTTCTAAAGTTTTTTAAACAAATTCATTTGCTACAGACCCCGTTTGAATGTTTCGTTTTACACAGGCAAGGAGAAACAGAGTATGCGTTTATAAATATACGTGTTTCTGTCTGTGTCCTTATCACTGTATAACTGAAGGCCATGATAAATTTTTAAAAAACAGTAAAAATATGGGTAGAATCTATAATGTCATGTCTTCATTTTGGCTGACATCGTTTGGCATGACGGATTTGCCTATCATCGACTCTCGTAGGCAAATAGTTGGGAGAGAGGGTCATTATGTTGATCATTTGATTGCATATTGCTAACAGAGCCTACATTCGGTAGAGCCTACATCCAGTTTGGGCCTACATGCAGTTGTAGTGGAGCCTACATCCAGAGTGAGCCTACATTTAGTTTGAGCCTATATCCAGTTGTAGTAGAGCCTACGTTCAGTCGTAGTTGGGCCTACATTCAGTTATGAGACATTTGGACCTACATTGTTATAATTTTGAGTTAAGAAATGTACTTTATTATTATAATGTTATTTTATTATAAAGTACATTAAAATTGGATGTTTCTAGAAGTTCTAGTAACTTCTCAAGAAAAAGAATAAATAGGGAGCTTGGGCTATCATTTCTACATGTTTGGATTTGGGATTTCTTTTACTTCTTCATTGTGAAGCAATTTATAGCCTTGTGGTCTGCAAATACTATTCGATCTTTAGGAACGAATCACTCCCCTAGATTGGCATAACTGAGGTAATGAAATATCTACAGAAGGGTTGCAAGTTTGGAGTTGGTACTCAGCCATCTCATTAGTACTTCATTGAGAATTTGTTGTAAGAGTTTGTTTGTGATCGAAACAGCATTTCAGGAGGCATTTTTAGTAGGGCCGAAATTATAGGAGGCAATTTTTAGCAGGTCCGAAATTATAGGCGGCCGTTTTTAGCAGGTCCGAAAAAGCAAATCCAAAAAAGTAGTCCGAAAAAGAAGACCTGAAAAATTGATATTTAAGGTTTGTAACTGGTTGAATAAGGATTTGGAATTCATCACTTAATTGGTGAATCATTTGGTGAAGATTTGGAGATCATTTTGATTATTTTATATCAGGGTCGTACAAGACTGTACTGTACGGACAGGTACAGTGCATGGTACAGCAGCGATCAGAGGTGCAGTTCAGGGACAGATTAGTCATCGTTTCATTAGCATTTTTCAACAGTCAAAAGGGCAGCGATCTCCAGGTGCATGTGTTGACATTGTTAGATACCAAAAATATTGCAATTCAATTGTATGTCACAGTCAATCTAAATCTGCACTGTTATTGCATCATTTTGGTTATTGAAAAAAAGTCATATATTCAGTTCATCTCTGTTGTAACAGTCAGTCTTCTATCATCAGATAAAGATAGTCTTCTATCATCAGATAAAGATATATGTTAGCAAGGATATTGCCAATTGTAATCTGAAAATAGTCATGGTATTCAGACTTTGTATTCAGACTTTGCATTGTAATTGGGTGCATTGATAGGACTACGTTCATTCATTGGTTCATATCCAAGTCCATATGTTGTAAACAGTCCATAAACAGTGCTCATATGTGATAGATGTAATAGACATATAAATTCTGGAAAGTGAAATCAGAATTAGAGAAGTTTGATATATATGTAGTGAATCTTTACATTGCTTTGAGATTCATTGTTGCACATTGTAATACATTTCTACATTGGTATTGTTATCTCAATTGGAATTTGGTGCCAAAACAATAAACACCTTGAAACACATCATTGCAAGCAAAACATACCAGTGCATGCCAACTGTTTGACGAATTTGACGAATTTACACGGATCAGATTTGGATCAGATTTGGGATTTTTAGTGATCCTACCAGTGAGGGTCATTACATATAACAAGTGCACCAATAATTTAAAGCCATATAAAGTAGAGGAAGAACACGTACACTTTCGAAGGCCCCTTCACCAGGGAACATTATCAGAAATAATATAAATACCACGGACCATCTTCCCTTGGCTACATTTCTAGCCAGAAGAGGTGCCTCCTTCAGATCTATATATCCACAGGAGGAAAGGTGCTTTAGTACCTTCTTTTCTACCTACCTCCATTCTCTATTTATAAAATGCATTCCATTGACCAGACATGATCTCAAGGATTTGGGCCACTGAGCTACATACAGTAATTCTGACCGTGCAAATGCAAGAAAGACATGCCCAACAATACCCATAACTACCGAGATTATTGTGAACATCAAAGACTTGGGAGATTTCTACTTTTGCAACGGAAACTCAGACCAAAATACTGCTAGCATATGGCCTAGAAAATTCCAAATGGTGACGAGAGAAATAAAATTGCTGATGCTTACTGAGTGTAACCCAGAGCTTTCCCCGCCACAATCATAATCATCAAAAACCCTGCCAGGGGCAGGGCCATGCATATAAAGCTATAGAAGCGATTCAACTCCTTATCTGCAACAACTTTAGTGGGTTTCACTATTAACATGACAAACGGGGATACAACAGCTGGCAAGATACCCAGCGGCAGAATTACCGCTGCTTTGTCCATCCGATAAATTGCATGGTATATTTGAGTGAAGATGGCTCCAATCAGCCCCATAAACCCTTTTAGGATTCCCAGCACAATTCCTCTGTTATGAGGGAAATTCTTGACAGAGGTAAGAAGAGCCACTGTGTTGGCAAAAGCCAGAGAATCAGTTCCCATGCAGATGTATACACACATCTGCCATGTTTTAGGCTTGGGAAACCTTTGGGTCACAGACAAACAGATCATCACATAGCCAGTGATTTTCATAATTGCTCCTATCCCCAAAACTACCAATGATAGATTGACCTCATTGAGCAGACCAGACACAATTCCAACATTCCCTCTCAGATTTTTAAAGAACCTCAATGTGGTCAGAGTTTCCTGATCATAGCTCAGAACTATTTTTATTGCTTCTGAATATATAACAAATATGTAAGCCCCTCCTACAAGGGCCATGATCAGAAAATAAATAAATTAAACAAGGCATTTTCCCTTGTCTACGTTTATGGCCAGAAAAGACGCCTCCTCCATATCCATAATGCCCACAGCAGAGGTGTTAAACTACCTTGTTCTGTCCCTCGCCCTCTTTTCTATATGGCTTTCAACTGTAAATGCTTCCAGCGGCCTTGGGAGATAAATTTTTGTTTATATGGATTCAGACCAATACTAAGAAGCACTAAGAAGAGCCACATGCCCTACATGCACGACGCCAAACAAATACTCTCATAAATGACACGTTTGCTGCCCTACAAAGCCCCCACGCTAGACTACCGGAATTGCCTGCAACTAAATTTTCCGGCACCGTTCCAGCTTTCCCGGCGTAAGACTGCTGGAAAGTCTGAACAATCTGGCGGGCATCTCCCCGGGGAGAAAGCCTATCGGCTTAATTAATAAAGGAAGATCATTTATTTTTACTATGCAAGCATGTATAGCTTTATAACAATAATCATGTAACTTATTTAACATTTAAGTTAGCAATAAATCAACTATCATAACATAATATAAACTATAGAGTCAAGGGCATAGTATTGAAAAATAAAAGTGGTCAGTGACATTACATCAATAGGTCATACTATTTAAGACATCAAAGTATATATGTAGGCCTCAAAAACCAAACACTCCCACTAGAATAGATACGACGTTCTTTTGTTTTCATTGTCTTCTTAGTTGTGCTAATTCTATGTAAAACCTATGTCAGATATTTAAGAAATCCTAACACAAGCTAAGTAGGAAATCATGAATCCTTATTTTGGTTTATGTAAATATTCCTTTGACAACAATGATGATAACAACATTGTAGGCACAAATATGATGATGATGATAATCTTGTGGATCAAGATGAATATTTCAATGATGAGAGTTTAAAAATACCTTGATACAATCAAATACATAGAAATGACCTAGATAGTTTTTAGCTCATAAAGTATATATTTAATCATTAGTATTTTTTTCTACGTGAATTTATCCACTATTTTCATAAATTTATCAAAATATATTTATATTATATTTTTAGCCAAGTATGTTTGTCTTATTTAACTTTTAAATTAATAATAGGATGACTTCATTAAAATGCAAGTCTAACGACTAAATAAACTATCATTGTGTTATCTTAGATGTCAAAGAAACTATGTCAAAATAATAATTAAAAAATATATAATTGTTGCATTTTTTTCATTAAACAATAGTCTCTATGGAAAAAAAGTGGCGAATATGGATTAAATCACAAATATCTCAATGTATAAGTCAAAAACTGAGGTTAGCAGGTCAAATCACCAACATTCATTAACGTGAAATAATTCAGTAAAAAATTATGGAGCATGATGTGCATTGTGGAGTAATTGGGATTTATAAGTGAAGACAGGCAAGCACAAAAATGGAGTTCAAAAAAAGAAATTGCAGACCAACAATGGCGAGTGGAACTGGAAGTGGTGGGCGTGTGGAAGATGGGTGTGATGTTGGGGAAGATTGCATCATGATTATATTTGAGTAGGATGAGATATACAGAAGTGTGAGAAAGGTGATTTGTATGTTTAAGAGTTTTTACAATATTTGTTGTTACACCGAGAAGTTAGAATAATAGTTATAAGCAATTAAATTACATATGGAAACAACAAAAAAATCATCAAAATCTGAATATTATTTTCTATTTGGAGGCTTGCGAAGTTAGTTATATGATATTCTTCCACTAAATGAAATATTTAGAATTTCTTATGAAGTGTAGTGTGTATGTCTATATGTATTTATATTATCCATTTAAAATAAAAGAACATTAGGTAGAATGTTTGAATTAAATGTGATTTAATTAATAATAGTTAGTGTTTCATGATGCAAAAAGTTTGAAGGCTCAAATATATTTATTTTTAAATAAATGTTATAATTTAATTGTCAAAAAAAAATCCCAACATAATTAAAGTTTTGAAAAATGTATAGATATCATTACAATGATAATTGATTTTCAAATTATATTTGTACCCTAATCTAATTCTTGAATATGCAAGATGAAAATATAAACTAGTCCTTGCACCTAAATTACATGCAATGGTTACGATGATAGTTACATATATTATGCACAAAATGAAATTCTAAATATGAAGAAATGCACATTTATTTGGAGTTGTGAAGTATACAAAATGCTTGTTTGAAATTGTGAAGTATTTATAAAAAAAATTTGTTGACAACTTGATGCCTGCTTAATTCTAGAAGCCATTCTCTTGACTATAATAATAAATTTTGATTTTAATAAAATTAAATCATTTTCAATACAATTTAACATGTCCAAGATTATATATTTTAATGTTTGGATTGATTCATTTTTTTTTGTTATAAAAATTGATATATTCCTCAACTTTATATAAAATTTTTTAATTTTGGAAAAGTGTCTAAGAAAAATATTTATTTTTTATGATAATTAAATATTTAACCATTTAATAATCTCAATTAATTTGAAATTATGAAATTTACTCTAAAAATTGCTTATAATACCTTGTTGCACAAAAAATGTCAAAATCACAGCAATGTTGAATAGTGAGTTGCTTTTTTACTTCTTTTTATCTATTTAAGCCTCAATTTTTTTTTATTGATTCGCTCGTCTAAATCAATAAAGATAAGGTGAAGGGATGCTGCACATGTGCTTTTATGTGGGACCTACCCCATTTCTCATGACTTTTGTATTTTATTTTGTTGTATTCTTCTAGAATATATAAAGGTCTTTGAATCTTACAATAAAACATAAATACTTAAAATAATTTTTCATAAATTATGGCATATGTTTCTCTAAAAAAGCATGTTTCTAATATCTATTTTCAAGTTTTAAACTTATAATTTTAATTATATATATTTATAATTTCAAGTATTGGTCTATAAAACACTATTATAATGCATCAACTTGTTATCAACACCAAAGTTGTACTAGTTTAGAAAAGAAAATCTTCCTAATTGTCATTAAAAAATCTCTTCAATATGAATAATACAACAACGTAAACATACTTTCAAATGATCTAGAACAACAATTCAATATGTTACTCCAATTGGAGGGAGAGAGAAGGGTGGTGGCAAAAAAACAACATGAACAAGAACAATTCAATAACAACAAATATCAAACACATAAAGGGGAGAAAAATACCAAATTCTAGTCATCGAAACTAGAGATTTGACTAGAATCTAGTATGTCAAAGGTGTTTCTTGTCTCTATCTTAGATGTTTAATAAACGTATCACAATACTTTAAAGATACATTGAGACTTAGTCAATAACTTCAAATCTCCTTACACCTATTCTTCCTCTAGCAATAATGATATGATGACTCTCCCACTTGAATCCACCACATGAGCATTGAAATAGGATTTGTCAAATGAACCAACCAGGTTGTAATATTGAAGTTAGATCAAATATGAAACTCATTTATAATTTCATAGTACCTTAAAATGAAAAAATGTATAATAAACTAAATCAACGTAAAAAAAATATTTGTATTCCAGCAATGTCATATCATTACAAATTCACTACAGTGGACAAGAAACTATCACTTTAGGTTTGAACACTCATATGAACCTTTTGTGTAGTTTACCTTGTTACAAGTGGCATGAATTAGTCAAAATTAACCTTATATCTCTCAGCTATCTCAAAATTTCTTCTTCCATCTATCTCTTCATCTCTATTTTGATATCACTTCATCTCTCTCTACCTTATATCTCTCCCTCTCTCAACCTCTATAAATAACACTTCCTATCCCTCCTCTCTTCCTATTATAAATATAACACGAGTCTATTGATATTGGAGCCTAATTATCTTCTTGATTAATAGGTCACCCTCAAAATATAACTCTTAAATAATCAATAGTCACCCTCAAAATATAACTCTTAAATAATCGATAGTCACCCTCAAAATAGAAATCTTAAATGAATTATAAATATTCACGAAGTGTAATGCCACTATTCTCTATCTATCCCTCTCCACTTTATATAATTCCTCATAATTTAACTTTAATATATCTTCAATGTACGCATTGCACACCAAGATAGCAATCCCAAGATGCGATTGCTAGTATATATTATCTTTATATAAATTATACTAGGTAGAGAACCAAGACATAAATGTGGAGATAATAGATTCAAGAAGTATGGCGATGGAGGGAAAACAAGCGGACTTTAAATATGTATTTGGTGATAGAAGATACTGGCACTGGCTACGGTGCAACATATTTGCACCATCAAAAGCCATGCCACCAATGCTGCCAATGTCCATGCTCATTCTCCCATTCCATCCACATAGCCTGAGAAGACGTGTAATGAGAATCGTATTTTCTAGAAACTGCAACTCCTGACATGCACGACTGTATAGTACAATAGTATAATTAAATTAAAAACTATTAAAACAACATTCATATTCATATGTTTATATTATTCAATTAAATAAAAAATTATTTATATTTAAATATTTATTGAATAGTTTAATCTTTAAATATTTAAATTTCTTTTAAAAATATAAATATTTTAAAATCTTATATAATTAAATATTTTTTAAATTTTATATTGTGAATATTTATATTTTTTACATTAATTTTTATTTAATATTTAAATATTTAATTAATAATTAAATATTTAACTTTTAAAAATCTAAATATTTTTAGATATAATACAAATGAAATATTTTTACATTTTTTATTCTTGATATTTATATTTTTTACTCTAAATTTTTTATTTAATTATTTAATATGAAAATATTTAAATTCTTAAATATTTAGTTAATAGTTAAATATTTAATTTATTTGTAAACTATAAATATTTTTTAAATCTTATAAATTAAATATTTATTTCAAAATGATTTAAAATTAAGTATGCAATTTTAAACAAGTTTATGTGTAAAATTATTGATTAAAAAAATGTGTAGATACTTCTATAAAATAATTTATTTATAAATAAATTTATATTATTTTAGGAAAAAATTAATCATGAATTAATATAAATTTTATATTAAATTAAATTTATTAAATAAATAAGTAAATCAATATTTTTATTTTTATTAATAGGGACAACATTTAGATATATTTTTATTATTATGTTTATATTGTTGAAAATTTTAATATATTAGATAGTATGGAGATTATATCAGGTCAGTTGATTTCTTACATTTATAATTACACTAACATATTATAAAATCAATTTTTTCTAGTGGACTCTCATGCATGGTAAGGTCCTAACCCAGGATAATCTTATAAAGAGGGGCTTCTCCATGGCGAACAGATGTGTCCTATGTAAGAAAGAGGAGGAAACGGTGAATCACCTATTCATCCACTGCGATTATGCCACCAACATCTGGCAAGCGGTGATCGACAAATTGGGTATCTCATGGGCCCTGGGCAGAGATGTGCATCAATTTAATAATTGGAGGTCTCCATCCAATCACCCCCTCCTCCAACTCCTTTGGCATATGCTACCCCCTCACATCTGCTGGACCATTTGGAAGGAAAGGAATAACATGATTTTCAGGGAGGCTAGCAACCGGTCTGAGACTTGTCTCCATATTGGAACTAAGTTCCTGTGTGAGAACACCAGGGTGGCTAAGTGGAAGCTTCCCTCCTTTCCCCTTGCTACCTGGGAGGTTAGAATTGCAGACAGCTAGAATCTCCTAGCTGGTTTTTCCAAATTTGACGATGCTAAATGGATAGCTAGAAAAGCTACCAGATGGACCGCCCCTCTGAGAGGATGGACCAAATTAAACTTTGATGGGGCTGCTAATAATCTTGGCTAGGGTGGGGGTGGTGTTCTAAGAGATCATAATGGTACTTGCTTGTTGGCTTATGCTGGGCTGCTCTTTAACTGCACTGTCACCCAAGCGGAGGGAATGGCCCTTCTTTGGGGAATTAAGTTCGCAACCCAAATGAACATCAGGCTGCTGGAAATCGAGGGGGATTCCAAAGTGATTGTTGATGCTGTCAAAAGTGGAGCCAATGCGGGGGTGGCAGGTTAGACCTATTATGCTGGAGATCTGTGAGCTGCTCAACAGCTTCCAATGCATGACTATTGAACACACATATAGAGAAGGTAATTCGGTTGCTGACTCGATGGAAGCCATTGGCCTAAAGAAAATCAAACTTAATAGTTGGAGGGTGGTTAGAAATTTACCTATGGTGACTCAGCAACTCATCGGAGGAGAAATGAATATTACAATTTAAAATGAGCCAGGCTGTCATATTCATTATGAATCCTTCCTGGATCACATGTTGGCGTGCTTAAGCATTTTTTGTGACTATGAAAAGGAGAACCCAAAACCCCATAAAGAATCATCATTACCTTTCAAAGGTGTGGAGAGAGAGTTGTCCGAATCAGAGGGCTTACTTGGCTATTAAGGATAGCAAGTGCGTCCCTGGCATTATTGCTATTAATGGCACTTGGAGATCCCTTAGATCTGGCCGTACGGAGCCCATCTCCCAATATTTCACCAAAGGCTAGCATTTTAAGTATAATCTTTCCTTGAAATGGCCACGCAAAAATAGGTGGTTTTTTATGATTTGCAAAAAAGCTTAGCTCCTAGGTTTTCAGGATATTTTGGTGCAGGAGGGGCAAAGCTTTAAAATGGGAGACAACACTCTTCGCATCGAACCTGACAAGATCGACGAGGCTTTCACCTCTGATACCTTGGTGACCCATTACTGCAAAGAAAGTGACATATGGGGTTTTATGGAGCGAATGAAAGGTGTGCATGATGAGTGAATTTCCAAACAATTTGTCTCATCCTGGAACAATAGGAGTGTTTCGGTTGGGAGCATCCACTTCTAGATTAACGTAGAGGTCATTGCAAAGGCGACATGCCTATCTATGGAGGGGAGGAAATACAAAAAGACCAGTCGAACTCCCGACCCTACCAGCCTCAACCAGTTTTTCAAGGAAGGTGAGAATCTAGTGAAGAAGCAAGGGGGTTTTAACAAGGAAGAGCTACCGGACTTCTGGCCAAAGATTTTCCTCATTGTGATGAATTATTTTACTCTGGAAGGTAAGTTCACTGTGTTCTACTACTACCACTTACCGTTCCTGAATCATATTAGAAATAAGGATTTAATCTCCATACCCTTCTATCTTTTGCATTCCATAGAGAGTAATATCATGGATATTAAGGAGAACCTTGATAAATCAATCCCTATCCTCCATCAGGGCCTCCTTCTCTGCATTTACCACTTTCAAAAAGCTATCTGCCTAGCACCCCACCCCCCTGATTATCCAAGAGATGACCCAAGAGTAGTCCCCAACTAAAACTGAAAATCCCACCCATTCCACCTCCCAGTCCATCCAAGTTATCCAGGAGTCTGAGATGGGTGCTAAAGAGGGTAGAACCCGCAAAAAATATGTTAAAAACCCTTTCAATAGGAAGGAGGGGCAGGAGGAGTC
The DNA here is from genome assembly GCA_027943335.1 of Chamaecyparis obtusa. Classification (NCBI taxonomy): domain Eukaryota; kingdom Viridiplantae; phylum Streptophyta; class Pinopsida; order Cupressales; family Cupressaceae; genus Chamaecyparis; species Chamaecyparis obtusa. The sequence continues at coordinate 777,955 of BSBK01005860.1, forward strand.
CCATGTCTTTGAATCTGTGGAGAACAAAGGTAGGAAAGAGTCTGACAGTACTCCTAAGACCGAACGAAGGCCCAAAAAATGGAGAATGATGGAGAGCTAGGTTAATCTGGAGGTGGACTTAAGTGGCTCGGGTCACCGAAGGTCTAATAGAATTTCCAAGGAGAAGTGTAAAACCAGGATGATGGAAGCGGTCTCTAAAGAGCAATCCTTGTCTGAAAAAGACTCTCACACCACTGAGTCCATGAAAGGTTCCTCAGATGATCACATGAGTCCTATTAGGACTGGTAACACTCCCCCGCCCAACTTCTAGCAAACAATGGAAATCCCCAATAACCCTAACCTGCCCCTGAGTCCTTCTCATGATCCCAAGGTTAAGCCCCCCACGCCTGAGTACAATACCAAGATTTTGGCTGACAAAAACAAATTTAAAGACACTCTCAAGATGAGGTTCTCTGATATGGACAAGGAGCTTGCAAACATCAAAAAGAATATGTAGGATTTGAAGCATCATTGCATGATGACTAACAAAATTTCCCTGAAGGTCATGCATGCTTCGGCTATGACCCTCTATAATGTGTAGGAAAAGCTAGTGGGTGGCAGTCTGGAAGCGAACAAGGATAACAAGGATCTTTTCCTATTCCTGCAGGAGGAGTGGGCTAAGACCCTGATGTCTAAGCATCTAGGTGGGAAGAACTAACTACTGTTGTTCATGAGTTGGTTATTTTTGATTGTGCATGTCCTTCAGATCCCCTGTTTTGCATTTGGGGTTAAAGTTATTTTTTATAGCTTCTAGTTCAGCCCTGCATGGCTTATGACTGTTATTTTAACTGCTACTCTTCGTTTTAAGTACTCTAGTTTAATCCTTTTGATTAGTACTGTGATTTATGTTTTTGATAGGGGTAGATTAGACTTGGTGATTCTGCTGTTAAACTATTTTATATGCTTTGACTGGTGCTATTAATGTGTTATTAATGTGCTTCTAGTCCCCTTGTTCCGCGGGCCAGCACCCTCTTGTTGCTTTTTCTATCAAAAACATATTATAAAATCCAACAAAAATATTTTTGTATATAATAAATATTATATTTTGACATATTTACAATTTCTAATTATTATAACTTAATAATATAACATAGTTATATTATTAACATATTGTAGATTTCTAATTATTATTGCAAAATATTTTTTTTAAATTAATTTTAAAAATAAAAATAAAATAATTCAAAATTAATAAATTATAAATAAATAAGTATAATTTAAAATAATTTTATTTCTTTTATAAATATAATATAAAAATAAATATATAATATAATTCAAGAAGCCTTATTAGTACTTACCGGTGGGCTAAGTACTATTGTATCTATTTTTGAGTTTTTTATGTTAACTAGTGATTAAATGAACTGTTCTACACCAATGAAAATAATTCTTTTTTATATTTCATTATAAGTTTTTTCATTTGTAAAATATAGATGTAAATTATTTAACTTTATAATATCTAGAAATTAAGTTTTGATCATCTCATTGGATGAATGCATTTGAAGTCTTATTACATGAGTGAACCAATTAAAATTTACCACGTTTGTTATTTATTGTCCTTCCACTTATTTTATTTAATTTTCTTGTCATTTTCTAACTATTCTGTAAAATGGGAAAGTTTCGTTGAATATTCTACATAATTACATTTTATAAGAAAAATATTTTATTTTAAAAAATGATTAAAGTATCATTTCTTAACAAATTTATTAAATATAAATAAATGAACTTTTATCATATATTTTATAAAATAATAATTATTTAATATGGATAAATTTTTGTTATTACTTTTCTCACTTTTTATAGAATATATTGAAGGAAACTTCCTTTCTCTTTGAAACAAAAAATTACATTTTATTTATTTCAAATACAATTGGTTGAATTGATTTGGTGTATAAGACCCCTTTTGGAAGGCTTCCTTTGTATTTGCATTTTTTCAACAACAATTATGGATTTTATAATTATATATTGTATTAATATTATACAAATATACTTTATGATAATATACTTTGAATAATTTTTCAATTTGGGTAAGTGCACAAAGATGGGGGACCAAAAAGTTGTCACTTTTCTTTTTGGCCCCCCATCGCGAATAGTGCGCACGCACTAAAGGGCGTGCACCCTATGGCTTGGGTTGCCCAAGCCTTAGGCTTGGGCAATCCAAGACAAAGGGCGTACGCCCTTTGGAAAACACTAAGTTTTCCAAAGTGCGTGCGCCCTATAGGGCGTACGCCCTTTGGAATGCTTAATGTTTTCCAAAGGGCATACGCCCTTTGTAAAAAGTCACATATATTTGTTGCACGCGGGTTTGAGCTCATTTTTTTTTCTCAAACCCGCGTTTTTAGCTTAGAGAGGATTTGGAAGTGCGCACGCCCTATCATAGTTGCTTGTGAGTTGATTGTTTTTCTTCATCCATCAATCAAATGGCTCCACGGCGTCGTCATGTTCGATCCAGGAGAAGAGGTAAGTGTTTTTACAACTTCTAATGCCTCTTATTTGTTTTAAAATTTTAGTTTTGTTGCAATTTGTTTTTGTTTAAATTTGTTTTGTTCAAATTTGTTTTTGTTTAAATTTATTGTGTAATCAATATTTTAAAATGTAGTTTTTTAAATTGTCAGGAAGAAATAATCTCCCTCCACCAAACCCTCTGTCTCCTCATGATGAGCCAAATGAAGAACCGAATGAAGAAAGAAATGAAGAAAATGAACCTCAATTGCCTCCACCAATCGAGAAACCTCCTCCTGGAACACAACAAAATTTGTTGAACCAAATTGAAAGAGGGCAAAAAAAATTAGAATCTTTAATTAATAGGTTAAAAGATTATAGTGGTACAAATCCCGAAAGGGAAAGACTTGCAAAATCATTGGAAGCAATATCGACCCACGTAAGCGCAGTTAGTGGGCAAATTAATATATGGCGGGATAAAAGAGAAGAACAAAAACAATATTATGCAAATAAATTATCTTATGCGGACATAAAAAAGAAAAAAATCACAAAAGATGACATTTGCCAGCTATTTAAAAAACCAAGGGACGCAGATACTCTTAGAACTACAACGAGGAGGTTCCCAATTCATTGGTGCATAAATGAAGACATTAAAAATAATTTTTGGGAGAGATGGTGGATGGTCTTTGATTCACCTCCTTGCAACAATCATGAGGTTCCTATATATTTCTTGAGGAAACTCTATTGCGAGTTTGTACTCAAGGAGCTACCAAATTATTTTGACATGCTGGATTCTTAGGGTAGAGGAGGGGATTCATCATTTGATCGAGAAGGGGCACATTGTGACCCTAACGCACCTAGGGTTGATAGTGGCAAGCCACTGTTGGATCATGTTAGTATTCCTTCTGTTGTGAAGGAACATGTAGAGGTAGACACACTAGGCACGATTAGTGCTCTTACACAGACTCTCATTTAGTGTGCCACTCCTTTAGTTGAGGCTGACTATGGTCAATCCTTGAAGGGGCATATTTGTTGGTCATGTGGATGCTTGTGCACATTTGGTACTGGTGAGAGAGAGCAAGAGGATTCTGGATTGATGACTGATAACTTTCTAAATACGACATTTGGCATTGACACACAGGTAAATATTTCCAAGTTCATTAAATTGCTTTGATCATATTTCATTTATAAAAGAATAACTATTTAATTTAGTATCTATTGTTTATGATGAAAATTCAGGGCAAGAGTGTTAGTGGTGGCAGTGGCAGTGGAAGTGGCGATGATCCTAATGTCCCCTTTTACACATCATCGTCAATTGCAGAAGTATGTATCGAATAAAAAATTTAATTAACATGTTTGATTACTATGTAATTATATGAATAATTATATCCTAACTTATTGTGCATGTGCATTAGATGTGCATTGGTGAACCATCGACGTTCACAATAGACAGGGAAGGGCGTCGTGCAACTTTCCTTGAGGTATCTTTATTTGCATATTAATTGGATTTACTTGATCATATTTAATTAATGAATGAATGACTAAATTACTAGACAAATTATGATCAAAATCCAGAGGCACGATGATTACACTCTTTCACCTGGGTTTGTGAGGTCACCATTGAGTCCACAGGTATACATGTAATAATGCATTATAATTAACATGTCAGTAGTATGTTCTTATATGAATGGTTATCTTATTATTTTCCATGTACATGTGCACTAGTTGAATGTCGAAGCTTCAACTTCGACACCGCACACCGGAGGACGCGGTGGAACCTTCACGGAGATATCATTTACTCATTAGTAGGGTTGTAAAAAATATATGTAATCTTGATAACTGCATAATTTACTTTTTTTGTTTCATTTTCAGATTTTGACATCAGAGACTCCTTCTGTCCGTGATACCTTGGATCATGGAGTAGCTGCAGCAGTAGCTAGTTCTAAAGCACTGACTGAGGTATGAAAGAGATCACTTAACTTTAATTGTTATTTTAATAGTTTGTATTGAATTTTATAATGATATCCATGTATGTATTTTAATTATTATTTTGATCATTGTTGTAGGGACTTATGACTCCAGATCGCCAGCATGCACCTTCGGTGGATGAACATAGTGACTATTTGCTAGCGATAAGCCAATATTCAATTTTGATGTATATTAGTTATCTCTATCTAATTTATTTTTTATCAGGTTGAGCTATAGAAGAGTCTAGACAGGAGGACGAGTGAGCGCACTTGGAAGATTACGGCATCCACTGCATCTCCATCGACATGATGATCGAAGACAGCTCAGGATTTGTTTTCTTCCCCTAGCGGGAAAGGACTAGATTAGGGATATGGATTGTATGCCTATATGGCATTAGTGGACATATTTTTTGTATATTGTATCAGTGAAACATTGTACATCCATTTGACTTTGAGGAAGTCAGTTTTAATGTATTGAATATATTCAATGTATGACATTATTGGACATATATATTTGACTTCATGCCCTACGAATATATATTTTTTATGTTTTAGGTATGCAATTCATGTGTTTGGTGTATTGATGTATACTAAATTATGTTTATGTTCATGTCTTTGCTTTGTAAATTTCCCATGCCTTATAGTTATGCTTGTATGTTTAACTTGTTGACTGTGCTACAAATGCCAGTCACTGTCCTCAATAACAGTCAATTCCTTAACTGTAATAATAACAAAAGTAATGAAATGAATGCATAAATGTATAAATATAATATGTAAGAAGCCTAAGTGGCTCTTGTTCTTGCAATGATAATTTTTTAAAGAAATTCTGACAAATCCAGATACTAATGCTTCAACAATTTATTTATAGCTTGGTTTAAAATTTGATGCAAATAGGTAGGTTAGATTGGGGTTATTTTATAAATAAAGTGTTTTTGGTTTCCTCAAAAGTGTTCCTTACCCAAGTGGCCCCAAGTGCCAATATGCCACTAACCTATCAATCTAACTTCTCCCAACTCCCTTACTATTATAGGGATTCAATATGGCTTAAAATATGACTCCAGCAATGTTCAAGTGGTTCTTGAAGTCCTACTCCAAGATCTTACCCTCAATCCACACTCTAGGCTCTCTATCCTTGTAGCCTTAACCAGCGAGTTTTTCCTAAATAACTCTTAGTTTTCCCAAAACACTTCCAAAATAAATTACATATTCAGATACCTTTTATGGTTTTACAAAACATATCTTAGAATTAGGTAGGGTTAATTTGGAACACAACCCCCAAAAACTGCTGCTCCACTTTCCTTCCTAGACCTAATAGGTCACTTTTACAAAGGAACCCTATTATAGACTTAACGCCCAACCTTTCCACTTTTCATAGAGTGTTAATATGGTCCCAATTAGAGAAATTTGAAGTCAATTGGATCCTATAGGCTTTCTATACCCAAAAGCCCCAAATTGCTCCCTCTAGGCCTTCAAAACTAGGGCCTTCTTAAAAACAACTCAAAACTCATTTTCAGAACTCCTCCTTGTGGATTCACCTTTCATTTGACATATAATTATGTTGTTTCAAATAAAATTATACCCTTGTTAAGGCAGATCCTTTGCTGCTACACTTGTGGCATCAATTTTGTGCCCTTTTTCCACTCTTCCTCATGGTGTACACCCACTAAAACAACTTCTCCTACATTCAAATGGTTAGTAACATCATAAATATGTTACATAGGGTCCATTCAATGAGAAAAAACAATTACATTCATTGAATGGCCCATTATATCATCAAAAAGACCAAAATGGAGTTATTTCAATGCACCAATATGACCACCTACAGCAACTTTCCAAATCTGAAGCAAAATAGATTATATAATCATTCAATACAGATGAAAAATGATGTTATGATGTTATTATATCACCCACAATTCTATTCCAAACCCAAAACAATGAACCAAACATCAAAAAAATAAGATTTTGCAAGGAAAAACTAAGTCCTTTGCCAGGACTTCTAGGACTTATAATATTTAAATTAAATTGTTTATTAGATATTGCCATTATTAGCCTTAATATATCCCAATTCACTTTAGGAATTCTTTAGATCCACTACCTCCATTTGGTTCCAAGGTGGACTTAGGTGTTTGGAGAGGTGCTCCTGCACCAAAATTCCTCATTTAAATTTCAAGACATTCGATAAATTCTTTGCCTGCTAACAAACCAATTTGGGAAATTAATGGGTCTATTTGTGGACCTTGAAGGAGTTGGTCACCTAAACAAGAACTAATGCAAAGGTTACAACAAGAAAGTGGAGTTCCCTTCTTTTAGCTCCCACAACTCACCAACCAACTACAAAGGTGTAAAGGTGTTCCCAAGCTCTTACAATGGTGTAACACAACCAATAAAATGGATTTCTATCCCAAAAAACTCCCTTTGCAAGTTTATACACTCAATCAAACTTCAATGCCCTTTTGGCTTTAGGGACACTAGGCCTAAACCTAGCCTTTAGTTAGAACTCTTCACCAGTGGACTTCCTGACCACTCCCAAGCATGTAGATGGTCCCTATATGACCTAAGGACTCTGAAACAACTCTTGGTTTGATCCTTTTACAACCATACCATAGCAAACTAGACCTGCACGCCAATTTTCTTGTAGCCTTCTCAACCTCAATTTTCCACTCTAACTTCTTCACAACTTGGTATCTTGACACAATCAGGATATTTTTAGACACCCATTTGGAAGTTATTTAAGATCCCAAAGCTTTGTTTTCCAACTCCACTCTAGCACCACCTAACACTCACCTTGGACACAGACCTAATTTAATGCAGAGGTGACAACCAGAAAGTAGTGGGCCCTTCACTTGACTCCCACAATTCACCAATCACTTGTAATGACTTAAGGGTATTCACAATCTCTTAGGATGGTGTAACACAATCAATTAAGTGATTTTCTATCCCAATAAACTCCCTTTGCAAAGTTAGACACTTAATCAAAGTTCAATGTCTTTTTGGCTTTAGGGAAACTAGGCCTAAAAGTGACTTATTGCTGAAACTCTTCACCAGTAGAATTCCTGACCACTCCCAAGCATGTAAATGGTCCTCATTTGACCTAAGGCCTTTGAAATAACAACTGGTTCGTTCCCATCAAGACCGTACCATAGTGAACTAGACCTGCACACACTTTTCCTTGTAGCCTTCCTAATAGAGGTTTTCTACTCTAACTTTTGAACCACTAAGTATCTTGATAAAATCAGGGCATTTTCAGACATGGTCCTGTAGCACCTGATGAATCAATTCTATGTCGCACGAGCTCTGAGATATGACCCTACAAAGATCGTCGATCTCATGCTTAAGGGACCTTGAGGGACACTTCAGCACAGAGTTGTCGGTGGGGTTCGAACGACTGTGTGTGGTGAACAAGGTTGCCACTAGCATTTACCCGGCCATTTGGAGTTGTTGGAACTGACGGTTCGATGCTACGACCAACAGTTTGAAAGATACGCAACATTGACCATTTCAGCTGAGGAACACTTTGAGTTCTGACACCGACCGAGAATGTGTTGCCGAATTTAAAATAAGTTGAATTTTTGAAAACTAAGAGAGGATTTTGTAGGCCCCAGCAACACGGTCTCGTAGCACCTAATGAATTGATTCTACGTTCGACGAGCTCTGAGATATGACCCCGCAAAGATCGCTGATTTCATGCTTAAGGGACCTTGAGGGACACTTCAGCATGGAGTCGTCAGCGGGGTTCGAACGACTGTGCATGGTGAATGAGGTTGCCACTAGTGTTTACCCGGCCATTTGGAGCTGTTGGAACTGACGGTTCGATGCTACGACCGATGGTTGGAAAGATACGCAATGTTGATCGTTTCAGCTGAGAAACACTTTGAGTTCTGACACGGACCGAGAATGTGTTGCCGAATTTAAAATAAGTTGAATCTCTAAAAAATGAGATAGGCTTTTGTAGGCCTCGGCAACACGGTCGCGTAGCACCTGACAAATTGATTCTACATTGTACGAGCTCCGAGATATGACCCCACAAAGATCATCGATTTCATGCTTAAGGGACCTTGAGGGACACTTCAGCACGGAGTCATCGGCGGGGTTCGAACAACTGTGTGTGCCAAATGAGGTTGCCACTAGCGTTTACCTGGCCATTTGGAGTTGTTGGAACTGACAGTTAGATGCTACGACCAACGGTTGGAAAGATACGCAACATTGACCGTTTCAGCTGAGGAACACTTTGAGTTTTGACACTGACCGAGAATGTGTTGCCGAATTTAAAATAAGTTGAATCTCTAAAAATTGAGATAGGCTTTTGTAGGCCCCGGCAACACGTTCTTGTAGCACCTGATGAATTGATTCTACGTCGATCAAGCTCTGAGATATGACCCCGCAAAGATCGCCAATTTCATGCTTAAGGGACCTTGAGGGACACTTCAACATGGAGTCATCGGCGAGGATTGAATCATTGTGGGTGTCAAACAAGGTTGCCACTAGCATTTACCCAGCCATTCAGAGCTGTTGGAACTAATTGTTCGATGCTATGACCGACGGTTGGAAAGATACGCAACGTTGACCATTTCAGTTGAGGAACACTTTGAGTTCTGACACCGATCGAGAATGTGTTGCCAAATTTAAAATAAGTTGAATCTCTGAAATTTGAGATAGGCTTTTGTAGGCCTCGACAACACAGTCTTGTAGCACCTAATGAATCAATTCTACGTCGCAAGAGCTCCAAGATATAACCCTGCAAAGATTGCTAATTTCATGCTTAAGGGACCTTGAGGGACACTTCAGCACGGAGTCGTCGACAAGGATTGAATCATTGTGGGTGCCGAATGAGGTTGCCACTAGCGTTAACCCAGCCATTCGGAGCTATTGGAATTGATTGTTCGATGCTAAGACCGACAGTTGGAAAGATACGCAACATTGACCGTTTCTGCTGAGGAACACTTTAAGTTCTGACACCGACCGAGAATGTGTTGCCAAATTTAAAATAAGTTGAATCTCTAAAAACTAAGAGAGGATTTTGTAGGCCCCGACATCATAGTCTCGTAGCACCTGATGAATCAATTCTACGTCGCACGAGCTCCTAGATATGACCTTGCAAAGATCACTGATTTCATGCTTAAGGGACCTTGAGGGACACTTCAGCACAGAGTCATCGGTGGGGTTCGAACGATTGTGCATAATGAACAAGGTTGCCACTAGCATTTACCCAGCCATTCAGAGCTATTAGAACTGATAGTTCGATGCTACGACCGATGGTTGGAAAGATACGCAACGTTGACCATTTCAGCTAAGGAACACTTTGAGTTCTGACACCGACCGAGAATGTGTTGCCGAATTTAAAATAAGTTGAATCTCTAAAAATTGAGAGAGGATTTTGTAGGCCCCGGCAACATGGTCTTGTAGCACCTAACGAATCAATTCTACGTTGCACGAGCTCCGAGATATGACCCCACAAATATTGTTGATTTCATGCTTAAGGGACCTTGAGGGACACTTCAACACAGAGTCGTCGGCGGGGTTCGAACAAATGTGCATAGTGAACGAGGTTGCCACTAGCATTTACCTAGCCATTCAGAGCTTTTGGAACTAACGGTTCGATGCTACAATCGACGGTTCGAAAGATACGCAACGTTGACCGTTTCAGCTGAGGAACACTTTGAGTTCTGACACCGACTGAGAATGTGTTGCCAAATTTAAAATAAGTTGAATCTCTGAAATTTGAGACAGGCTTTTATAGGCCTCGGCAACATGGTCTCGTAGCACCTAATGAATCAATTCTACGTCACACGAGCTCCAATATATGACCCCGCAAAGATCACCGATTTCATGCTTAAGGGACCTTGAGGGACACTTCAGCACAGAGTCGTCGGCGGGGATCGAATCATTGTGGGTGTTGAACGAGGTTGCCACTAGTGTTTACCCAGCCATTCGAAGCTGTTGGAACTGATTGTTCGATGCTATGATCGATGGTTGGAAAGATACGCAACGTTGACCATTTCAACTAAGGAACACTTTGAGTTCTGACACCGACCGAGAATGTGTTGCCGAATTTAAAATAAGTTGAATCTCTGAAAAATGAGACAGGCTTTTGTAGGCTCCGGCAACACGGTCTCGTAGTACTTGACAAATCAATTCTATGTTGCACGAGCTCCGAGATATGACCCTGCAAAGATCACTAATTTCATGCTTAAGGGACCTTGAGGGACACTTCAGCACGGAGTCGTTGGCGGGGTTCGAATGACTATGCGTGGTGAACGAGGTTGCCACTAGCATTTTCCTGGTCATTCAGATCTGTTGGAACTGACAGTTCGATGCTACGACCGATGGTTGGAAAGATACGCAACGTTGACCGTTTCAACTGAGGAACACTTTGAGTTCTGACACCAACCGAGAATGTGTCGCCGAATTTAAAATAAGTTGAATCTCTAAAAACTGAGATAGGCTTTTGTAGACCCCGGCAACACGGTCCTGTACCACCTGATGAATTAATTTTATGCTGCACGAGCTCTGAGATATGACCTCGCAAATATCACTGATTTCATGCTTAAGGGACCTTGAGGGACACTTCAGCACGGAGTCATCGGTGGGGTTCGAACGACTGTGCGTGGTGAATAAGGTTGTTACTAGCATTTACCCGGCCATTCAGAGCTATTGGAACTGATGGTTCGATGCTACGACTGATGGTTCAAAAGATATGCAATGTTGATCGTTTCAACTAAGGAACACTTTGAGTTCTGACACTGACCGAGAATGTGTTGCCGAATTTAAAATAAGTTGAATCTCTAAAAACTGAGATAGGCTTTTGTAGGTCCCAACAACACATTCTCGCAGCACCTGATGAATCGATTCTACGTCGATTGAGCTCTGAGATATGACCCCGCAAAGATCACCAATTTCATACTTAAGGGACCTTGAGGGACACTTCAGCACGGAGTCGTCGGTGGGGATCGAATGACTGTGGGTGCCGAATGAGGTTGCCACTAGTGTTTACTCAGCCATTCAGAGCTATTGGAACTGATGGTTCGAGGCTATGACCGATGGTTGGAAAGATACGCAACGTTGGTCGTTTCAGCTGAGGAACACTTTGAGTTCTGACACCGACCGAGAATGTGTTGCCGAATTTAAACAAAATTGAATCTCCAAAAACTGAGACAGGCTTTTGTAGGCCCCGGCAATACGGTCTCGTATCAATTGATGGATCCATGCTACCTCCCATGAGCTCCGAGATACAACCCAACAAAGATTGCCGATTTCATGCTTAAGGGACCTTGAGGGACACTTCAGCACGGAGTTGTCAGTGGGGTTGGAACGATTGTGCATGGCATGTACTTGCATGAGGACATTATATATTATAGAAATCTTGCACAGAAGTAGCTAGCAAGCTGCTCAAAAAGTAGTAACTGATAGCAAGTGGGATAATGTAGATGCTTTAATAAACCACTATCTTCTTTACTCAAGCAACATCTGGTTCATTTGCTCAACTGGGGCATGTTTGGGAACAGCTAGTCTCCATTTAAACTCAAGTCTCTGGAAGTAGTTATATTTTTCAGTGGAGGAGATACACCCATTGTATCTGCAATAACTTCATGCTCACTGGAATTTCCATTACTCTTCAATTGGGATACTCTTTCCAAAATTGCATCTACCCTTTTACCAATTAATGGGTCTATTTGTGGACCTTGAAGGAGTTGGTCACCTAAACAAGAACCTTGAGATGAAGCAGGAAAGAGATCAGTACCTTGAGAAGCTCTCCACTTGTCAGCTGAATTAAAACCTTGGACCATAGATGGCTACCCTTTGTTGTAAAATGAGGAGTGAGACTGCCTTGCCAAAGGTGGCAACGAACTTACCTTTCAATGATAATGCCCAAGTCTCATAAATGCAAGGCCATTGACAGATAGTCATTTCTAATAGAAATATTTGTGGTGCTAGAATGAAGTGCATGACCAAATTCTTTGCCTGCTAATGAACCAATTTGAGGCTTCATTTCACATTGCTCTATGGATAATTCCACAACACTTGTTACTTCTTTATCTGAATTTTTGCTGTCAGTGTACATGTGCACTGAAGAGATTTTGTCACTACTTGAGCTACTAGTTCCAAGAACCCTATACCTCACACTTCCTTTGTAAACCAAGCCTAATTAGGCCAATTAGGTCTATGTACAAGGTGAGAGTTAGGTGGTGCTGGATTGGAGTTGGAAGACAAGGATTTGGGATCTTACATAACTTCCAAATGGGTGTCTGAAAGTGCCCTGTTTGTGTCAAGATACTTAGTTGTGAAAAAGTTAAAATAGAAAATCTATGTTGAGAGGGCTACAAGGAAAAGTGGGTGCAGGTCTAGTTTTCTATGGTATGGTTGTAAAGGGACTAAACCAAGAGTTGGTTTAGCATCCTTAGGTCATATGAGGACCATCTAAATGCTTGGGAGTGGTCAGGAAGTCCACTGGTGAGGAATTCTAGTTAAAGGCTAGATTTAGGCCTAGTGTCCCTAAAGCCCAAAAGGCACCAAAGTTTGATTGAGTTTGTAAACTTTCTAAAGGAGTTTGTTGGAGTAGGAAACCCTTGTTTTGGTTGTGTTACACCATTTAAGGAGTTTTTGAACATCCTTAGGTCATTGTCTTCTTAAGCCAAATCCTTGTCTGTGTCATGGTTCGCACCTTCCAAGTGCACCCAAAGCATGCATAGGGCAGCTCTCCTCCACTTTCTTGCAACAAAACTCATTGTACCTTCCTTATTTCATGTTATGTTTTCAATATACATTTTATTGGATCCATCCCTAGGGTTAGAAGGTCATACTATGCATGGATCTCATAAATCCATAGTGGAAACAAGAGGAAAACTGATCTAACATGTTTTGAGGAGATTTGACCAAGTTTTATATCTGATCTAACATGTTTTGAGGAGATTTGACCAAGTTTTATATCTGATCTAACATGTTTTGAGGATATTTGATCTAAGAACAAATCTTATTTCTGTCCCATCATTAGTCACATAAAAATTACACAGTTTTGCATTGGATAAAACACCATAAAAATGCTAAGAAATTATTGTAAACATGTTTCTTTTTTTATTAATATTATGAAACATGTTTACAACTCAGCTCAATAAAGGTGCTGGTAGGAAAGAGTTAAGTGGAGAAAACCTCTGGCATTGCCCCAAAAAATATGCAGCGTTGCATTAACATTACAATTACAAACTTCCCTCTATACACACGGGGTATGTACCATAGAAGCTAACTTTTTCAGAGAAAAAAATAGTACAGTTGAACACATTACAACATTTTAGTACAACCTAATTTAGTCCATTAAACCAGCTGGATCTACCTTAACCTTTAGTGTGTTAAGTATTGCCTCATGCTCTGACTTGGGAACCTTCCAAAGAGTTCTTTTCACTGGCCTGCCCCCATATCTGATCAAAGTAACATTCGAAGCAACAACAAGGTTTGAATAATGTAGAATTTTCCCATGTGTCTCCCAGTCCTCGAACAACCACAACTTAGAGTTCTTCATACCATATCATCTAAGCCATGTTCCTGTTACAAAAACCACTCCTATAGGGTATTGTAATCCTTCACCATCTACAACTGCGACATCCAATTTCTTTTTGGCCTCAACACAATGACATAAATAATAATCTATCCCTTCATCATTGTATTCAGGTGCAATAACTACAAAAACATGACCTACAACAACGTAGACATATTCAGTACATTAATATCCAAAATAGTTTAGACAAACTATATAAATGGACAATTTACCTAGTTGTACTATATCTGACAAACGGTCAAAGTCAATAGATGTTGCCATGTCCCCTAGTTGCAATGCTATTGGCGAACGATAGGATTCAAGTGGGCTCAAAGGTCTTATAGACCATTCATCAACCCATTCCTTTGAGTCGCACTCATCCCAATTCTCCTTTGCACAAGATGAAGAAAAGCATGCCATATGTCGTGTGTATACCATCCATGAACCTGCATTACAACTTCTAAAAGAGTGTAGCTCACTTGATCCTGTTACTGTACAACAATCCTCATATGGTGCAATGTTAGTTTCATCAATCAACCAAAAAAATCTATGAACTGTTGACTCACCTTCCTTACTTGGGCCCATTGTGGCATTACACTAGTTGACAATACATCTTGCATTTGATAAGTTTTCTCCCCCCTCATACTTTAATTCTTCACGTGCTAAAGCTCTTTTTATACATGCTCCCGCACCATCATGCTCTCCCTTTCCATGGCCCGCCTCAGTGAAATTCCACATATATTGAATATCAATGTTCTTGTGCATCCTGCTCAACCAATAAAACATACTAGAATTCTTGAATTGGGATGTACAATTATCTGACCATATGATGTGTCGATGATATGGTATGCTCCTATTTTCCAAATCACCATAAAACAAACTAAAGCAACCATGTACAAACTCTGTAGAATGTGAGCAATCATCGCTCATATAAAAATGGTACTCCCTCAATATCTTCCTATTTTCCTCCGTACTATCAGGTGCATGCAAGTATGCTATATGAACAAATATAGCAACCTGTTGAGAGTTGTAATACTGTGATTGTACCTCATTTTGTGGTTGCAAAGTGTAGTTTTCAGCAAAGTCCACAACTGAAACAATTGTATCAATCGGAAAAGTGTCCTTGCATAACTTGAATTATGTATCCAACCATCGTGCTCTATGTGTATGCATTGCATATTCATACACAATTTTCCCACAAAATATATCCATGAACTGATACACCGGAATCCTGTCAATTACTAAATCACATCTTTTTGCCTCTTTTCCATCTTTTAGAGCATATGCAATGGTCTTATATTTTCCAAATTCTACTATTTCATTCCCAATTGCATGACTACTTTCCATATGCTGACAAATAGGTAAATCTTGCAAACCACAGCAATGTACACATGTACCATTCAAACATGATAGTTTGTGAAATTGTTGTTCGTCCGGTCTATGACATAAAATGGTAGCTATCAATTCCCTTGAAGATCTAGGTGGCTCCTTTATGTTACACTCCTGCAAGACATTGTTAGCATGCAAACGTACACATATATGCCGATAGACAGTATAATGGTTAGAAAATTCAATATGTACTCTACAAAAACAAGTTGTGCATGTGTGATTTATCTTGACATAAAAGGGTTTAGCCATTTCAAAAAATCTTTGACTAATTTTAATTTGAGGATACGCATCTATAAATTTTGCAAAAAATTGTGTCTAGGTTGAATCCAAAAAATGCTTTGGATGTGGATCACGCAATCGACTACCAATCCTCCTCCTTACAACATCTCTTTGATTAGGAGATACTCATGTATTATTCTTCCAAAAATTTTCAATGAAGGATTTCAAAGCTTCAACAATGTCTTTGTCTTTCCATGGCAATCTACTAGAAAAAACCCATAGTTCATTGCTATTTGAATCTTCCACTCTTTGACACCTTTCCATGGCTCTCATTAGAGACCTTCTACTTATTTTCAATGATTTACTTGTCTTTCTAATGAGTCGAGACTTCTTCATTTGATTGCTTACCATTGTTGATGTTATCACATGTCGTGTGACATTACTATCTTTCGTGCATGATGTAGAACCCACAGTCTCATATGCATCCATTAGATTCTTTACAATAGCTTTTTCAGTGAAGGTGTCATCTATTCTTAACCCAAGAATCTTCATGATAGGCCTAAATTTCAGATTTCTCATCATTTCAACAAACAATTGACATCTTCTTGTGACATTCAAATTCTCAAAAAATATCCTCCAAATTCGGTTAGTATATCTTTGACAAGTGCACTTGGGAATCTTGTCAGGCATTGGTTTCAAAATATTAGTGTCAATATCAATCAAATATTTAGGCTTTCTATGCAAAACTCTAGGAGGTGTTCTCAATTATTGTGTAGGCTCAACATTGGGAACGTCAACAATGTTAGGGATGAATTGCGTACCTTCGACCGAAGATGATGTGCCTTCAAATTGAGATGTGGAAGATGGACCTTCACCGACTTGAGATGAATATGGTGTTTCTTCAACACGATGTAATGGTGTGATTCCTACACCTTCGGAAGTTGGAAATGAGGTGCCTTCACAATGATGCAATGATGTGTCTATTCCTTCGAATGTAACTAATGGTGTGCCTTCAACATAATAAGATGGTGTGGCTACACTTTGAGGTGTAGAGTGTGCGATGTCTTCAACATTAGATAGTTCATGTGCACCTCCAACATTGGATGATGGCATCCCTTCAACTTGCGATCCAATAGATGATATACTCACCCCTTCATAATTCAATTGTCTTATTGCATGCAACTTTCTCATTCGGTTCCTTTGTGTTTCCAATTCCAATTCTCTCCTATTAGGTAATTCTTCTTGTATGGGCTCTAATTGTCGTTGTTCGCAAAGTTGTCTCATTCTTTCTCTTTTCTTCTATTTCTCTATTTCATGCTCTTCGGGTGTTTGAATCTTAGGTCATTTTCTCGACATGATGAATAAGATCTATATATACATTGAAATTCATTAAAATTTACACATTATAAAATATCAATCTAATACAACAATTATGGTTTTTTTAATCAATCTATTATAATAAGTCATAACATAACATAAAAGTATTACAATTTATATATATCAAATTATAATACAACTATACTCCAATACTTGTCTATTTATGCTTTCCACAATTCCATATAATATGAAATAAAATAAAAAAGGATTTATTCACATTTTGGCATGCAAGAACAAACAAAACGTACCTTGAAATATGTCAAATTTGCTAAATAAAGGTTGTTTTTTGCATTCAATGTTGACCTTGCAACAAAAGGTGGTCCAAGTTGATAAAATAGTCTTCTTTTTGACCTCCAACACCATGAAAGCGAATATTTGTTGTGCAAACTGCGTGTTCCAGATAGAATACAGTAAAAGTGGGCCTCCTTCACAGGATTCTTGGGTTTTTTGCCATTTTTGGGCTTTCTAGAAAGGGCGTGCGCCAAATAGGGCGTATGCCCTTTTTGGCGCACGCCCTATTTGGAGCACGCCCTTTCTAGAAATGCATAAAAGAGAGATAGATGGGGGGAGAAAGGGAGAGAGAGAGAGAGGGAGAGGGAGAGAGAGATGTGATAAAGAGACAAAGAGAGATGGAGGGGTGACTGAGAGACTGAGAGAGAGAGAGAGAGAAGAGAGTGCAAGAAAGTTAACAAATAAGGGGTTTTAAGTGGTCCTTAGGGGTCCTAATTGGTTGTAGAGGGTCATAAGGAGTTGTAAGGGGTGTAAAGCGGTTCTTAGGACCCCATGTGACCCTTAGGTGTCTGTAAAGGGTCCTAATTGGTCGTAGAGGGTCATAAGGAGTCGTAAGGGGTGTGAAGTGGTTCTTAGGACCCCATGTGACCCTTAGGTGTCCGTAAAGGGTCCTAATTGGTTGTAGAGGGTCATAAGGATTCGTAAGGGGTGTAAAGTGGTTCTTAGGACCCCATGTGACCCTTAGGTGTTCGTAAAGGGTCCTAATTGGTTGTAGAGGGTCATAAGGAGTCGTAAGGGGTGGAAAGTGGTTCTTAGGACCCCATGTGACCCTTAGGTGTTTGTAAAGGGTCCTAATTGGTCGTAGAGGGTCATAAGGAGTCGTAAGGGGTGTAAAGTGGTTCTTAGGACCCCATGTGACCCTTAGGTGTTCGTAAAGGGTCCTAATTGGTCGTAGAGGGTAATAAGGAGTCGTAAGGGGTGTAAAGTGGTTCTTAGGACCCCATGTGACCCTTAGGTGTCCATAAAGGGTCCTAATTGGTCATAGAGGGTCATAAGGAGTCGTAAGGGGTGTAAAGTGGTTCTTAGGACCCCATGTGACCCTTAGGTGTTCGTAAAGGGTCCTAATTGGTCGTAGAGGGTCATAATGAGTCGTAAGGGGTGTAAAGTGGTTCTTAGGACCTCATGTGACCCTTAGGTATCCGTAAAGGGTCCTATTTGGTCGTAGAGGGTCATAAGGAGTTGTAAGGGGTGTAAAGTGGTTCTTAGGACCCCATGTGACCCTTAGGGGTCCTTAAAGGGTCCTAATTGGTCATAGAGGGTCATAAGGAGTCGTAAGGGGTGTAAAATGGTTCTTAGGACCCCATGTGACCCTTAGGGGTTCTAAGGGTCATATGGGGTCTTGGGACTCATTGATATGTCCTAGGATATCAAAGAGGTGTTAAGAGATCATAATCAATCCTACGACCCCTTATAACCCCATAGCACCAATAGGAATACATCTTGTTGTTCTCAAGAGGTCCTAAGGGGTATAGGAGTCATGAGGGGTGTAAAGTGGTTCTTAGGACCCCATGCAACCCTTAAGGGCCCTAAGGGTCATATGGGGTCTTGGGACTCATTGATATGTCCTAGAATGTTAAAGAGGTGTTAAGGGATCATAATGAATCATACAAGAGAGAGAGGGGGGGAGTAACGAGAGAGAGAGAGAGAGAGAGAGGGTTGAGAGAGAAGGAAAGTTCAAAGAGATATAGGGTGAGATAAGTAGATAGAGAAAGGGAGAGGGTTAAGAGAGAAGGTAAGAAAGAGATCTAGGGTAAGAGAAGTAGATAGAGAGAGAGATAGAGAGAGAGAAGGAGTGAGTGAGAGAGAGAGAGAGGTAGGGGAGAAGGTTGAGAGAGAAGGTAAGAAAGAGATATAGGGTAAGATAAGTAGATAGATAGAGCGATAGGGTTAAGAGAGAAGGTAAGAAATATATCTAGGGTAAGAGAAGTAGATAGAGAGAAAGAGAGAGCAAGAGTGAGTGGTAGGGGGAGAGGGTTGAAAGAGAAGGTAAGAGAGATATAGTGTAAGATAAATATATAGATAGACAGAGAGGGTTAAGAGAGAAGGTAAAAAAGAGTTCTAGGGTAAGAGAAGTGGATAGATAGATAGATAGATAGATAGATAGAGAGAGAGAGAGAGAGAGAGAGAGAGAGAGAGAGAGAGAGAGAGAGAGAGAGAGAGAGAGAGATGAAAAGAAGGAGAGGTAAGAGAGAAGGAAAGATATATATATATATATATATATATATATATATATATATATATATATATATATATATATATAGGGACGTAAAGAGAGAGAGCTTGAGAAATGCAAAGGGGGAGAGGTGAGAGAGAAGGTAAGAGAAAGATATAGGGTTAGAGAGAAGGGGAGAGAGAGAGAGAGATAAGGTAAGAGAGAGATATATAGGGTTAGAGAGAAGGGGAGAGAGAAGGAGAGAGAGAGAGAGAGAGAGAGAGAGAGAGAGAGAGAGAGAGAGATGGGATAAGAGAAGAATAGAGATAAGGATAGAGAGAGATCTAGGGTAATAAAAGTAGATCGATAGATAGAGAGAGAGTGAATTAGAGAGGAGAGAGGGGTGAGAGAGAGAGGCAGGGGAGAGGGTTGAGAGAGAAGGTAAGAAAGAGATCGAGGGTAAGAGAAGTAGATAGAGAGAGAGAAGGAGAGGGGTAACAAGGGAGAGGTAGACGGAGTTGGGATAAGAGAAGAATAGAGATAAGGATAGAGAGAGGGGAGATAGAGAGATAGTGAGAGGAAGAGGAGGGGTGAGAGAGAGGGAGAGAAATAGGGGAGAGGGTTGAGAGAGAAGGTAAGAAAGAGAGCTAGGTTAAGAGAAGTAGAGAGGGAGAGAGAGGGAGAGAGGGAGAGAGAGAGGCAGGAGGAGAGGGTTTCTCAAGAGAAGGTAAGAAAGAGATATAGGGTTAGATAAATAGATAGATAGATAGATAGATAGAGGGTTAAGAGAGAAGGTAAGAAAGTGGTCTAGGGTAAGAGAATTAGATAGATAGATCTAGATAGATAGAGAGAGAGGGTTAGAGAGAAGGCAGGGAGAGAGAGAGAGAGAGAGAGAGAGAGAGAGGTTTGAGAGAGAAGGTTACAAGAAAGAGATCTCAGGTAAGAGAAGTAGATAGAGAGAGAGGGTTAGAGAGAAGGGGAGAGAGAGAGAGAGAGAGGCAAGGGAGAGGGTTGAAAGTGAAGGTAATAAAGAGATCTAGGTTAAGAGAAGTAGATGGATAGATAGATTTAGAGAGAGAGAGAGAGAGAGGGGCAGGGGAGAGGGTTGAGAGTGAAGGTGATAAAGAGATCTAGGACCTAAGAGAAGTAGATAGAGAGAGAAGTTTGTGAGACAAGACAAGAAAGAGATAGGATAAGAGAAGCAAAGAGAGAGAGAGAGAGAGAGAGAGAGAGAGAGAGAGAGAGAGAGAGAGAGAGAGAGAGAGAGAGATGTGGGAAGATAGAGAGATAGGGAGAGGCAGAGGGAGAGGGATGAGATAGAAGGTAAGAAAGAGAGGGTAAGAACGTGGACAGAGAGAGAGATAGAGTGGGGGGAGGGAAGATAGAGAGATAGGGAGAGGTAGAGGGAGAGGGATGAAGTGAAGGTAAGAAATAGATGACTAGGGTAAGAGAAGTACAGAGAGAGAAAGTAGAGCGAGGAAGATAGAGAGACAGGGAGAGGTAGAGGGAGAGGGATGAAGTGAAGGTAAGAAAGAGAGAGAGAGAGAGAGAGAGAGAGAGGTGACAGAGAGAGATTTTGGATGACACACTTTATGGTTCGAGGTGCTTCTAATGTATTAAATGAGGGTTCCTAATGTTTTTTAGATCTTATTATGGCTCTTTAGCACCTATTAAGAACCATAAGAAAATACTACAATCAATTAATACCTCTTAGGACACACTTTGAGGATCTAATGTGTCCTAATAGGCCGTAATGTTGTCTAAGGGTTTGTAGTGGATCATGAGAGTTCCAACATGTTCTAAGGGACAATAATGGGTCGTAATAGACCATTTAGAGGCAATTAAAACCACTATGGAATCATTAGGACACATTAGAATGGGTCCTAATGGTTCTTTAGAGCCTATTTATGCTTGACATAGGGTGCATGCCAAATAGGGCGCATGCCCTATTTCAAGCATAGATTCAAATTGGGCGCACGCCAAATAGGGCATGTGCCCTATTTGAAGGCTTGTATTTTACCAAGCCTAAGGCTTGGATTTGCTTTGGAGATCCAACCCAAAGGCTTGGATGTATAAGCCATGAGTTTGACGTGAATTCAAAGAAACATTAGGAAAAACCTTCACTTTTTGTGTGTGCTCTCCGTCTAGTTTACACGTGATTTGATAACGAAAAAATCAGACAATGTGAGATTATTGGTCTCTGAGTTAGCTATCTAAACATATAATTTATTTCCAAAAATGATAATTTTAAGCCTATCAACATTAATTTCCATTGAATGTATGTCAATTTTTTGTCAAAAACCAACGTGTAGTATTTTGGGTATAGATTTTGCTTCGTTTGTCAAAATTTGCAAAAACTTAGTTTTTTAGAAACTAGACTCCATTCTACACACTTTAAAAAAAAAAAAATTGATTTTCGACTAATTTTGAATGATTTCTAGGGGGAGCACGCCCAAATTTCATGTGTTTTGGGATGTCTGAGTTCAAAAAGTCATAGAAATTCATACATTCATAAAAAAATTAGCAAAAAAATCTAGGGTAAACTATGTGGTGTTAGCTAACTTCTCACTGGAGTGATTAAATAATTTCAAAAAATAAGTTAACATTTTAGGGGGAGCACAAGAGGTGCTATGTTATTTTTTTCACAAAAAATAGTACCACTTTTTGTGCTCCCCCTAGTTGAAGGCCTTATTCTTCACCGTTTTTCAAATAAATTAGTAGTTTAGAAACTAGATTTAGAGTACTACAACTCTTGTTGTTGTTGTGTTTTAAAATTTTGAGTCGAACTATCTTCAATTTGTTATTGAAGTTCAGAGTTTGCTAATTTCAGGAAAAAGTGGCATCTTAAACCCCCTTTTTGGTACCCCATCTTTGTGCACATACCCATTTATTAAATTTATATTTTTAAATATTTATAAATTAAACTAAAAAATTAACCAAACTTTATCATAATTAAAAATTAGAATTAAAAACAAAATTTAATTATTAAATAATTATTATTATATTTTACACAACTATATTTTGCACTGAAACTAAATATTGTTAATAAAAAATAATGACAAAATAGTTAATAGGAATATAAATAATTTATTTAACAATGTTAAAATAGAAATAAAAAAGTTAAAAGTTTAAATGGTCCCACATGGCCCAACTACTCAGGTGTTGTTGAGCCCGACTATCTTACGATTATAACTCGTGGCAGATTCATGCGTGTTGAATAACTATTAAGCTCACTTATACTTCATTTGTTATCAGGAGCTCTATTACTACATTCATTTCTTTTTTTTTTTCTAATTTCTAAAAATCAAATTGAAAGTTTCTTGATTAGGCTTCATTTTTTTTTTAAACATTTTGGATGATTAGAATATAGAACCAAGAAAATTAAAAATAAAGGAACCATAGGTAAAGAAAAAGACAAAATAAAAGAATTATGAAAAAAGAAGTAAAGAAAAAGATAAGAAATGCATGTATATATCTTAAATTTAAGTTGAAAATTTTCCATATACTTTACTAAAAGTGTAAATAGAAATATAAAGAACTATAAATATATTACATATATATATACATATATACATATATAACTATAATTTACATATATATATGTGTGTGTGTGTGTGTGTGTGTGTGTGTGTGTGTGTGTGTGTGTGTGGATTAATTCCCTATAAAATTATGAAAAATCATTTAAAATATATAATATTACAATATACTACATATTGTAATAATGTAACTTTATTGATCATATATAAATTAAAAATATATTAATAAAATAAAATTAAGATTAAGAAATAATAAAAATAAAAATAAAATTAGTATCAAATTAATTGTAATTTATAAGTTACAACTGTGTGCTATAATTGTATCACACTTCTATGAATCATTACATTCAAGAACACTCAAGAATGAGGTCTCAAAAATCGATCCATAGCTCCCTAGGCATGGAGTGCAAGGGTTTTTAAGAATGCTCTCAGCTAGAGCTATTAAGCCAATAACCTTGCTAATAAACCATGCAATGGGAGATTCAAATGAAGACAAGGGAAAGAATGCCAATATCTTTAAGAATCAAATGAGAATGCAATGCTATGCTATGCTAGAAATGGAAATGTAAGCTAAGCTATGAAAATGAAAGATGCAAGTATTACAAAACCTCCTAGTTAAGCTAGATGGGTTAATCTAAAACATAAAGGAAATCTAAGCTAAGAATGCCATGATAATGCAAGAAATGAAACTATGATAACATATAGATGCAAAAGCCAAGAATGCTCCAAATCTTCAAAAGCTCCAAAATGACCTAGAAAACCTGCAGCATAACATTAGCATAAAAACCTAAGATATGAAAATGAAGAAGAGAGCTCTCCTTTTATAATAAATGAAAAGGAATGGACCATGGAGATTAAGAGGCAAAAGATTTAATCAACGATGAAGAAAAAAAGAAGCTTGATCCTTGTGCACAAATATCCTCCAATGAGAAAATAAGAGTTGACTTTTGTGTCCATATGAGACAAAAAGTGATTTTCTCTCTTTATAAAATAAGAATAATGCTTTATTTGTGCAACTTAGGATAAGAAGAAAAGTGGGGGATTTTTATTTATTAAAAGGGGAGGAAATATTCCTTTTAAATAAATAAAAACTTAGGATAAAATGGTTAGCCCATAGAAAATAATCGAATAAATGATAGAACTAGGATTTGATCAAGAATAAATAATTTATGATTTAGCAAAAGGAGCTAATAGTCTAGGTGACCATTTTTGAGAGTATACATTTGCTCCTCTTTGACTAATGTGTGATCGATCTGGGAACACATGCAGTCAAAGAATGAAGTTGAAATGTGAGATCGATTTGGGATCACAAAGCAACTCAGATTAGCCAAGAAAGCAAGAGATAGCCAAGAAGGCAAGCAATAGTGATCTGACTCCAAAGAATCAAGTGCAGAGAGATAGCAAATCCTGCATGGTCAGCCTGGTAGTGATAGTACTGAACACTTAGGAAAGAGATAGCCAATAATATATGATGTGTTTGCCCCCTCGGGATTGAAAGTGAAATCCAGGTAGAGGGAAAGTAGAAGCAAGAGAAACAGGATCAAATCACTAGAAATCATAATCGAAGAAAGAGAATAGAATAACCATAAAGTAGTGAAGATATGCCCCACACATGGGACACGGGGCACGAACCTATCGGTCCCTCAACCCGTAAACACCACGGAGAGAGGAATTGAACTTGGGATTTGAAAGTGAATGAAAGACTGGAAGTTGAGAGAGATGGGGATGAAGAGGTGAAGAATGCCCTAGCGAAGATCGAAGGATCAAGCCTTAAAAGGTTAACCAACTGCACGGAAGAAGGAAAAAAGATGACAGGAATAATCAAAGGGAACTTAGATTTCAGTTTCGATCCTGAAATGAAAGGAAAATGATGTGATATGAAAGACAAGAAGCGAAAGACATGATTAGAAAGAAGCGAAAGGTGAGTGTAGTTGATTAACAAGTCCACATAAGATGAAAAGGAGAGCTCTCTCCATATGCAAGATGCAAAACTAAACTAACATGAACCTAAGAATGCAAACTACATGAAAAGTGGTTTACTTGCAAGGTTACAAAGCCAATAGACATCTAATTATCATCATTGAGCGTTATTGGTAGCGTCACAAGATCATACAATACACACTAGCATAACTATGTGGATCTAAATATTATCTATATCAGATAGAAATGTGGAAATACCACCTAGGCATCAAAGACATGTAGGTCAAGATGACTAGTGCAGTGAGATTACCTAAGTTTGATATAGCAAGATTATGCTTGCATCGAGACACAAGAAAGTCAAGATGACTATAAGCTTGCACTTGCAAAACAGTCAAGGATAATACCTTGTAGGTCCATAGTGTCAAGTAAGACCAACATAAATACTCATGATAGTTAGGACCAACAAAATATACCCACAAGCAGAAAAAGCAATAAAACATGTTCTCATTCCCTCAGTCTTCTAGCTATGCATCATCGAAAACAATCATAGGGGGAGAACACTCAGCAAAGAAATCATCATAGACAGCACGCAAAATAAAATCAAACAAATCTCAGCAAGTCAAATGTTTAAGTGCATGTGTGTAGGTCATAGAGTCAAACTTTGAGTATCGCATCTGCCAGTGAGAAATATTGCATCATCTAGACTGCAAGTAGGATATATGATAAGTGTTGAGAAACACTCGATGCTAGGGTAGTGTTGAAAAACACAGTTGGGGTGGTGTTGGAAAACACCATTTGCGAGGTGCCTAAGAAACCCAAATGCACAAAGAGACCCAAGATAAGCTTAAAACAACGTATGCCCCCTAGACTAAGACAAGAGTCAATTCCAAGCTAGGAGAGGCAAAGCGAGAAGTGGAGCGAATGAGCACCACACAAGACTGATAGACATAGGTGCAAAGGGTCTCAAGCAGTGCCTATTTCTAGGTTTTCACCACTTGATAGATTTATTGCAATTTATTTATTTTATTTTTTTTTAGGACTTTTTATAATTTTTTTGTATTTTTGCTACCAAGGCCCCTGTTTCCAGGTTTTCACCAAGGCACTTTTTCAATTTTTTTTTGATTTTTTGAATTTTTTGATTTTTTTGGTGAGACATCAAAGCGCCTATTGCTAGGTTTTCACTAGGATGCTCATTTTTTCAGTACTTTTTATGCTTTTTAGGATTTTTTTTAGCATCATATATGAATTTTTTTGGAGTTTTTTCAGGATCATAAAGTATGTACAAAGAATGCCCCAAACAGAAACGGGCATCAAGAATCTACTTCCTCTGATGTAGAGAACTGATAGGCCCCAGGCCCAAATGCTGTAGCTATGATGATAGGAGGTCTCAACCAGTTCGACCAATAATAACCAGCCCTAAGTAATGTCTGAGCTAGTGGAGAATCGTTAGAATGTGATCCACATATGCCATCGTGGATTTCAGCTAGCACTTTTTCTGACTCCTCTATTTCTAGACACTTAAGGAGAGTTTTGTCTAGACCCTTCCTATACAAGTCACCAGAGACAAAGGAAAAGTGTAAGGGATGGCGGAAGGAATGGCATGGTGGATTTGCAAGGGGAATATGAGGTGGAAGATATGAAAAGATGGTAGGATTGTAAGATTTGTAAGCATGATAGTGTAATTCATCCACCAGGAACTTAAAGCAAAATTTATGCTTTTTCTTTTGTAAGATGGATGTTGAAGTAACCAAGGCATTACCAACTTTGTTCTTAGCTCTAGGAATGGGCTGAAGTGTAACAGATATGAGATCATGCTTGAAGTAGTGCACCATTTTTTTGTAGAGAATCAGCTTGTCATCTTTTATTTCATAATCAGTATTTTTTAGTAGATTTTTATTTTTACTTTTCTTAGGTTCGGATACCGCCACAATGTAGTTTTCTCCATCCGACCATTGCTCTTTTCTTTTGACTTGATGACTGTGATGTTTGATTGCTGATTCAACCTTTTTTGTGGCTAGTTCACTGGTGGAAGAAGTAACAGGTATTGATGCAAGATGAAATGAAGTGATTGGTTCAATAGCATTTATGAGAGGGGCGTCATCTCTAGTGACAAGAGAAGTTGAGCCTATAGGGTAAGCTCCAAAAGTAGCTAGATCTAGATTTGTCATAGAAGGACCAACATAGCTGTCTACTAAGGCAATACGGGGAACAAACCCATCAGACCCTGCATGAGACTCATCAACTACGTTGGGTGGGTTACGAGAGGTATGAACTATATCAACATCCATATCTATCATGGAAGAATCTTCTGGGAGAGGCTTAAGATGCCGAGAAGTAGAGATACTCATTTCATTATGTGATAGATCACCTCTTTGTAGCAGTCGTGCAATGTTGCGATGTTGTCTATCATAGTGCAATGATTCTTTAGGCACATAGGTTCTAGACATAGAGGCCTCAACTATATCATCAGTAGATATACATTCTTCTCCCCAAAGAAGTGAAGTAGAAGGAAGATCATCTCCCATTTGAACCATAGTGTACAATGGTGACTCATTTGTATCTGTGTCTGAATTACTAAGCATGGGAGTATTTCTAGAATCCTCTCTATAGATCCAGTCTTGAATAGCCTGTTCTTCTCTTTTTGCTTCTAAAGGAACGGATGAAGGAACAAAAGTATCAAAGATCACCATAGCATAAGTGGAAGGCTTCATGTTATCAGAAGGTTTCCCATATGACCTAGGAGAAACAGGTATAGAAGCAAAGGAATCCAACATATATTCACCCATACCAAGGCTCATCATCTTAAGTGATTTCTCGGCAGCAACTAGAGACGTACTAGGATCAACAGTATGTTCATTGTGAGGGACAAATTTTTCAGCAGTAGCAAGAGCATTAATAGCAATAGTATGGTCTCTAGGAATCACAACTTCAGTGCCATTGTACGAAAACTTGACGCACTGATGATAAGTGGAAGGAATAGCCTGCATGTCATGGATCCAAGGATGACCCAAAAGAATGTTATATGCGAGTGGGATGTCCAATACTTGGAAGCTAATATCTTTCATGACAGGGCCCACTCGGATAGGCAGCGTGACAAGACCTTTGGAAGATCTTTCCACTTCATCATAAGCTTTTATAGTAATCTTCTTCTTAGAATCCACAGCAAATTTTGACAAACCCAATTGTTGTATGACATTGAAAGAAACAATATTTAACCTTACACCATTATCTATCAGGACTCAACAAACTCAGGTATTGTAGACTAGAACTTCAATGTGTAAAGCTAGATTATGCGGGTGAGCAATAGATATGTCATCTTCTGCAGAAAAGGGAAGAGATAGCGGAGATGAAATGTGGTTGACCATAGCCTGAAATTGATCTGGATCAATGTCATTGGGAACACGTGTTGTACGTAGAGCCTCATCAAGAATCTCTCTATGCGAAGGGGATAACTGAAGCAACTCAAGGATAGATATCTGTGCTGGTGTCTTTTGCAAATGTTGGACAAGATCATAGCTAAGGGTGGTTGAAGGAGTTGCTTGTTTGGAAGGCAAAGCTTGCTTGGGATCTTGCGCAATTTTAAGGACAATCTTGGCTTCCCCCTAGTAACAGCATTCAGTGTCTCACTTTGGAAA
This sequence comes from Chamaecyparis obtusa, assembly GCA_027943335.1. Lineage (NCBI taxonomy): Eukaryota > Viridiplantae > Streptophyta > Pinopsida > Cupressales > Cupressaceae > Chamaecyparis > Chamaecyparis obtusa. The sequence continues at coordinate 806,442 of BSBK01005860.1, forward strand.
GATGAACTACCACGTGTTTGCAAGACCAACTTTGGCTTACCATGATTGGCTTTATTATCATCTTGAGACCTCATCATTAGAACACTCTCAATAGGCTCTACCATGTTGATCATAGGTGTATTAGAAGGATATGTGTAATTGATCTTTGCATCATGATTCTTCTTATTTTCTTGAGAAGTTTCCCCCTTATCATGCTTAGGTAGAGGATCTTTGAAAGCTGTGTGATCAGAATTTTTAGTTAAGCCATAAGTGGAGATTGTGCCATTCTCAATAAGATCCTGAATATCATCCTTAAGCTTAAAACAATTGTCTGCTAGATGTCCCTTATTTCTATGATAATGACAGTAATGATCATCTCTCCACCAATCAGGCCTATTTAGCGGATCCCAGTTACCAGGTTTATCAGGAAGCATAAGATATCCATTGTCAACCAAAGTCTTAAGGATCACATCGTAAGGTTCTGCCAACTTGGTATAGATTCACTTTCGAAATGACTTCTTAGGCTTATCTGCATATTGAGGTTTAGGAGCACCATGAGTTTTGGTAGCTTCTTGTTGTTTTGCTGCATAGATAGCGTTGGAGAGATTGAAAGTAGGCTCTTTAGCTTTAGGAGCATCAACAACCCCATCAGTAACAACATACTTATTCTTATTCCAAGGTTTGTTCTTATCTTTGCCATTGCCTTTAGCATCTTTATTAATAACAATATCCCCTTTTCTTATAGCTACATCCTCAATTTGATATGCACTTTCAACCATGTCATGGAAGGAGGAGAACAGTTGCTTCCTTAAATCATAATATAGCTCAGGCACAAGAGTGTTGATGAAAATGTCAATCTTTTCTCTTTCAGGTAACGGATGAGGATACCTAGAATACAATGATCTCCAACATTGTAAGTAAGTTGCAAATGGCTCACCTTGATGTTGTCTTAAATTACCGAGATCTATCATGGTGACAAGTTGTTGGATGTTGTAAGAATAATGTTGTGTGAAGCACATAGCTAACTCATCAAAAGTCTTAAGAGGTGGTGTCAATTTCGCAAACCATTCCAAAGCTTGGCCTCTTAAACTTCGAGGGAATAATCATAGCAAAAATGTGTCTTCGTGAAGGAAGTCCATGCTAAGAGCATAAAAGTGATGCACATGGTCATGGGGATCACCATTTCGATCATACTTGTCATATTTGGGAACCTCAATATCCCTAGGAAATGGGACCATGTATAGACTTTTATCAAAAGGAAGAGCACAAATTGATTCTACAAAAGAGACCTTTGGAGGCTCTCTTTCTATTGCCATTTGGGTAAGGTGTTGATTTGTCCGACGCAGTTCTTCTTGAAGGACTTCCAATTTAGTTGGTACTCTTTATTGGACAATTTGTCTAACATCATAGCCGGGAGGAAGCTTGTATCCTCTTGAAGTCATATATTGAAAATATTGATCACCATTACGCTCTAAAAGCTTATGCATCATTCGTTGGGAGATCACATCTTGTTCAAATCTCATAAGATCCTCACTAGAAATCTCATCATCAGCCTCTGCCTCATGTTGAGAGGGAGGAGGTCTAGGAGGTGAAGAAGGCATACCAAAAGTGGTTCTTGGAGGAGATCTTGGTGGCGTATTGTTGCCATTGTTTCCATTGATAAAAAGAGGTCTATGCTCATAGTTACTAGTCTCGGGTTGCTCATAAGACACTCCTCTATAAGTTATACGTCTAGCAGCATCCATCCTTTGTTGATTGTGTTCTTTGTCTAAGCGCGCTTGGTTATCCTTACGCTCAAAGTGTTCTTGCAAGCGTTGAAATTTTTCTTGTTCAGTCAAAGTGAGTGAGACACTATCTGTGTTTTTGGGGGTCTTGAATGCGGAAAAGAGGAAACCTCCTTTGTACCACAAGGTAGCCTTAGAATCCTCAGATTGGTTAGAACTAAAACTATTGTTGCTAATGGGTGCTCATGAGCATCTAGTTGGAGAAGGTAACTATGTATAATTGAACGGAGGATGACTCTCCTGCTCAAACCGAGACCGAGTTGTAACCAGCATGAAAAGAGATTTTGGTTGACTAATAGAATGAGACACAGTTTCTCAGATTTGAGATAAGCAAAGCTAATAAAGATCACTTGTCAAAGTAGAACAATAGAGAGATGGCTCGTCAAAAGTGCTCAAGCACTTACAGCAATCAATTGACTAAAGCCGAGCAGTGAGCAAGAAGCTCAATAAGCAAGTAGCTAGAGAGGTAACCGTGATGCAACAAGTGATCAAGAGTAGCATTCGTTAAGCTCAAATCCAATAGTTTTAGCTCATTTGTTTCAATCGAGAACAAGTCTAAGCATGTAGATAACAAACCAACTTCAGGTAAGAACAGAAAAAGACACTCTACGACAGGTTAAAATGCAAGTTTAGCAGCTCCAGATTGCAATAGCAACAAGATAGCAAAAAGGTTCTAGGTGACACTTTCCAAGTAGACAAGGAGACAATTTATAGCGAGGCAACACTTCGCCCTAAGCCAAGCGACAATTTCCAGTAAGGCCGGGTGAGACTATTGCAGAGTCATACGACTCTATGACCAATGAACATAAAAATCTCAGTTTTGAAGCATTTTAAAAGATCAAGTAAGTATATCAATAGATTTTTATCATGGATCAAGCACATAAGATAGCAATCAAGGAGTTCAAGCAAGCAGTTGTCTTCAAACAATGAGCAAGGGGCAAAGCAACCTTGCACATGAACAAGAATAGTGACTTAGTATTTCTACTCCTTAAAGATTCTACTTGTGTATGCTCTTGAAAATGTTTTAGCAGGCACTTAGAACACAACAACATCCTATGAAGCTGTCTACAAGGATATACATAGCTTTGCTAAAGGGAGTCCTCGATATACGCAAGGTACGTGAGACCCAAATCTGTAGATGAGAAGAATCTAAAATCACATAGCCGGGGGGAGATGGTAACCCAAATCTCCTCCTTCACTTCTCAAAGGTATAAAGTTCTTTGAGGCTTAACCAAGAGTGATATCAAACTCAATTCCCAAGAGAGGTGTCTTTCAATTCACCACCCGCTATTTATACTCCACCGGAACACAAGAGTTAAGGTCATCCCTTGAGGTGGTGTGTCCCCAAGCAAGCCTTCTAGAAATAAAAACTAAGTAATTCACTATCAAAAGTATTTAGAGCACTAAAGGTGGAACACTTAACTCTTCAAGTAAATGCAAAGTGAGTCCAAAAGTGGGACACTTAACTCTTCAAGTGAATGCGAAGTGAGTCCAAAAGTGGAACATTTAACTCCTCACATCAACTCAAAGTGAGCCCAAAAGTGGAACATTTAACTCCTCGCATCAACTCAAAGTGAGTCCACACCTTAGAAAACAAGTGAGTTCCAAAAAGCACAAAAGGGTTGCCTAGTGGAGCAATCAATGCTTCTTTCCTGTAGACCCCTCCCCTTTAATGTGGCATTGATCTTGTAACCACGGGGTGGAAATGAGGGGCCGATGGATTAGCAAGTCCAATAACCCAAGATAGCAATCTAGATCAATCAAAAGTAATCTAAGACTGCTAATCAATACTACTCACAAATGAAAAAGGGTTGAACAATGAAATATTTAAATTTCCAAGTAAACATAGAGTGAGTCCACAAAGTGGTGCATTTAACTCCCTATGTAAACAAAGAATGAATCCATGCCCTCAATCACTCAATGAGATATTTGATATTGGAACCAAGAATTACTTAAGGTTTAAACACAAGCATTCACTTACACAAACTTGTATGAAAACAAATCTATGTTCATTCATTTCCCATTAAGAGCATCAATTGAAATGTGATCTATGAAAGCATGTAAACACTCAAGCCAAACACATGAGAGGTTCAATTTTGATCCCAAAATCCAAATGTTATAGAGATGGAACAAAGTACCTCAAGCAATTTTAAGCATTTTCCATGAAAGCAAGAGCACCTTCAAAACAACTTGTTAGACCAACAAAAGGTTAGCAAAATCCAAAATCTAACAATGGTTAGCACATGAAAAATTAGATAATCTACAAAAAATAACTGATCAAATGACAAAATCTGAAAATGAAACCATCATGGTTGGATTAGGCATGAAAAGACCTTTCCAAAGATAGCTAAGAACCCGAAACTTGCAAGATAGATAAAATAACCCAAAAATAGCTCTCTGTCAGGTACAGGTGATATATCTCAGACTTCATCAATATCGCGCGACACAGTTTCTTGTAGCCAAGCGATATACCTCAGTCTAGGCGATATACTACACAATAGGTGGGCGATACTTCGCACAACACCAGGTGATAAAACTCAATACGTGCGTGCGATTCTTCTGTGACGCAAAGTATCACACTGGTATGATAAGGTATATTGCGTGATATACCTGAGAAGTGTCGCGTGATACTCTGAGACAAAAAACCAGAGAATGCAAAATTTTTGCAAATTAGTCAAAAAAATCATGAAAATGCAAGAAACTAAAGGACAAAGTTTATCTACTCTGCCCCACGGTGGGCGCCAAAAATGTGTGCTATAATTGTATCACACTTCTATGAATCATTACATTCAAGAACACTCAAGAATGAGGTCTCAAAAATTGATCCATAGCTCCCTAAGCATGTAGTGCAAGGGTTTTTAAGAATGCTCTCAGCTAGAGCTATTAAGCCAATAACCTTGCTAGTAAACCATGCAATGGGAGATTCAAATGAAGACTAGGGCAAGAATGCCAATATCCTTAAGAATCAAATGAGAATGCAATGCAATGCTATGCTAGAAATGGAAATGCAAGCTAAGCTATGAAAATGAAAGATGCAAGTATTACAAAACCTCCTAGTTAAGCTAGATGGGTTAATCTAAAACATAAAGGAAATCTAAGCTAAGAATGCCATGATAATGCAAGAAATGAAACTATGATAACATGTAGATGCAAAAGCCAAGAATGCTCCAAATCTTCAAAAGCTCCAAAATGACCTAGAAAACCTGCAGCATAACATTAGCATAAAAACCTAAGATATGAAAATGAAGAAAAGAGCTCTCCTTTTATAAGAAATGAAAAGGAATGGACCATGGAGATTAAGAGGCAAAAGATTTAATCAATGGTGGAGAAAAAAAGAAGCTTGATCCTTGTGCACAAATATCTTCCAATGAGAAAATAAGAGTTGACTTTTGTGTCCATATGAGACAAAAAGTGATTTTCTTTTTTTATAAAATAAGAATAATGTTTTATTTGTGCAACTTAGGATAAGAGGAAAAGTGGGGGCTTTTTATTTATTAAAAGGGGAGGAAATATTCCTTTTAAATAAATAAAAACTTAGGATAAAATGGTTAGCCCATAGAAAATAATCGAATAGATGATAGAACTAGGATTTGATCAAGAATAAACAATTTATGATTTAGCAAAAGGGGCTAATAGTCTAGGTGACCATTTTTGGGTGTATACAACAACTATATTAAAATAGATCATAAAATTTTTATTGTTACAACTATATTAAAATAGATCATTATAATTATGTAATTTAATTAGTAATTAAAATACATTTAATTAAATTATGGGTAAAAAGAACACATAATATTTTTAACATTATAATTAGCTTTATATTCTTAAAATTTCAACTATCATTATTACTATCAATATGATTCTACATTACAATTTCTTAATTATTAAAAAAGTTATTACTTCTACTATAACTTTAAAGGCAAGTACTTAGCCACTACATGACACTTGTTTTATGTTATTTCCAAGTTCTCATCTAACATTTCGAAGAATTTTTAAGGATAAATGATGTTAAGATTTGAGAATAAATGTGATTTTTTATGTTATAAAATTATTATTTTTAATTTGAAATTAAAATGAAGATTATCATAAATTTTGTATTTATATTTACAAAAGGGTTTTTTTGTGATATTCTTTGTTAATCATGAATCTCAAGTTGAAGTTCTTAAAAAACAATACTAGACTGTCGGTTCCACTTCCTTCCGGGCATTGGCTTGGACTCCTGAGGCTGTGCACAAAGAAGTTTTGGCCCTTTCGGCTTGTAGATGGATAATGGTTAAAAATGTCCCCCCCTTTTTGTGGCATTTTTTGCCTCAATTACTTGAACCGCTGGGCAAAACCATCTGAATGGATGACACTGTTAGGTTGGTGCCGCACATGGATGCCAGAGTCCTTATTTCTCTACAACTAGGGAAGGAAATCCCTACTGACATTTCTATCAACATCATGGAAGAAACCTTTATTTGCCCTATTGAAATTTTGGGAGGTTTAAATGCTTGCTTCTTATGCCGAACAGAGGGCCACCTTAGGAAGGACTGCCCCATTATAAAAAAAAACCAGAACCCTCCTAAAAACACTCAACCTGCTAACCCTAATTTGCCTCCTTCGGTTAACAAGACTACTCACGAGGAGACTACCTCCAAACTTCCTCCCATTCTTGACTCAACCTCTCCTGCTCCCCATACCACTCAAATCTCTTTCCCTTTTTTGGGCATGGCCATTGATGAACCAAACACTGATGATGGCTTCCAAACCGTCAACAAAAAATGAAGGCACAAGGGTAACAACACTAATCATCCTAAAGCATCGAATCCTGCCTCCTCTGGTAATTTTCTCCCCCAAAATCCACCTACTATCCCTCTTGTGATTGAATCTAGCACCAGCAACCCTCCTTGCCCCCCTGTTGGTTGCTCCAATAATTTCAACCTGAATGTCTCCCTAGGAGCCGTTCGAAAGTTCCTGCAAAAAATTTTCAAGGAATCAAGCGATGACTGTTCGTTAGAAATCATCCCTATTATTAATCTCCCTGGTACACCCTCAATGGAATTAGACTCCCAATCCGAGAATGATGAAGACCCTAATTCTGATACCCTAGTGTCAAAGCACAAGGGAAGGCCTCCAAGATCTAAGAATTAATCCTCTGGCAAGAAAATAGGGGCTAGCTCTGCCAAGACTTTTTATCCAGCTGATGAAGCTGGTGTTGTGTGCCCTACTCCCTCTAATGTTTCCCCATGAATTGTTTATCTTGGAATGTGAGGGGCCTCGAATCCCCAGATAGGAAATTTGTTATTAAGCGTGTTCTTAGCTCTTTTAGTTCTATGGATTTTCTTATGTTGCAAGAAGTTAAAGCAATTAGTTTCATGCTTGAAACCAACCTTAATTTTATATGGAATAATGCGTTCAAGTTTTGCACCAATCACAATAGAGGCAAAGGAGGAATTGCCCTCCTCATTAGCCCTAACTAGGGGAACTATATAACTGCCAATGGCACCTCTCCCTGCAAGAGGGCTGTTTGGATTATCATCAATCATAATAATAATATTTTTGGCATTTGCTTTGTTTATGCTACCAATGACTCTAAAGAAAGGGCTGAGCTATGGAATTGGATGACCACCCTCCCTGATATCCCCTAGCTGATTGGGGGAGATTTTAATATGATTGAGTCTCAACAAGATAAATCTGGAGGTAATCCCTTCACTTGGAAAGATAATGAAAAGGATCATTGGAACAATTTAATAAACACTAAGTCTCTGTTTGACCCTATTGCTGGAAATAAGGCCTCTAATCCTGGGATCTGGCACACTTGGTACAACTTTCAACAAGGCCACTCTCGTATCTACTCTAGACTTGACCGCTTTTATGGCAACAAAAATGTCTTCTCCTTCCTTCCTGACAACCAAAACAACATTGTCCTTGTGACTACCACCACCCTCTCTAATCATCATCCCATTTTTACCCGTGTTAGTTTCAACTTCGCCCCTGTTCACACCAGGACGACCAACCCTAAGTTCATTTTGAACATCAGTCTTCTTCTTGATGAAGATATTCTTGCTGCTATTCAGATTATTTGCAATATCAATAAGGGCAATTTCCCTAACCTCTCCATGACTGATAGATGGAAGCTCAATCTCCCAGCTTGGCAATGTCTCCTCAAGACTATTGGTCAAAAGAATGCTAAGGACTATAGATTTGTTGAAAAGCATCTTTCCTCTAATCTCCAAGAGGCTGAGAGTAATGTTTAGAATGACTCCTCCAATATTGACCTTGTCACTTAGGTTATATCTGCTAAAGATGCCCTGAGGAAGCATCGACAATGTAGAATTTGTGGTGCCAAAATCAGGTCTCGCGCTCATTGGATTCAGAATGGGGACCGTGGGTCCAAATTCTTTTTTAAACTTTTAAAGCAGAAACAAGCCAAGGAGTCTATTGACAAACTCCTCATTGATAACCAGGATGTCTCAGATCCTGCCATCATTAACCAAGCTTTTGCCGATTACTACAAAAACCTCTTTACTTCGAAGGACTTGATGGAAGCCACTGATCTTAGGAATCAATGTAAACCTCTTATTCCCCATAAGTTGGATAATGATGATATCTCTCTTTTATCTAAGGATATCTGCTTGGATGAAGTCGAGAAGGCTATTAATTCTCTCAATAATGATAAGGCCCCGGGCCCTGATGGGCTCCCTATTGAATTTTATAAGGCCAATATCAGTTGGATTTGTGAAGACTTACTTGACATTTATGTGGAGGCCATAGCTAATGGCTCCCTTGGCCCTGGAATTAATAGTGGCATAATCAAACTTCTCCCCAAAGATGGGGACAAAGCTCTTATAAAAAATTGGAGGCCTATCACCCTCCTTAATGTCTCCTATAAAATTTTGGCCAAAATCCTAGCCCTCAGACTTGTCCATATCCTTCCTAAGTTTGTTTGTGCTACGCAAACTGGTTTTATCAAAGGAAGATATATTTTGGAAAACCTCATCACTAGCTGGGAAGCCATGGATTGGGCTAAATTCTCTCATCAAAATTCTGCTATGTTACTCCTGGATTTTGAAAAAGCTTATGATAGGGTTGAATTGAACTTTATCATAATGATGTTAGAAGCCTTTGGTTTCCCGACATTCTTGTGTAACTCTGTTCGTGTTCTACTTAATGATGCCTTTGCCCAGGTTGAGGTCAATGGTTCCCTTTCCAACTCCTTTCCTCTTGGGTGGTCTATCAGACAAGGATGTCCCCTTGCCCCTGCCCTGTTTGTCATAGCCTCTAAAGCCCTTTGCTATATCCTCAGAGACAATACGCTCTCCCCTAATGTTAGAGGTCTTTATCTCCCTAACAATGATGAGCTGATAAACTGTCAATTTGCTGATGATGCCGCCTTATTTTTTGAGCTTTCCAACAATAATTTTTCTGCCTTGCAAACCAAGCTTAATATGTTCTATTCTATTTCTGGTGCTCATATCTCCCAGTCCAAATCCATTTGCCTTGGGTGGGAAGAGCAGCCTCCTATTTGGTTTAACCATTACAACTTCCAATGGAGTGGACCTCATACGATTGTCAAGTATCTTGGTATCCCCTTCTCTTTTGAGCCTTCCCTCAAAGACACGTGGTCTTGGATCAAGGATAGAATTACTAAGAATCTGAATAAATGGCACAACAGATCTCTTTCTCTTGCTGGCAGAATTCAGGTTTGTCAGAAGATGCTGTCCTCTTATAGCATATATTACTCTTCTGCTTGGATGTTCAACAACTACCAAATATTGGAGATTCAAAAGGCCATTAGGAGTTTCCTTTGGTCTGATGGTAAAGGCATTAAAAAAAGGCATGCGGTCAAATGGGACTGGTGTCATACTAACAAACTCCTTGGGGGGCTGGGGCTTAAAGACCTTAAAACTCAAGGTATTGCTTTATCTGCCAAATGGATCTTTCATGCTATGGATGGGAACGATCCATGGAAGGTGCTGGTCAGGCACAATATTGAAAGAGGCTTTCCTAAAAAAGCTAGAACTTGGACAAACCTCCCTTTCTATGACTTAAATATTGGCAGCTTCCCTGTCATTGTCCAAGGCTCTATTGTCTTCAGATCCATCTGGAGAGCCTAGGACCATGTCAAGAATTTCATCACCAATAAGGACTTCCATGATGCTAAGCATCTATATGGTGAAAGATCCATTTGGTGGAACTTGCACCTTGCTAGTAAACCCCTCGCCCTTTCCCAAGGATGTTCTGCCAAGCTTTGGGCTAAACTGGGGATCTCCCAGCTGGCTAATCTTTTTGAATATGATAAACTCATCAGTTGGGATGAGCTCAAGAACAGGTTCAACATTCTAGACTCCCAAAAGAAGACTTATAATATGATTATCAAGGCTACTAAGGACTTGCCTTCTGAATGTAACGTTGACTCTCATAGGTACCTTAAGTGCAAATGGCCGAATGGGGTCATTTTGGCTAACCTCAAAGCCAAAAACATATATAGAATCATTGATCATAATGAAAGTATTATTAATCATATCAATACTGTTTGGTACTCTTCTCTTGATGTTGTGTCTTGGAAGAAGTTTTTTGATATTCTCTGGAAAGGCCCTGTTGAGCCTAAAATCAGATGTTTTAGGTGGCTTACTTTGCTTGACAGACTCCTTGTTAGAAAAGATGATCACACTACTGATATTTGTAGTCTCTGTAGGCTTCCTGAGATGGGCAGACATATCCTCTTTGATTGCATCTTTGCTAAAGAAATTTGGAATATGTTTGGTATTTTTTATCCTCTTAATGTGAATATTCTTGAAATTGTTACCAGCCATATTGAAGGGCTTAAGAAGGATGCTAATTTATTTTGGAACATGTTGTCTTCTAACATCCTGTGGTAGATTTGGAAATGCAGGAATGAGGAAAGGTATCAAAGCAGCCCTAGAGTTCTTACTGAGTTTTTTTGAAAACTCACATTTTTAAAAATCTTTCTCTAGGTCCACACTACTATGATGATAGAGAAAGAGAAGTTTCTAAGGTTCTTGAAAGATGGGCACGCCACTTTTTTCGTCTATGAGCTGAAGCACGGTTATGAGTGGAGGCGGAACCTCGACGACCTTCAAGTGTTTGAATGTGCTTGCAAAAGGCTGAACCAAGAAATCAGGAAGAACATCAACTCCAGGAAAGATGAGATCTTCATGCTTACACAAATCCAAGGGTGTAAGACCATTGTTTGGATGGAGGGTCCTCTTGGATGGACTGCTTGGGTTGATACCCATTATGATATTTTACACTAGCTTTCTCTTACATCTCTTATGTATCTGTTTACATAATACTCTGACTTCATGATGAGGTCAGGCCTCCTTTTTGTGATACTCTTGGATTGATACTTTTGTATCTTTTTTTTGACCCACCTATATATAATATAAAAATTATTTATTTTAAATTATCTCATTTTAATTTTAATTTTTTTAAAATAAAAATGGCAAGAGCCACTAAAATATTTATTTTGTTTTTTAACATTAATTTTCTTCTAGTTTTTTTTTGCAATAATAGTTAGAAATCTGAAAAATGTTAAATATAACTGTATTATATTATTAATAAATTCTTTCGTTAGATTTTAGCATATATTGATAAAAAGTAGTGTGAAATCAATTGACTTAATCTTATCTCCCATACTACCTACCTACTATCTTAATTTTTTTTTTAACATATATCTAATTTTTCTTCCTTATCTAAAATAAATTACTATATATAAATTTGAAAATTTACAATAATATAAACATAATAATAAAAATATATCTAAAATATTTTTTACTTTATCATATTAAAAATTAAAAATTTATCAAAATATAAATATAATAATAATAAGTTATAATAAGATAAATCATAAACTAAAACTTAAAATATATAAGAGAGGTTTGAAAAAAAAACTTAGTGTCCCCTTGGTAAATTGCAATTTACTATACACATAATAATACTCTAAAAACATACCTTCATAACTGATAATAATGATATGACTGTGACACGTGACATAAAAGGCATACCGTGCGGGAGCTGGCTATGCAGCCAACAAATTCACCACCATCCGCACATTCTATGGTAGGCATACCATTCATACATAGATTTATTAAATATTTATTGTCAGGCAGCGCTTCCCCAAATGCCCTCATGCCGTGCCAGCTCTGTACTGTCTATCACTGTCACCTCTCACTTGCTCACAATTCGCAGGATCTTTGATTTCAAATGAAAATTTTATTGGTTACTATTCCAATGAGTATATATATACATTAGTCCTTTATATATATGTTAACTGTGCAATATATATTTTTTATAATATATTATTTTTTGATGGTTAATATAATAAAAATATTATTATTATTATTATATTATAAATAATAAATTGTATATTATATTATGAAGTTATTTAATTTTATTATAATTATAATTTAAATATTAGTAATAATATATTAAACATTAAAAATATTAATTAGTGGTGTATGTTTAAATTTGTAAGGAAATATTGATTATTTGTAATAACTAAATTAAAATTTTGTGTAAATATTGTAATTTAATATATAAATATTAATTATATTATAATATATTATTTGTATTATCTATTTTAATTAATATAATATGATAAATATTTATGAGAGAGAATTTTGTATTTATAATAATTTTAAATATATAATGTGAATAAGAATTTTAATATTGCATATAGAATAAATTTAACATTTATATATATAATGTATTGTCAATTTTATGGAAGAATTTTTTTTATATATATTGTTAACAATTTTACTTGAAAATTGTTAAGTAAAATTGATAATATGTGTATCAATATGATAATTTTAACAATTTTACTTAACAATTTTATTTAGAAATTGTTAAATAAAATTGATAATATGTGTATCAATATGATAATTATACTTAACAATTTTACTTAACATTTTTACTTTCAAATTGTTAAGTAAAATTCATAATATGTGTATCAATATGATAAATATTCAACAATTTTACTTAAAAATGGTTAAGTATAGTGATCATATTAATATACATATTAGCAATTTTACTTAACAATTTATTTTTATTTAAATATTACAAATAATCAATGTTTCCTTATAAATTTAAATATACACAACTAATTAATATTTTTAATGTTTAATGTATTATAAATACTATTTGAAATTGTTAAGTAAAATTGATAATGTGTATCAATATGATAATTATACAACAATTTTACTTAAAAATTGTTAAGTATAATGATCATATTGATATACATATTATCAATTTACTTAACAATTTATTTTTATTTAAATATTTTTATTTTTATTTATAGTATATATTACTCCTCCGCTTGGATGTTTAGTAATTACTAGATTTATGAAATTCAAAAGGCTATCAGAAGATTCATGTGGTCTAATGGGAAAGGAAAAGAAAAGCCCATGTTGTCAAATGGAGCTGGTGCCATGCTGACAAGAGTCTTGGAGGTTTGGGATTGAAGGATCTCAAGTAGCAAGGGATCTCCCTTGCTACTAAATGGATATTCCAGGCCTTTGATGGTTAGGAACCTTGGAAGGTGCTTGTTAGGAATAATATTCAATATGGTGTTCCCAAACAAGCCAAAACATGGAAAAATCTCCCCTTTAGTGATCTTGTTGCTGGTTCCTTTCCTGTCTCTTTCTAGGGTACTTGGGTCTTCAAGTCTATTTGGAATGCTTGGGAACATGTTTGTGGCCACATTTGTAACTCTAGATTTGATAACAACAACTCTTTGCATGGTGAACGGTCAATTTGGTGGAACCTCCACCTCAATGGTAAGCCTCTTGCTTTAACCCAAGGTTGTTCTGCTAGATACTGGCATAATAAAGGGATCAAGTGTTTTATGGACATCTTGGACAATGATAACCTTATAACCTAGCGAACGCTTAGTGGCAATTTTGATCTCCCTGACTCTCACAAAAGAACTTTCAACATGGTTAAGAATGCTTGTGTCCCTCTTAATCTTCCCCATAGCATTGATGTGGACTCCCATAGATACCTCACCTTCCGATGGGATGATAGATCCCTCCTCCCTAAAGTTAAAGCTAAAGACATCTATAAGATTCTCAATAGAGACTCCTCGATTCTGGATCATCTTAATTCCATATGGTTTGTTACTATTAACCCCCGTGACTGGCAGAAAACCTTAGGGAAACTTTGGAAGTCCCCGATTCCCCCCAAGATCAAATGCTTCAGATGGCAGCTCATGCTCGATAGACTGCCTATTAGAACTCATGAAGGCGGCTCTGATACTTGTCTTGTTTGTAAAATGCCTGAGAGTATGAGGCACATTTTCTTCAACTGTTCTTTTGCCAGAGAAATTTGGATGTTATTTGGAATTTCCTTAACTGAACATGCTTTTACTTTTGATATCATTTCTAGATCTATTCTTGGTCTCAAAAAAGATGCTAACCTTTTCTGGCATATCCTTTCTTCTTACATCCTTTGGTTTATTTGGAAATTTAGAAATGAGGAAAAATTTCAAGGTAATGGCAGAGCTCTTACTGGGTTTCTTAGAAAACTCATATGATTTAAAATTATTTCGCAGGTTTGCTGTGTGATGCGGCTAGAGAGGGAGAAGTTGCAAAGATTTCTCCATGATGGCCATGCCACCATGTTTATCTACGAAATGAAGAATGGCTTTGAATGGGCCACCATTGTGGATAATCAGGCTGCCTTTGATGATGCTCTTAAAAAGCTGCTTAAGGAAATCAAAGATACTAGAGGGCCCTATTTTGATAAACTTAAATTATTTGCGCATATCCTGGAAAGGAAGAAAGTTGTTTGGATGGAGGGTGCTCAAGATTGGACCTCCTGGATTGAAGACTATAGTGATGTTCTGCTCTGACTGCTATTGGCTCTTTTTTGGTGTTTATAATCTCGACAATTGTTATCTACTGTAATGATCTGTCCTACTTTGTACTAGTTTTATTATTGTGAACTCGGTGGGTTGAGGCTCCGCTTCCCCACTCCTCCTTTTGTACTTCTCTTTTTGATCAATCGATATATAATTCAAAAAAAAATATTCTAAATAATCAATGTTTCCTTATAAATTTAAATATACACAACTAATTAATATTTTAATGTTTAATGTATTATAAATACTATTTAAATTATAATTATAATAAAACTAAATTTTTGTGTTTGAATTATAATGATGGGTCCCACTAGTTTGAATTTTTTGAATTGGACTATTTAATATTTAATTTTAATTTATGTTATTTAAATTATATTTAAATCTTTTATCAGTTCTAATAATCTATCGTTGCATTAATAAAAAATAAATTTAAATATATTTATTTTCCATAAATTAAGAGTGAAAGTGTTCCCATTGCTCGGATTATGGTGCAGAAAAGGAAGAGGAAGAAGTATCGTCTGTGAGACAGAAAAAATTTATGTTTCAGTTTCATGCTTTGGCGCTAAATATAATTCACTGGTTTTCATTTTCAATTTGGATGGGCTTTGATTGCGTGTGCAAGAGAGCCAGCCAATTTGTTTAATTCATGACGACCTCACTCCGTTCTTCTTTTTATCTTTTCATTTTGAGAAATGTTTCATCTTTGTTGATCCTTGGGTAAATATTTTTCACTTGCAATGTTTAATATTTGAAAGATTTTTTTTTCAATAGTTTTATGGATATAATAAGATATATTTATATAGGTTAATGCTAACCATTTTTAATATTAATATTATTTTTTTATCTTGCTATCATGATTTAGTCTTCTACACAAAAAGGGATAACTACCTCTCATTTTAGAGCATCAAATTTATCACAATATCTCAACTCCACTTTGCATATAACCAAACATCTTGATATGAGGAGATGCAAAGTAGCCCCTTTATTGAGCTAGAGATGGTGGAAAGTAGCTTCCATTGTGACACTAGATCTATTGTTAGATAATTTGTAATAGCATTATTTGCACATTACTATTAAGCAAGAGTTCATTCAAGTTGTATGATGAACTTTCTCAATGATTAAGGAGGTCTTGTACATGTGGAAACTCTGTCACAACCTTCTCTACTTAAGCTTGAATATGTAAAAATGCACCAGTGATTACATTGATTTTCTTAAGAAATGAGAAAGAAATATAAATGAATTTAGAATAAAAATAACATAGTTTGTATCTTTTTAGAGCTAAAACAAAATAGTAATTCTTAAAGAAATTCTAAATCATAGGCATAAATAAAGCATTGAGTTGTATGTGCAAAAATATAGATGCCCTCGAAGAAATATATTTGTACACAAGATCGTGGATTGTTTCCTACTCATCTTGGATATGTGGGCAAAGTCCATAAAATATGTTTAAATGTTTCTAAGTTCAATGATTGCTTGAGTTATTAAGATGATTAAGGCCGATGTGGGTAATCCTTTCACTTAATGACAACCATTAACTTACCAATAATCAATACAAATGAATTATATTTTACTTGATTGACTTTCTCTTGGATGCAACATAACTATTGATCCACTACAAATATTGAAATGTTCAAGCTAGGGCTAGGAAGCCATAAAATGCAAAAACTCAATGTA
The DNA here is from genome assembly GCA_027943335.1 of Chamaecyparis obtusa. Classification (NCBI taxonomy): domain Eukaryota; kingdom Viridiplantae; phylum Streptophyta; class Pinopsida; order Cupressales; family Cupressaceae; genus Chamaecyparis; species Chamaecyparis obtusa. The sequence goes on from BSBK01005860.1 coordinate 822,741, forward strand.
GAATGCTTCCATACTAACATTTGTCAAGGAAAAGGGTAGGGTCACATACCATCACAGGCACCAAACTAAGTCACATACTATTTTCCATGCACTTCTCTGATACCATATGAGAGTGCAAAATAAAAGGTTTATGTTAACATTCAAACACATAGTTTACAATGCATAACATTGGCTTTATAAAGTCATTAAACGCTATCAAGATTTTTTGATAATAAGTTGATAAATACATGGTAGAATAAGACTGGTATTGTCCTGGAGTGCCACCTTGAGCAATGGAGAATGTATAATGTTGGTAGTATCATATACAAAAAGTTCTTAAAGCTATCAAGATTGCCTCTATTACAAGTATGTTCACGTCCATTCCTTTTCCAAAGGTAAAGAAACAACTATGAAGAACTGCCAAATTTTACAGTCTAGGGTGAATTTGTTCAAATGAAATAAAGAGGATCTTGGTAAAGAGTATCTTGAACAATTTTTGTATCCTCTTAAGTTCACAGATAAAGAATCAAATACCATTGCAATTGTGTCTATAGAAATGTGAGTTTGACATCTATTATTTATATAGATATAGATTATGTTTTAACTATTATTTAGATAGAATCGAATATCCTTTGATAGCTTAAGAAATTTGTCATTTGTAATATTTTTATTTTTGTTAAAAATTGCAGAGGATTTTACATCAATGTTGCAATTTTTGTCTCATGATGGATTACAAATTGCGGTCTGAAACATTGGTGTAAAAAACCTCTACTCATTTTTTATCCAGAAGTCTTCACAAATAATAGGTGGTATTTCTTAGCTTTCAAGACCCATGTAGATTAATAAGAAGAGATTTGAGCAATATTGTGAGGTGTCAATCTAAGAAATTTGACATATCAAAGGGAAATGCATAGCCATAGATTGAGAGAGGTATTTATCTCGGTTTAAAAAAATACAATATGTCATCATCATCCATGTTGTTGAGATAAACAATATTTCAACTATACAAGAATTACTTTTATTGAGGTCAACAAATATAAATAATGAGATGATATGAAAAACAAAAAATGGTGTCAACTCACCTTAACGAGGCAAAGCTAAAATGCTGATTTGACATGAAGCTAGCCATAGCTGAATGTGAATGTCTTCAACTAAGAGATAAACTGCATTTCCTAACAAGAACAATCCCTAACAAAATGCAAATCCCAGGCTCTAGAATATCCTGAGCAATCCTTAACATCAGGCGTGATATGTATTCACCTAATCAATGAAATTGAACAACAAATTGGATTGAATCAATGGGTTAGACTCAATGATTTTTCAAGTTAAATTCTATTTCAAAAACAATCTTCTTCTTGATCAGCTTCTTAAAAAGCCAAATCATCTTACTTCTTTCAGAAACCTAGGTACAAAAAAATTAGAAACTTGAATAGTACAATATTGCCCTATACCTCATAATGAGAAAATGAGAAAATAGGTTCCAACACCATTAAACTTCAACAACTAAATCATGATGTCCAAGGGAGATTAAAAAATCGCAAGCTGCAACCATAAATGACAATTGTGAGAGCTTGAAACTTTGAAGTCCACTAGTTTACAAAGGTCATATAAAGAAAAAATGCTATTTTCTTGGGCAAAAACCAAGGGGCAAAGCATGTAGCAGAAATGTTTAACCTCAATACACTATATACTCGCTATTGTTTTGCATCTCGTCTTTCTATGTATGGGCCATTTACTAAGGCGGCGGCTATCCTCCCGATAGAATGCACCATATAAGAAAAAAAAAATTCTCTCAAATCTGCAAAAATGCATAGTTTTGTTCTGCAAATTTCTGGTTGTTTTCGATCCAGAATATGCAGATGATGAAGAACAAACCCTGAAATTTTCATAAAAATCCATGGTATTTTCAGATTTTTGAAATTCGTACGGTGGTGCATTCCTTCGAGAGGATAGCCACGTCCATTTACTAAAGTCCATTCCGACACATCGAGTAATATTTGACTTTCCGGCTTAAAAGCCCAATCAAACTGGGTTCGATCATCCCATCGCAAATAAAGAACAAAAAACTAGTCGATGTGGAAATGAAGAGCAATGAGAAAAGAGCTTACCTATTCGGCAAATTGCTAATGACACTCCAGTCAAAAGAAAACCGACAAAACGTCCATGAGATCTAAATATGCGTCTAGCAGAGCCGTCGACTAGATACCTCAATGAGGTCAGCAGGTCGAATCTCACACATTCAGAGCCTATGCGGCCGGCACAGCCGGCCGGCTGTTTGCGCAGTCGAGGAAAATATGATGGAACGTGTTGAGGAGGAATCGGGATTTATAATTGAAGACAGGCAAGCAAAAGAAATTGCAGAGCAACAATGGCGAGTGTAAATGGAAGTGCACACGTTCTAGTGTTGCCGTTTCCTCAAGCAGGCCACACAAATCCCGCCCTACAACTCTCAAAGAACTTGGCTTCCGCAGGCGTGCTCGTCACTTTCGTCAGTTTCGCCTTTGATCACCACAGAATGTTAAAGGCGGAGAAAACGATCCAACGCCTGGGCATACGTCTTAGGTTCGAGTCCATTCCCGACCGCCTTCCCCCTGGAATGGACATCGTTTCAGATCTTTTTCAAATTTTCGGGCACTTATTTCAGATGGAGGGATCCGGTTTGGAAGAGCTCATTCAGCGCCTCAACGTAACGGGACCTCCTGTCACTTGTATTGTTCACGATGTGTTTATGCCCTGGGTTGCCCAAGTTTCGCTCAATTCAAACATCCCCCGAGCTGCTTTCTACACGCAGTCTGCAACTGTTGCAGCAATCTGTCATCATTTTCAATACGGTTAGTTTGTCAAATATCTCGCCCTCTCTATTAATACAGAAAACAGGGGTCTTTAACAGCTTTTGAGCTCTTTGAAATCTTCAAGGTTATAAAACTTGGTTTACAAGTAGAGTGTTTTTTGAATTTCCAGTTTTGTGTTTACAGTGGAGAAGTGGAATTATTGCGGGCAGGATCCGAATGATGTTGTTGTCATCCCTGCAATCGGCGAGTTGAGAATGGCGGATTTATGTTTGACGTTTTTCCCCCACATCTCACGGCAGGTTTTCTGGACACCAGTCTGCGCTGCGTGGAGATCTTTGACGGCGCGTCGTGGGTGATTTTGAACACATTTGATGAGCTCGAAGATAAAGCGATCAAATACCTGAGGGAAGCAAATGTTCCAGTCTTTCCAGTCGGTCCGCTCATTCCCTCCGCCTTTCTGGAAAGAAGAAATATTGAAGACACAGAGTTGGGCGGCAGCCCGTGGGAAGAAGAGACGGAGAAGTGTATGGAATGGCTCGACTCGAAGCCTCCTCACTCTGTTGTCTACGTTTCCTTCGGCAGCTTAGCGGACATGAGTACAGAACAAATCAGGGTAATAGGTCGGGGGTTGCAGAGCAGTGGGCAGAATTTTTTGTGGGCGATCCGTCCAGCTGCGGGGCAGACAACGGTGTGGGAAAATTTTGGAGAAGGATTTGCAGACGAGATTGGAGATCGGGGTTTGATAGTGAAGTGGAGTCCTCAGCCGAGAGTGTTGAATCATCCGTCTGTGGGGGTGTTTATGTCTCACTGCGGATGGAATTCGACGTTGGAAGCGCTGAGTGCTGGGATTCCGCTGCTGGGCTGCGACCTCCGCTTTGATCAGCCCACAAATTGCAAATTTGTGGCGGACGTGTGGAAGATGGGTGTGAAATTGGGGAGGACGAGGCATGACGATGGTGAAGTAACGTTTGAGGGGGAGGAGATAGAGAGATGTGTGAGGAGGGTGATTTGCAGCGAGGAGGGCGCAGAGCTCAGAAACAATGCAGTCCGATGGAAGGAGTTGGCGAGAAAAGCGACGATGGAAGGCGGCTCTTCTCACTCCAACGTCGACAGATTTGTCAAAGAGGTGACAAAATGATGAGAATTGTAAATAGCTATTGATTTCAGACAGAATATATGGTTAATTAAATTTCAAAAAATGGAAAATATAACAGATTTTTGCAAAATTTTCATGATCTGTACATTTTGTAGTTGATATTTTTGCAAATCTGAAAAAAAAAGTCACTTTTAAATAAACAAAAAATCTTTGGTGCATTCTGTTTGGAACTTAGCCAATGCCTTTGATAATAACGCTCAGCTCTTTCAATGTAAAAAGTGCCGATTCCATTAGTGTTGGTTTTATTCATTTTTGTTTTCCCCTTCTCATTACTTAACCAGAATTTCCATCAAAAGAAGTTACATATTTAAGATTATGGTATGGCATATTACATATTATAGTTTCTTTTATAATGTAAGAAAATAATTAATTTAATAAATAGATTAGAATGAATAGATTTGATTTTGATCATTGATATGTGTTTTTTGTTGTTGATGTGTACTTTTAAAAAATAATCTTGTCATGATGTTGCATTGATCCCTGTAAATGTGTTGTATAATGGAAGTTAACTAGTTAACTAAAGTAAATAAAATGATGATGAGGATTATTTTCAATTTTTTTTGTAATTGATTTTAGTCCTTCATATGTCTTCTTTGTAGTTCACGTTAATGCTGATCTTTTGAACATGGCATCATCATGAATTAGAGATGCTTTTCGCAAAATAAAATTTTGAGAGAGGTAGAGGGAAAGATAAAGATAGAAAAAGAGATAAGGAGAGAGAGAGAGAGAGAGAGAGAGAGAGAGAGAGAGAGAGAGATGTGTTTCAATAACAATTACTAAGAAGGCAAATCAATGTATGGTCAACTATTGATTAATGGAATTTTATAGTTGAACAATAATTTTTTTATACGCAATTTCATAGGCAAGGAGGTCATGAATTAGAAATGTTTTTTGCAAAATAAAATAGAGAGAGAGAGAGAGAGAGAGAGAGAGAGAGAGAGAGAGAGATGTTTCAATAACAATTAATAGGCAAGCAAATCAATGTATGGTCAACTATTGATTAATATAATTTTATAATTGAACATTAAATTTTTTTATACACAATTTCATGGGTGAGGAGGTCATAGAGATAATATTTTACAATAGATTTAATTCTATTTGTATGTCCCATGGTGATATTTATTATCATGTAATGTTCCCAACCCCTCCCATAAAGAAAGACGGTCGTATGGTGTTAAGCAGAAGGTCGTACAAAATAATGAAGGTTGTACAGTGTATCTGGGTGCCGGTAGGAGGGTCGTACGGGATCAATAGTGAGGACCATAGGGTGTTTCCTGGTGGTTGTTTGGTGATAGCTTGGTGGCCATACAGTGATGGCTTGGTGGTTGTACGCTGATGGTCGGGTGGTTGTACGGTGATGGTCGGTTGGTCATGTGGTGATGGCCAAATGGTTGTCCGGTGATGGCCGGGTGGCTGTCCGGTGAGGGCCGGGTGGTTGTGCAGTGATGGCCGGGTGGCCGTCCGGTGAGGGTCGGGTGGCTGTCCAGTGAGGGCCTGGTGGCCGTGCAATTATCACCTGGTGATCGTACGGTGATCACTTAGTGGTCGTACGATAATGCCGAATGTTTACAAAATAATATAAATACCCAGACGAAAGCCAATATATTTGCAAAATAGTTTTATTGATATAAGTGAAAACACTTCAGATTCACCAGATCTGATACAACAGAACAAACAGAATAGGGTGAGGGTTGAATCCCACCGAAACTGCAAATACCAAATAGGGAGGGTCTTTCACCTCTGAAATGGTAGCCAGCAGAATCCCAATAGGAATTCACAAATATAAATAAAATATCAAATCTTAACATATCAAATCTAACCTACACGCCGCGCATAAATACCCACCGAGAAAACTCCTGAGAGTGCACAAAAGAGTCGACAACGACAACTACACCTACGCCAACAAATAAAAATGGGCTTGAGATAAACTAAATCGATTGGGAGCCAAGTACAATAATTTTATTACTCATTTAATGACGGGGACATTACAACCCTCCCGTCCCAATAATTGCTTGTCCTCAAGCAATTTTAGGCTGGGGTGTTCCAAAATCTCTTCGCTTCTTAGGTGGCATCTTCAAGGGGTAGATCCTTCCAACGCACAAGAAATTCCTTGATAGTGCGTGTCCTCAATCTTTTCTCATGACTATTGACGATTTTCGCTGGTTCCAATACTAATTTCCCTCCATCGTCGAGGGGTGGCAGATCTGTGGAGATTGTCACTTGCTAACCCACTACTTTCTTCAAACAAGAAATGTGGAAGATGTTGTGGATTCGGCTTAGCTCAAGTAGGTCCAATTTGTATGCAACTTCACCCACTCTCCTTGTCACATGGTAGGGTCTGTAGAAGCGCGGTCTCAGCTTCTCCTTCTCGGAAGCCTTTAGAGAGGATTGTCTATAAGGTTGAATTCAGAGGTATACCAAATCCCCTACTTCAAAACTCCTCTCGATTCGGCACCTGTCAGTGTACATTTTCTACTGATTCTGAGCTCGTTGGAGATTTTCCTTTAGGGATTTTAAAATATCTATTCCTTCTTGTAGCCAGTATTTGGCCTTCAACGCGTGACTGTCATCGAGAGCCAAGTCCACAAATGAAGGAGTTCCATACCCGTACAAAGCTTTGAAAGGTTCCATTCCAATGGACATGTGGTAGGTGGTATTGCAACAGTACTCTCCCAGGTGTAGTGTTAGAATGATAAAGAACAAAGTATGGAATTGCAGAAAATTCTTTATCTCAAGAGCAAGGAGTAGGGAATTTACCATGAATTAGCACAAAAACTAGGAGCATACACCAAAATAAGCAAGGAGACAAGAATTTGAAAGGGGAAAGAAAAGAAAACCCCTTGTGAATTATGAAGGAGGCATAAAAAATTCTAGAGAGAGAGAGAGAGAGAGTGAATTGCTCATACAATAATTGAGAAGACGAAGAAACCTCATAAGAAATGAGAGAGAGGACCATCTCTTAAATAGAGATGAGAGAGGGGAGTTAGAATGTAACTCCCAAGTCTATGAATGCCACCATTCATAAGTGTGTGTGGGCCAAGTGTGAGATTCATCTTAAGGAGGAATAAATTAATTTACAAATTACAATAAATATTTGTCCTCACTTATTCCACTAGAGGACGAAATAGAATGTAGTGGAAAGAAGACAAAAAAGAAGTATATTAGGATACCTTGGCTTATATCCTAATATATTACAACAAGTAAAGATTAATAGTCTAGCCTTGGTTTATAAATACACCAAGGAAAGATTACAAATTCTAACACCCCCCTTTAATCTTTACTTGGGGTAATTACAAAAATCTACAACTGGATTATCCTTCTTGTAGTAGAGGAGGAAAGCTTGATTTTCTTCACTTTGAGCTGATATTAGGTGATGGTGTAATGATAAATGTTTCGATCTTGAAATAGGAGTCCTTTGAATGTTGTAATGCAAAGGTTTAGGTGCTCATTGAGATAGGCCCAAATGTTCAAGTACATAGTTTCTTCTCCAAGGAATATCACCTGAAAATAGAGAATAACCACAAGTGGATCTCCCATAATTGGGATCTCCCTTTTGATATGAGTCATTAAAATCTGATAAAGTAAAAATAGATTGAGAAATATTAAATACATTATTCATTTCATAAAGAGATTGTGTAAACCAAGTGGAATCAATACTAGATACAAAATAAGGAATAGAAATAGGACAATCAACATCAATAATATCATCAAGAAGGTTAGAGTTTAGAGAAGGAGGTTGGTCCTCCATAATCACCATTTGAGTGTCATGAAATTCATAGTCTACTTTGGAGCATATAGGATCATAATCAATACTTGAGCCTGTAAGAAGGCAAAAACCACTAGTAGAGTGCCCATCATTGAGATCACCTAGTGTTGAATTAGTAACACTGTTGAAAAAATCATATTGTGAATCATGGTTCATAGAATTATAGAAGCAATATTCAAGTTCATAAAATAAATTTGTGACGTATTCATCATAATGTGAATCGTGAGTCATAGAATCAGGAATGCAATCTCCAGTTGCATAAAACAAATCTGTAACATATTCATCAATATATGAAATATCAAGAGGAGAGCTAGTATAAGTATCATCATTATTATCATTAACCTCCATAATAATCATAGGATTGGTACCTTCATCAAAAATTTCATCTTGATTAATAACCATATTTTTAATAGGATAATCAAAAGAAGGTAAAGTAACATTAAGAAAGTTAGAGATAATTTCATCTTCTTGGTCAAACATATCATCAACAAGAGAGTAAAATAGATTATTACTATCATCATCAACATTAAACAGATTATTATGCTCATAATTATCCTTTTGAAGAGTATCAATATTATCGTTAATGTGAGGAGCAGAAACAGAGATGTGGTTATCTTGCAAAACAGGAGCATAAAGCACATCATTTGGAACAGAAACATTAGCAATTCCGTCAACGGGATAGCAATAATTATCAGCGAAAGAAATAGGAATATGGTTATCTTTCAAATCATAGAGTTTACCAATAAAAATAGGTTTCGTGTAAGTTTGAAAGGTGTTTTCTAAGACATGCCACATCTGATGTGTTGTAGTACAATCTGAGATAAGATGGTATAAATCTAGATTTAGTGAGAGGCCAATTAGGCCAAATGCTTGGTCATCTTTCGACTGCCAAGAATCCTGGTCAGCCTGAGGAGCGGTGGAAGTCGTTTTCTCATTAGGGGAAGACACAACATCAAATAGGTTTTGAGTTTTTAAAAAAGCAGTCATGTGAGTCCGCCAAATAGGATAATTTGAAGGAGTGAGTTTAAACAGAGACATGATGAGAATAAATAGAGCCGGGAAAAAAATCCCCCTTATTTGAAAGGAATAAGGAAATTATATAAGAAACAATTTCCTTAATGCAAAATAACTTAACAAAATAAAAAAATAATAATAATTAACAGGAAAATATAATTTTAAAAAAATCACATTTAAATTAAAAGAACTTAATTTTTCTAAAAAACTTAATATTGATAAAATCTATGTCTTTAATAAACCTAAATGACAAATATTGATTAAAAAAGTGATATTATGACAAATATAGATTAAAAAGAATGATATTGAATAAATCTAAATCTTTAATAAACCAAATTTAATGACAAATTCACAAATACAAAAAAAATAAAACATCTTAAAACTTTCATATTCTAATTAATATTAGAACATTATTATTTATTTTTCATATAAAACAAAACACCTTTGTTTTTAATATATAAAAAATTTAAAAGGATAATTTAAAAACTTAAATGAAGTTTTATAATATTATGTAAGAACTTAATAAAATAATTCAAATTAAAAGCAATTTTATTTTATTTTTAAACTTTCTATTTCAAATAAGATAAGAACAGAGGATATACATTCAACTTTTTCTATAAATAAATTTTAAAAATTAAATTTTACTATTAAACTGTAATTGATTAAAAGGTGAATAAAAATGCAAAATAAAGGAGAATCTTGAAAATTAAAAAAAGGTTTTGAAATGAGAAATTAAGTTAGAAACGTAATTTTAATTAACTATGGTGAACTCAAAAATTGAATTTTGATTTAATGATTCAACTTTTTGTTGACCAAATTTAAATAAATTTTGCTAAAAAACAAAAAGAATAATGACAAATTAGAGTGACTAATAATAGTGCTGAAAGAAATGATGAAAACTGTATCTGTCCAAAAAAAATAATAATTAGATGATAAAAAAAGATAAGAAACATTATAAGGAATATAAGAGTTGTAAGAAATTTGCATATGCCAAAAATAATAGAAATGATAAGCTGTAACGAATGAAAGAACTGTTATAAACCAAAATTAGTGCCAAATGGAATAAATATTCCCTGCGATATTACTTAATAGAAACGAGATTACTTATCATTCCCTGCATAAATATTGAAACGTAAATACTGACACTAGATAAAATGGTATTTTATTCAAAAAATGACAAACTCACCAATCTTTTAATAAAGAAAGCAACAAAACCGAGATCTAAGAACCAAAAGAATTCATTCTTATGTGATCTTTGCTTATGATACAACGACTTTGGAAATCTATGAAATGAAAGCTTTTCACTATAAAGCATAAAGAAATCTACAAAAGGTTATAGAAGCAAAATTAATGGGATTAAAAGCGGAATCGAATAGATAGATCGTTATTACTTTAAGTAATAACGTTATTACGTTAATATATTATGAAATTAATAGCAATGATTAAAAAAATGTTAATACTGCAATGATAAAAAAAATGTTATGCAATTATTAAAAAACGTTAGTATATGCAATGATCAAAAATGTTATTATAAAGATCAGAATATAATGATCATGGTATAAAAAATGTTATGCAATGAAAAAAAAGAAACGTCTGCAATGATAACGATAACAATGATAACGTTAATAAATAAACGGCTGCAATGTTAATAAATAACCGTCTGCAATGCTAATGTTAATGATGTCTGCAATGATAACGTTCTGAATCAAAATGTTAACGTTAAGAACTAGACTGAGATGAAAAATTCCTAACGAGAGGTGAAATTCGGATTAGATGCAATTTCAATGAGCTCAAAATTTCCAAACTGATGATAATAATATGCAAACTTTTGAAGTTGCTTGAACTAATATGTTTGAAATATGTTTGCTATGTTTGAAATAACGTTATTGCATAACGTGATTACTTTAAGAAAAAATGTTCTTTGTTTTTGCAGATAACGTTAGTATAAATAAACTTACAATTCAAAATTATAACGTTGGTATAAATAATGTTAAATAACGTTAGTATAACTAACGTTAGATAACATTAGTATAAAGAACGTTCTTTGCTTTTGCAGATTACATTAAGAAATAACGCTAGTAGAGTTTTTTTGTTTTTTTTTTATATATATATTACTTTGAGATAGATTTTTGAGATATTGTTTTGAGAAATATATGTTTGAGCTTAACGTTATTACCTTTCTTGCAGATGTTTTGATTGCTTAACGTTATTATTGTTTAACGTTATTATATTTTTACAGATATATTTTGAGAAATAACGTTATTACTTTAAGATAGATTTAATAAAACAGAGATGAAATGTTGATAAAACGGAGATAAATAAATAGAGAACAAAGATCAGACACAAATGTATGCTGGGATAGTTATATGAATTAAAACCAGAGATATAAATTTTTGTTAAACCTGCACAACACAAAAGAATGAATCCAATAGATAGATCGGGGTTGGCGGTAAACCGGCCAAACCCAAAAAAAAATTTGAGATTTTCCTCTTAACCAGATTAGTAAAAAAAATAAACTCTCTCAAACCTGCACAAAAAATGAAACCAAGAGTTAATCGGGTTTGGTGGTAGACCGGCCAAACCCAAAAAAAATTTCAATTTTTTACCAACTTAAGAAGATTATAAAAGAAATTAGTGAAATCTCTCTCAAGAGCCTCCGATATGGAGTGCTCCAAGATATGGTAGTTCCGTCACCTATACACTCAAAATGAGATTAAACCAACCTGCTCTGATACCATGTTAGAATGATAAAGAACAAAGTATGGAATTGCAGGGAATTGTTTATCTCAAGAGCGAGGAGTAGGGAATTTACCATGAATTAGCACAAGAACTAGGAGCATACACCAAAATAAGCAAGGAGGAGACAAGAATTTGAAAGGGGAAAGCAAAGAAAACCCCTTGTGAATTATGAAGGAGGCATAAAAAAGCCTAGAGAGAGAGAGAGAGAGAAAGAGCGAATTGCTCATACAATAATTGAGAAGAGGAAGAAACCTCATAAGAAATGAGAGAGAGGACAATCTCTTAAATAGAGATGAGAGAGTGGAGTTAGAATGTAACTCCCAAGTCTATGAATGCCACCATTCATAAGTGTGTGTGGGCCAAGTGTGAGATTCCTCTTAAGGAGGAATAAACTAATTTACAAATGACAATAAATATTTGTCCTCACATATTCCACTAGAGGACAAAATAGAATGTAGTGGAAAGAAGACAAAAAAGAAGTATATTAGGATACCTTGTCTTATATCCTAATATATTACAACAAGTAAAGATTAATAGTCTAGCCTTGGTTTATAAATACACCAAGGAAAGATTACAAATTCTAACATGTAGCCATTTTACCCATGCCCTCTGTTGTGCTGAAACATAATTTCTGAGGTAACCTTCCAACCATTTGTTCACAATCTCTATTTGTCCATCAGTCTGAGGGTGGTAATTGGTGCTTAGCAATAACTTTGTCCCTGCTAGTCAAAATAATTATTCTTTCCAGAAATTACTGAGGAAGCGGCTATCTTTGTTGCTCACTATGTTTCAAGGGAGTCCGTGCAGGCGGAACACCTCTCAAAAGAATAAGTCTGCCACCTATGAGGCTGAAAACTCTATTGGAATAGCAAAGAATTGTGCATACTTGGTTAATCTGTCAACTACCACAAAGATGCATTCCTTCCCCTGTGCCTTAGGGAGCCCAGAGATGAAATCCATTGAGATGCTATCCCACTTCTTCTCTAGAATTGGTAATGGTTGAAGTAAACCTACCGGTAGAGTGTGTTTGGATTTATTTTGCTGACAGGTGGAGCATTCTCGGACGTACTATAATATATCACTCTTTAGGCCCTTCCATGAGAACCTTTCCCGAATCTGTCGATAGGTCTTCAAGTAACCTTGATGTCCGGCTAGAGGCGAATCATGCATCTCTTTCAGGATTTTTTTCTTCAACTTGGATCCAAGTACCAGATAAGTTCCACCTTTGTAGAAAATAATATCGTCAACCACCTTATACCTATCATCCTATATTTCTTTGTCTAGGAGTTGGCATGCGAACGTGTCCTTGGAGTATTCGACTAACAAATGTGCTCTCTAGTTTGTTGATATCTGAGATAAGGAACATATGGCCAGCTTTCTTGACAAAGCATCAACCACTACATTATTTTTTCCTTTTACATACTCAATGTCAAAGTTGAAAGCCTGTACTTTACTTACCCATTTCTGTTGTTGCTCATTCAATTCCTGTTGTTCTAGAAAATGTTTGAGGCTGTTGTGGTCTGTACGAATGACAAACTTGGCTCCAATGAGGTACTGCCAAAATTTTGTCAAAGCATGCATGATGGCCAACATTTCTTTGTCGTATATGGAATACAACTTTTCGGTCCCTGAGAGCTTCTGACTTTTGAAAGCAATTGGGTGGTGGTCCTGCATCAACACGACCTCGATACCTTCTCCGGAGGTGTCACACTCCAAGATGAAAGGTCGAGTGAAATCTGACAATGCAAGGACTGGGCAAGAACTCATAGTCTCCTTGAGTTTCTCAAAAGTCTGATGTGCTCGTTCATTCCACTGAAAAGACCCCTTCTTTGTCTGATCAGTGAGTGGCGTGCTGAGCTGTGAGAACCCCTTCATGAATCATCTATAGTAACTACACAATCCAAAGAATCCACATAGTTTCGAAAGAGTCTTTGGAGGTGGCCAATCCAAGATAGCCTAAATTCTCTCTTGATGTACCTTAACTCCTCAACTAATGACAATGTGCCCCAAATATAATATCTTTGTCATCCCAAATTCACATTTGGATCTTTTGGTGAACAAAAGTTTTGACTTCATAATCTTGAGAACTTCTGCCAAATGCCTTAAGTGCTCATCTCATGTCTTGTTGTAGATTAATATATCATCGAAGAGTACCAACAGGAACTTACGTAGCTGTTTGTTAAAAATGTGATTCATGCAAGATTGGAATGTAGCTAGAGCATTGGCCAATCTAAATGGCATGACCAAAAATTCGTAATGCCCATAATGGCAATGAAATGTTGTTTTCTTCACATCCTATTCCCTCATGTGGATTTGGTGATACCCCGAACAAAGGTCTATTTTGGAGAAATAGACGGCGTTGTGTAACTCATCCAGCAATTCATCGATCCTAGAAATTGGATACCTATTCTTGATGATTTTTTTGTTCAGGGCATGGTAGTCTACACACATTCACAATGTTTCATCCTTCTTTTTAACCAACACTACTGATGATGCAAAAGGACTGGAGCTAGGCCTAATCCAACCTTTGTCAAGAAGTTCTTGTATTATTTTTTCAATCTCATATTTTAGCCTCTTAGGGTGGCGGTATGGCACAATGATAACCGGTTTGGCACCCATTTCCATCTCAATAGTGTGTTCAAATCCCCCGTGTGGTGGTATGCCTGGTGGCATGTCGACGAATACTTGGTGATGTCTATCCAAAACTATTCAAAGTTCTTCATCCTGGTGGTTAGTTATTTTTCCCTATATAGGTTATGTTGAGGGAAAATAGTGTGTGGCCCATACCACATCATCATGTCTGAAGATTACTTCCATATGTTGGCTTGAAACTTCCTTCGGTCCTCCGTTCGACATCCCTATTAGCACAACCTTTTTTCCTTTCACCTCGAAGGAGAACTCCATTCATTTGAAACTTTGTGTGTATTCATCCAATGTTTCTATCCACTGAATGCCTAGAATGACTTCCATGTCTTCCAAATCGACCACAAAGAAATCATCTATCACTGTGTGGTTCCACATGGTGATGCTCAATTGTGGAGCCAGATGAGTGCATTTTAACAAGTTTCCTCCCACCACCTTGACGTCAAATCCTTGGTGTGCCTCCATACACAAACTCCACCGACTCACCTGCGATGAATTAATGAAGTTGAGTGTGGCACTGCTATCAAGCATGACCACGACTCGTTACCCTTGGAGGGTGCTAGACCTGGAATACAATAGATCTTGGAGTTCCCGCCAGAGTAGCAATGGCGCCTCCTCTCTTCAAGAGTGTGGCTATTCTTTCTGCGTGATTGAGGTTTACCTCCCCAGAAGCTTGTTGTTCATCCTCTTTAGCTTCTAGTGCTTATTCCTCCTCATCATCGGATAATACCTCAATGTAATGGATTTTTCCTTTACCAAGGCATCGATGTCCCAGTACCCATGGCTCCTTATAGTTGAAACAAAGTTTCTTCCTTTTGAGTTCCTGCCTAGTCACCTCATCCAACGAGGGCCTCCTAGGTGGGGGTCTGCTATCTTTTTCCCTTGGAGCAAGAGGTGTTTTGGAATGTGAGTAATATTTGGTGGAAGAAGAAGAAGATGTCATCATGTCATGTGCCTTCTTAATTGCCTCCGTGAGTGTGATGGGGTTGAATCCCTCTACCAAGCCCTTCAAGGGTTCCACCAGTCCATCCATAAACAACACCACCAATCATCTTTCTGAAATATCTGCTACCAAGAAAGACATTCTCTAAAATATTGTTATGTACCCATCGACTATTTCGGATTGCTTTAGCTGAGCCAATTCTTTGAAATTCAGTTTTGGATCCCTTCCATCAAAATGGTCTATCACTCTCTCAATGAATTTAGCATAGGAATTTATTTGATCGTGGCCGAGAGAAACCATGCCATGATGCCACCATTCGTGAGCTATTCCTTCCAGATGTAGTGCAACAAATTTCATGGCCTCATCCTGCAGCATAGGGTTGAGCTGGAAATATGTGTCTATTTTTTGCACCCATGCTCGAGCTATGATAGTTCCAGACCCATCAAAGGATGACATATTAACTTTGCCAATCTTCCGTCTGAGATCATCACTATAATAGCCATGCTTATTTCTGCCAGAGTGTCTCATTCTCATCTCAGCATAATCTTTGTAGGATATATCTCCTTCCATATTTGTGTTCGTCCAATCTTCCTGAAGTTGATTTTGTATTTCTTGGAAGGTTGGTTGCTCTCTGTGTTGTTCTTCCACCTGTGGAGGGAAATTTGGCATTGACGGTCGAGAGCGTATGGTTTGGGGATTTTCCCTTCATGAGATAGAATTGTCACTTTGTTCAGCAGATATCTTTCCTTCTACCAATTTTCAAAGTGTCTCTTCCATGAGGCACTGAGTGTCATTTATTTGTTCCTGGTTCCTAGTGAGCTCTCTCAGAAGAGTCATGACTTCAGAGATAGGATCTTGGGGGTCGGCCATTCCACCAACTGAGTGATATCTCCTCCTTTTCTTTGAATAAACTCTCATTCAATACCCACAAGCTAGCCGAATGACCAGCTGTGATACCACTATAATGTTCCCGACCCCTCCCAGAAAAAAGACGGTCGTACGATGTTAAGCAGAAGGCCGTACGGAACAATGAAGGTTTTATGGTGTATCTGGATGCCAATAGGAGGGCCATACAGAATCAATAGTGAGGACCGTAGGGTATTTCCTGGTGGTCGTTTGGCGATAGCTTGGTGGTCGTACGGTGATGCCTAGTGGTCGTTCGGTGATGGCCTGGTGGTCGTACAGTGATGCTTGATGGTCGTACGGTGATGGCCTAGTGGTCGTATGATGATGGCATTGTGGTCGTATGGTGATGGCCGATTAGTCGTGCAATGATGGCCAGGTTGTCGTGTGGTGATGGCCGGGTGGCCGTGCGGTGATGGCTAGGTGGTTGTCCGGTGATGGACTGGTGACCATCCGATGATGGTCAGGTGGTCGTCCGATAATGGTTGGGTGGCCGTCCGATAATGGTCAAGTGGTCATCCGGTGATGGCTGGGTGGCTGTCTGGTGATGGTCGGGTGGCTGTCCGGTGATGGCTGGGTGGCTGTCCGATGAGGGCCGAGTGGTTGTCCGGTGATCACCTGGTGGTCGTACGGTGATCGCTTAGTAGTCATATAGTGATGTCGAATATTTACAAAATAATATAAATACCCAAATGAAAGCCAATATATTTTCAAAAAAGTTTTATTGATATAAGTGAAAACACTTCGGATTCGCTAATCCGATACAATAGAACAAATAGAATAGGGTGAGGGTTGAATCCCACTAAAACTGCAAATACCAAATAGGGAGGATCTTTCACCTCCGAAATGGCAGCCAACAAATACCAAATTTATTACTCTAAATTTCTCTTTTCAAGTGAATGTCACTTAAGATATCTAGACTAGATTGGGCATAATGAGTAATAAAGGTGGAGATAATAATGAAGAATTTGAAATTTTATTTAAGATAGCTATACTAGCTAGGGACTAGGGAGTCATGAAGCATATAAAGGTGGAAAGAATAACATGAATAACTTGGAATATTAATCTAGAATTTTTTTTAATTTTTTTTAATAGAGGTTCAAATTGCGAGTGTGGTAGCCCAACAAAGGCAAGAACTCCATGAGCATACCAACCCAACAAAGACCTTTGTAAAGTAGTTTAGTTATTGAATATGGAGGGCATTCACAAAGTAGTTTAACTACCTGATACAGGGCACGAGTCTATAGGTTGCAACCTCTTTGTCTAAGAGCTAAGGGACGAGGGGTGTCCATTCAACCAAATTCATCTAGGACATGATTATGACGTCAGATTCTTACATTCATGAAAACCTGATCCCTTATAGACTCATTTAAAACCACTCAACTTCACTACACCACGAACCCGTTCCTAAGATTTAAATTTTAAAATGCTATAAGTATTAAGATTTTTCTAGAAAGCAGGAAAGAAAACTAGCGGACTTTTAATATTTATAAGGCAGGAGATTTTCGTGTTTGTCTTGTAATAAATTTTCTACAGTTGATGTCAGAAATCAAGGTTTGTGTTTGAGAGCAATTAAATGAAGTGACTGCAACGTCTTTATTCAAATCAAGGATAAATCACAACTCTCCTCACTAATGCAAAATAATGATGAACAGATAGATCTGCACAAATTTTCTTTTAAATACTTGAAGGCTCTAAATTGTTGGCAAATGACTGATAATCTCATGCAAATGGAGATATCCAAGGCAATGGACAAGGCATATCTGATGCACAATGCCAAAATCAATGTGATCAACATAATTTCTTCTAAAGATTATAGAATTTTGGAGAGAGAAGACTGGAAGTTTTCTCGTTGCTTAAATTATCGTGTCGAAGAGGAAGAGGAAGAGGTACCATTTGTGGCTTGTTGTGACGTCATTGACGACGTTAAAAAGTTTACCATGCACTTATTTTTCTTTTAAAAAATCTAAATATTCATTTGACAATGATTATGATGTTGATGATGATGATGATACCACTACACCATGACAAAGTAATTATTATATTATACATTCAATTTTTTTCAAAGAATATTAAATATTATAATCGACAAAGTAATAATATCATTAACATTGATTTATACAAATGAACCAAAAATTAAAGAATCTTTTCAATTAAAAGTTATAATAAAAATAATTTCTTAATCCAATCTACTAAATTTTACAAAATAATGATATTAAAATAAAAATACTCTATAATTATAATTGTTAAATCTTTATCATCTTAACAAGAAAAAGTATCCACCGTTTCTTTAGAAATAAAATAAAATAATTAATAATCTTATTTGAATGAATATAATATAACTAGCATTTTTGTTAATGTACAAGCCATTTACTAAATTCCATTTCAACACATGAATATTTGACTTTCCGCCTTAAAAATCCAATGAAATTGGGTTTGATTATCTCACCGCCGATAAAAGGAAAGAAAATTGGTCGATGTGGAAATGGGTGCCAATACCGAAAGAGCTTATGTTCTCGACAACTTGAGTCAAAGAAAATCGATGAAACATCAATGAGATCTAAGTATGGCTGTACCAGAGCCGTTGGTCGGGTACCTCAATGAGGTCGGCAGGTCGAATCTCACTTATTCAGTTTTTATGCGGCCGGTGTTAGTTTTGGTGTTTGTTCATATGTGATTAATTAGTAAATAATTGTTCATATGATAGTTGTTTGTTCATATGTGATTAATTAGTAAATAATTGTTCATATGAAGATGAAGAGCAATGAGAAAAGAGATTACCTATTCGGCAAGTTGCAAATGCCACTCCAGTCAAAAGAAAATCGACAAAACGTCAATGAGATTGAAATATACCTCTACCAGAGCCGTCGATTCGATACCTCAATGAGGTCAGCAGGTCGAATCTCACACATTCAGAGTTTATGCGGCCGGCACATTGCGCAGTCGACCAATAACAGAGGAAAATATGATGGAACGTGTTGAGGATGAATCGGGATTTATAATTGAAGACAGGCAGGCAAAGGAAATTGCAGAGCAACAATGGCGAGTGTAAATGGAAGTGCACATGTTGTAGTGTTGCCGTTTCCTCAAGTAGGCCACACAAATCCCGCGCTACAACTCTCAAAGAAGTTGGCTTCCGCAGGCGTGCTCGTCACTCTCGTCAGTTTCGCCTTCGATGAGCAGAGAATGTCAAAGGCGGAGAAAACGGTCCAACGCCTGGGCATACGTCTTCGGTTCGAGTCCATTCCCGACCGCCTTCCGCCTGGAATGGACATCGTTTCAGATCTTTTTCAAATTTGCAGGCAGTTATTTCAGATGGAGGGATCCGATTTGGAAGACCTCATTCAGCGCCTCAATGTGACGGGACCTCCTGTCACTTGTATCGTTCACGATGTGTTTATGCCCTGGGTTGCCCAAGTCTCGGGCAAATTAAACATCCGAAGAGCTGTTTTCTACACGCAGTCGGCAACTGTTGGCGCAATCTATCATCATTTCAAATACGGTTAGTTTCTTCAATATCTATCTATCTTGCCCTCTCTATTAATACAGCATAAGTATATTTGACGTTCTGGTTTTGTGTTCGCAGTGGAAAAGTGGAATAAGTGCGAGCAGGAATCGAAAGACGTTGTTATCATTCGGTCTCTCGGCGAGATGAGAATGCCCGATTTACCGTCGACGTTTTTCCCTCCACTTCTCACGGCGGGTATGCTGGACAGCAATCTGCACTTGGTCGAGAGTTTTCATGCCGCGTCGTGGGTGATTTTGAACACGTTTGATGAGCTCGAAGGTAAAGCGATCAAATACCTGAGCGAAGCAAATGTTCCAGTCTGTACAGTCGGTCCGCTCATTCCCTCCGCATTTCTGGACAGAAGAAATATTGAAGACACAGAGTTCGGGGGCAGCCCGTGGGAAGAAGAGACGGAGGACTGTATGGAATGGCTCGACTCGAAGCCTGCTCACTCTGTTGTCTACGTTTCCTTCGGCAGCATAGCCGCCATTACTACACAACAAATCAGGGAAATAGGTCGGGGGTTGCAGAGCAGTGGGCAGAATTTTTTGTGGGCGATTCGTCCCGCTGCAGGGCAGACAACGGTGTGGGAGAATTTTAGGGAGGGTTTTGCGGAGGAGATTGGAGATCGGGGTTTGATAGTGAAGTGGAGTCCTCAGCCGAGAGTGTTGAGTCATCCGTCTGTGGGGGCGTTTATGTCTCACTGCGGATGGAATTCGACGTTGGAAGCGCTGAGTGCTGGAGTTCCAGTGCTGGGCTGCGACCTCCGCTTCGATCAGCCCACAAATTGCAAATTTATGGCGGACGTGTGGAAGATGGGTGTGAAATTGGGGCGGACGCGGCATGCGGATGGTGAAGTGAGGTTTGAGGGGGAGGAGATAGAGAGATGTGTGAGGAGGGTGATTTGCAGCGAGGAGGGCGCAGAGCTCAGAAACAATGCAGTCCGATGGAAGGAGTTGGCGAGAAAAGCGACGATGGAAGGCGGCTCTTCTCACTCCAACGTCGACAGATTTGTCAAAGAGGTGACAAAATGATGAGAATTGTATATAGGTATTGATTTGATAATAACGCCCAGCTCTTTCAATGTAAAAAGTCCTTGATTCCATTAGCGTTGTTTTTATTCGTTTTTGTTTTCCCAACCTCATTACTTAAGTTGGTTTTATTCATTTTTGTTTTCCCCTTCTCATTACTTAACCAGAACTCCCATCAAAAGGAGTTGCAATATGCGGTTAAAAGAATATATTGAAGATACATATTTAAGATTATGGTATGGCATAATACATATTATAGTCTTTTTTAAGAAGGTAAGAAAATGATTCATTTAATAGGTGGATTATAATGAATAGATTTGATTTTGATCGCTAGTATGTGTTCTTTGTTGTTGATGTGTGCTTTTTAAAAATAATTTTGTCATGATGTTGCATTATATCTGTAATGTGTTGTATAATGGAAGTTAACTAAAGTAAATATAATGATGATGAGGATTATTTTCAATTTTTTTTGTAGTTGATTTTAGTTCTTGATATGTCAAAGATGGCATCATCATGAATTACAGATGCTTTTCCCAAAATATAATAGAGAGAGAGAGAGAGAGAGACGTGTTTCAATAACAATTAATAAGAAAGCAAATCAATGTATGGTCAACTATTGATTAATGGAACTTTATAATTGAACATTAATTTTTTTAATACACAATTTTATGAATGAGGAGGTCATAGAGATAATATTTTACAATAGATTCAATTCTATTTGCATGCCCCATGATCATATTTATTATCATTACATGGATGTAACCAATATTTAAGAAGGTATAATAGTTGTTATCATCAATGAGAAATAGTAGAAGATAATTAAATTAGCTCTTGTTCATATCATAATTAGACTAACTCTTATTAAATAGTCACCATAGTTGAGTCCTAAACCTAACCCTAATCCTAATTTAACAATAACCCAACTTCAACTATAAACTTCAAATGACCATAAATAAATCTCAAACCTAACCTTAATAGTCACCCATTGAACCCTTATTGAGTACCACCCCTAACTAAACCATAATCCTAATGCTTAATCGATCTCTCATTGAACCCCAATATTAGTCTTAACCTTATCTTGATTATACGACCTTAATCCTAACCCTATCCCAAATTGAACCCTAAACCTGACTTGTAACCTTTCTAAATCCTAACCCTACCACTAATCATAAACCTAACACTAACCTTATTTAAAACTCTAATATAAACACTAATTAAAAATCTTAACCCTCACCCTCAACACAACCTTAAAACAAACACTAATTCTAAGTCTAACTCTAATCATAACTCTAATACTAGGTGAACATTAACCCTAATTAAACTCTAAATCTAATCCTAATTAAACCTTAAGCCTAATCGTAACCCTTGCCAAATGATAAGCTTAGTTTATGTCTTTGAGTAAATGATATTTAAATAAATTAATTTAGATAATGCTAGGTAAACTATTTAATTACAATTACATTTGAATTGAGGTTGGATTTTCATTAGAGATATCTTTTGGTGTACTTTACATATATTTATCTAAAGATAGGTATACTAGTTGTTAAATTATCTAGATAATCTACATATACTTTCTATTTTATTACTCTAGATTTCTCTTTTCAAGTGAATGTTACTTTAGATATCTAGACTAGATTAGGCGTAATGAGTCATAAAGGTGGAGATAATAACGAAGAATTTGAAATGTTATTTATGATAGCTATACTAGATAGGGAGTCATGAAGCATGTAAAGATGGAAAGAATAACATAAATAACTTGGATAATCAAGAATTTTTATTTATTTTTAATGGAGGTTCAAACTGCGAGCATGGTAGCAAAGGCACGAAGTCCATCAGCATACCAACCCAACAAAGACCTTTGTAAAGTAGTTTAGTTATTCAATATGAAGGGCCTTCACAAAGTAGTTTAACTACCCGATAGAGAGCGCGAGTCTATAGGTTGAAACCTCAAAGGATGAGGGGTATCCATTAAGCCAAATTCATGTAAGACATGATTATGACGTCGGAGTCTCACATTCATAAAGACCTGATTCCTTATAGACTCATTTAAAACCACTCAACTTCACTACATTACACTACGAACCCGTTCTAAGATTTAAATTTTAAAATGCTATAAGTATTAAGATTTTATCTAGAAAGCGGGAAAGAAAACTAGCGGAATTCAAATATTTATAAGGCAGGAGATTCTCGTGTTTGTCTTGTAATAACTTTTCTACAGTTATGTCAGAAATCCTTGATTCAATTAGCGTTGGTTTTATTCATTTTTGTTTTCCCTCGTTGGTTTTATTCATTTTTGTTTTTCCTTCTCATTGCTTAACTAGAACTTCCATCAAAAGGAGTTGCAATATGCGGTAAATGAATATATTCAAGATGCATATTTAAGATTATGGTATGGCATAATAAATATTAT
Source organism: Chamaecyparis obtusa (assembly GCA_027943335.1). Taxonomy (NCBI): domain Eukaryota; kingdom Viridiplantae; phylum Streptophyta; class Pinopsida; order Cupressales; family Cupressaceae; genus Chamaecyparis; species Chamaecyparis obtusa. Next base: position 845,625 of record BSBK01005860.1, read on the forward strand.
ATTTTTTTAATAATGTAAGAATATAATTAATTTAATAAGTAGATTATAATGAATAGATTTGATTTTGATCATTGATATGTGTTTTTTTTTGTTGTTGATGTGTACTTTTTAAGAATAATCTTGTCATTATGTTGCATTGATATCTTTAAAAGTATTGCATAATAGAAGTTAACTAAAGTAAATATAATGATGATGAGGATTATTTTCACTTATTTTTTGTAGTTGGTTTTAGTCCTTGATATGTCTTCTTTGTAGTTCATGTTGATGTTGATCTTTTGAAGATTACATCGTCATGAATTAGAGATGCTTTTCGCACAATAAAATTGTGTGTGTGTGTGTGTGTGTGAGAGAGAGAGAGAGAGAGACAGACCTTATCTTGATTATACGACCTCAATCCTAACCCTATCCCAAATTGAACCCTAAACCTGACCATAACCTTTCTAAATCCTAACCCTACCACTAATCATAAACCTAACACTAACCTTATTTAAAACTCTAATATAAACACTAATTAAAAATCTTAACCCTCACCCTCAACACAACCTTAAAACAAACACTAATTCTAAGTCTAACTCTAATCATAACTCTAATACTGGGTGAACATTAACCCTAATTAAACTCTAAATCTAACCCTAATTGATCCTTAAGCCTAATCGTAACCCTTGCCAAATGATAAGCTTAGTTTATGTCTTTGAGTAAATGATATTTTAATTAAATTAATTTAGATAATGATAGGTAAACTATTTAATTACAATTACATTTGAATAGAGGTTGGATTTTCATTAGAGATATCTCTCGGTGTACTTTACATATATTTATCTAAAGATAGGTACATACTAGTTGTTAAATAATCTAGATAATCTACATATACTTTATATTTTATTACTCTAGATTTCTCTTTTCAAGTGAATGTTACTTTAGATATCTAGACTAGATTAGGCGTAATGAGTCATAAAGGTGGAGATAATAACGAAGAATTTGAAATGTTATTTAAGATAGCTATACTAGATAGGGAGTCATGAAGCATGCAAAGATGGAAAGAATAACATGAATAACTTGGATATCAAGAATTTTGTTTTTTTTAATAGAGGTTCAAACTGCAAGCGTGGTAGCCCAACAAAGGAACGAAGTCCATTGGCATACCAACCCAACAATGACCTTTGTAAAGTAGTTTAGTTATTCAATATGGAGGGCCTTCACAAAGTAGTTTAACTATCTGATACAGAGCAAAGAATGAGGAGTATCCAGTCAGCCAAATTCATGTAAGACATGATTACGACGTCAGAGTCTTACATTCATGAAAACCTGATCTCTTATAGACTCATTTAAAACCACACAACTTCACTAGACCACGAACCCGTTCCTGAGATTTAAATTTTAAAATGCTATGAGTATTAAGATTTAAGATTTTCTCCAGAAAGCGGGAAAGAGAACTAGCGGAGTTCAAATATTTATAAGGCAGGAGATACTCGTGTTCGTCTTGCAATAACTTTTCTACAGTTATGTCAGAAATCAAGGTTTGTGTTTGAGAGCATATTAACGAAGCGACTGCAACGTCTTTATTCGAATCACGGATAAATCACGGCTCTCCTCACTAATGCAAAATAATGATGAACAGACAGATCTGCACAAAATTTATTTTAAATACTTGACGGCCCCAAATCGTTGGCAAATGACTGATGATTTCATGCAAATGGAGAGATCCAAGGCAATGAGCAAGGCAGATCTGATGCGCAATGCCAAAATCAATGTGATCAACAGAATTTCTTCTACAGATTACAGAATTTTGGAGAGAGAAGACTGGAAGTTTTCCCGTTGCTTAAATTATCGTGCAGAAGAGGAAGAGGAAGAGGAAGAGGTACCGTCTGTGAGACGGAAAAGATTTCTGTTTCCGTTTGGAAAAATGAGCATAAGAGATATTAGGCGGGCTGTCGATTCAGCTCTCGCAGAGATATTTGGGCTCGACTTTGTGCTCGCTTTTTACACCTTTCCCCTGCCTAAAACAGCCGGAAATGCGCCAGGAGTGCCCAAATTCGATTCTTGCTTTGAAGAAGAGGAGAAATTTAGATCGAATTCCCCGCACGCCAGAGTTGAAACGGGCGCAGAGATCAGGGAAAGCTTTAACGCATTCATCACTCCATGAAATTATCCTCAATTTCTTGTACCAGTGGAAATCTTTTATGTTTATGTTTAGTTTCATGAGTTGGTGCTAAATATAATACGCTGGTTTTCAATTTGGACAGACTTTGATGACATACAAGAAAGCCAACCAAGTAATTTATTTCATGATGAACTTATACTGTCTCTGTTCTTCTTTCTCTTTTCTCTTTTAAGAATTTTTTTTATTATTTATTTATCTCTGATCATCTTTGAATAAATATTCCATAAAAGCATTTTGTATTTGCAATGTTTTATGTTTGGACGATTGTGTTTCTGAAGATTAAGGAAATTTTCAATAGGTTTATGGATATTCTTTATAGACAGTAATCTTATCGATTAATGTTGACATTTTTTAAATAATAGTATTGTTTTCATATCTTGTTATTATGATTTAGTATCTTATCTTTTTATTTCTATAATGTAACCTCAAGTTCTAATAGATAGATGCTCTATGGCTTGAAAAAGTCATTTTCTATGATTAACAATATTCTTTTATATTTTTTGTTTTCTTTAGATGAAATTTTAAAACAATGTGTTATTTTCTTTGATGCACACCATTTATTTATTTACTCGGTAGAAATTACTTTGTTTTTTTTCCCATCCACATCACTTTTGTTTCCCATCAAAAAGAAGAGAAAAACTTAAAATATGTTACTTTCCTTGCTTGGTTTAGAAATTCTATATATTAATTGTCCCAATCCTCAAATGACTTCAACATATTCACATAAGAACACATCAATCTACTCCTTTATAAAAGTATCTCTAAGAATTTGAAACCTCTTGTATCTAGTTATGTCCCTTATTTATACTGTTACGAGTTTCTCATCAACTTGAAATTCCTTGACAAGGAAATTTGTGCTAAATAGTTAAATTGTACTATTTATTGAATTTATTATTCACGTTGATTCAACAAATATATTTTTTAACCTAATTTTCATAGAGAACAATGCCCTTGAAGAAGGAATACATGATGCTATTAACAATCCATCTTGATTAAGAAATGTAATTTATTTGAAATAAAGCTCATATTTAGAAAGGTAGAGTTAGCAATAGATGGATCATTTTTTTTCCTTCTCATAAATACTCATATCTATTAGTTGCAAATATTGTACTATCTAATTGACATTTTAAAAAGTTGAAATATAAAGTGGCAATATATAAGATATCATATGATATTAGAATTGTAAATTTTTATTACGTTTTATTAGAGTAGAAAGTAGTTAGAGCATTTTACATGTGAAGTGTATATATTATATTTGAAATAATTCTATAATTATAATTGTTAAGTATTGTCATCTTAAAAAAAAACCATGATCTCTTTAGAAAATAAATAATAATCTTACTTATAACTAAAAAATAATTTTGTTTGAAAAATGATATAAGATAAATATTAATTAATAAAAGAATATCATTTATTTTTACTATATACACACATATATATATATACAACTATAATCAAAATTATGCAACTTATTTAACAGTTAAGGGGCTATAAGTTGACTACTCATAACACAATATATACTATAGATTTAGGGGCATAACATTGAGAATCAAAAGTTATTAGTGCCATGAGATCAATAGGTCATACTATGTATGACATCGAAGTATATTTGTAGGTCTACAAATCCAAACACTCCCCCTAGAATAGATAGGGCAATCTTGTGTCCTCTTGGTTGTGCTAATTTCATGTAAAACTTAAGTCAAATATTTAATAAATCCTAACCCAATCCAAGTAGGAAATCATGAATCTTTACCTAGGCTAGTCTAAATATCTCTTTGGGGGTTCACAACTTAGTGTGTTAGTTAAGTGGTGGTTTTGTTGTTGTTCCCATCTAGGTTCAAACCCTTGTTGGGCCATTGTGATCGTTGGCTTGTGCCTTCACTGATCTAGCTTGTGCCTTCACTGATCCAACATGTCAACGAGTTTGGGCCTTAGCTTTCTAATAAGGGGACGATGTTCCCCATTTGTGACCTCATTGATTCATAGCTCTAGGTCAAAAATATTTCATGTGGATCTAAAAGGTGTGTTGTGACGTCACCAGTCATATTAAAAAGTTTTTTGTTTTTTTTTTTAAATCTAAATATTCCTTTGACAATAATGATGATACTAATGATGATGATAATTCTAGACTATGACAAATATCATGATAAACTTGTGGATCAAGATAAATATTTGAATGATGAGAACCTTCAAAAATATCTTAATAACCCCAATGATTCTAATAAAAATAATATTACACCCCACTACATCACTTTTCAAAACAAATAAGTAACCAAAGCAAATCTTCCTTCATATGAATGTACAAGCCATTTACTAAATTCCATTTCAAAACATAAGAACATTGGACATTCAGCCATAAAAATCGAATGAAATTGGGTTTGATTATCGCACCGCAGATAAAAGGAAATAAAATTGGAGATGTGGCAAGTTGTAAATTCCACTTGAGTCAAACGAAACCGATGAAACGTCAATGAGATCTAAATATGGCTGTACCAGAGCCATTGGTCGGGTACCTCAACGAGGTCGACAGGTCGAATCTCACTCATTCAGCTTTTATGCGGCCGGCACAGCCGGCTGCCTGTTTACCCAATCGCACAATAACAGAGAAGAAATATGATGGAACATGCTGCGGAGGAATCAGAATTTATATTTGAAGACAGGCATGCAAAAGAAATTGCAGAGCAGCAATGGCAAGGGGAACTGGAACTGCGCACATTATAGCGTTGGCGTTTCCACAAGCAGGCCACACGGGATATCCCGTGCTGCAATTCTCGTCACTTTGATTTGCTAATAATGCCCTATAAAGTCCTTTTTAATTCCCATTTTTACATTGTCGAGACTTTCATGAAAACAAATTCAAAGGGGAAGCCATGTCCTAATGACATTCTAATTTTCGCTCACGCAATTTCTAAATTACTAGGTTTATGGAAATCAAATTTTTGGAGATGTTCAAGGAGCTCTCCAAGTTTAGGTTGGTGTCTATCTGTTAAGTTGTCGTTAAGGGTTTCCGTACTGCATTTTCATCAATTGTTTCATACCGCATTCATTGTGGGAATTAGTAGGTCATTTTTAATGGATGCGGTAAGCTTTGGTCTAAAACTTGCTGCTGGTGCTGGAGTATTGGCTTTAGGTGATCATGGCTTCTCCAAGCAAATGTCTAAGGAAATATGTTCTGAAGGTGTTCCACGAAGTAAGGTCTTTGTCACCCCTAATGTCATTTTGTCATTCCCAGATTTTTACAAAGTCACTGAGTGGTTTGAAAAAATTATTTTAATTGGATATTTTGTTGGTCGTGTTCCTTCTGAAAGTGTGTTGCGAGATTGGGTCACCAAGGCTTGCCTCCCTCAAGGAGTTTGCCTAGATGGTGTTCAAAATTTGACCAAAGGCCTTTTTTTGTTCCGTTTTGGGAACCCTACTCATGTGGAAGCCGTTCTAAAAACAAGTACTTGGTTTCTCCATTCATCTCTTTTGGTTTTTCAACCTTAGTCTCGAGAATTTATTGTTTATGACAATAAAAAACTAAAGGTCCTCGTATGGATTAAATTTCCTGGTCTACCCTTGCCTTGTTGACCTTTTTTGTAAAATATTGCCCGGACTTTAGGTCGGGTAGTTTGTATTGAACCTGGGCATTTTTTCCATGCCCACCCTCAAAAGAGGGTTTGTGTTAAAATTGATATTGCAAAAGAACTCAAGGATACCACCAATATCCAAGTTGGTGGGCAATGTTTTTCTCAGCCTATCATGTATTTGAATTTTCCCAATACATGTTTATGTTGCCAATCTATAGATCATAAAATTAAGAATTGCCCTTTGGCTACTCCCAAGACTAAACCTCCTCCCAAGGAGTCTGTTGCTTCTCGTAATCCAGAAACCAGTAAGAAAGATGTCAATTGGACAGCTATGGTCTGTAAGGGTAAGAAAGCTTTCCCTGCTCTGCCTAAATAAGATTCACCTACTTCGGCTTCAAAGGATTCTCTAGCTTCCAAGGCTTTCCAAGAATATTTCCCCTCCATGAGGTTTTTCAAACCCTATTTCTCAGGGGAAGTCATTACCAACCACGAATTCCATCACCATTTCAAATGGCCCTTTTATGGTCGAAGCTCACACTCCACAACTAGCTTCTTTAGTTTCAGACACTCTAGTTTCCTTACATCTTCATAGTTCCCCTAGGAGATAGGACATTGATGACGAAGGACCAAGCAAAAGGCAAGTGATCCCAAGGGATCTTTATCCAGTTTTCCATTCAAGCTCGAATTTTTTACATAATAGTTTATCCTCTCTAGTGGACGAGGATAGCATGAATGATGGTTCAGAATGAATTTTCTCTCCTTGAATGTTCGAGGTCTTATAGACCTCTCTCGTAAATATTTTATTCGCGATCTTCGACATAAGTTTCCTTAAACAAATATTTTTGCCTCCAAGAAATTAAGATAGCTTATTTTTTGCTTGACACAACATGTCATTTTATTTGGCCACAAATTTTGGTTTTCTCATACAATCATAAAACTAGAAGAGGAGAGGTTGTTACCCTTCTAGCGCCACACTATCAAGATTCAATTTTTAATAATGGCAAGGACCCCATGCACAAATTGGTTTGGGTACTCGTGCAAATTGGCAATCATCCTTTTGGTATTATTAATATTTATGCTCCAAATGATGCAGTTGAAAGAAAGGTACCTTTGGCATTGGATAGATTATTCACTTCCACCGTCCACCTAGGCTCTGTGTGGCCACTTCAATATGGTTGAGGTGCCTCTAACAAAGATGGCACTTCACCATTCCGCTAGACAACTGGTGAGTGTGAAGTCTACTTCTACATGTGCAATAAATTAGGTCATTTTGAACCTAATACCAACTATCGTCTTCCGCATGCAATTTGGCATACTTGGAGTAATTTTAAGGCTAACTCTGACATAGTCTTTAAATGCCTTGATCATGCCATTATCTCCTCTCAATCTTTTTTTCTCTTTTGGGGCAGATCAGTCTTTTCCATTATTACCTTTGTCTGATGTCACCTTGTCAGACCACTTTCCCATTAAATTTTCTATTAAATGGTGTCCTGCCTTGCCACGTTCCTCTCGGTCCTAGGTCCTTTTTAACACGTCACATATGAGTCATCCACCTACTCTGGCCCACATTCAAAGAATTTAGAATTTACAGCCAAGGCCCACACAACCTTTAGATTGGATTTTGTAGTGGAATGATGCAATTCATAGAACAACTACATTCTTCCATTTTTATGGGAGACAACTAGCTCATTTCTACCGCTGCTCTTATGTTCGAACTACTAAGGATTTGCGTGTAGTTTATGAGAGCTTGGCATCTCATCCCTTCTCAACAGAATTATAGTTAAAGGTGACAACTGTTGGCAAAATGGTCAGCACTCCCCTCAGGATTTGTGACATGGCTTAACTGCCTCATGTGTCTTCTATGAGTCTAGTGGTTATATCGGGCATCAACAGGTCGATCTTTTGGTGCAATGACAACCACTACTTGTAACAAGTGGTATCAGAGCTTTCTCACAGGTTCCAATCCCCTTAAGTAACAATAAGGGGGAGATTGTTGGCAAAATGGTCAGCGCTCCCCTCGGGATTTATAACATAGCTTAACGACCTCATGTGTCTTCTATAAGTCTAGTGGTTGTATCAAACATTAACAGGTTGATCTTGTGGTGCAACAACAACCACTACTTGTAACAACAACTCTTCATCATCAGAAGCATATTATTGAAAGCTATGCAATAAGGGGTGCTTAGATTAAGGCATGTTTACACTAGTTGAAAGTGGGAGATCATGATAGTAAGCAATCCTTTTCTATCTATGCCCTCAACATTCCTCTCTAGGTATTAAAATGATTAGAGAGGGTAATGCAATTCTCACTAAAATTCTAGACATCTTGCAAGCCTTTGTCACTTATTATCAAAAACATTTCACTACTCAAGCCCCTACTCTTGCCAGTAAAAAAGCTCTTGAGGATTGTCTTGCTGCAGTCCCTAATTTACTATCAGATTCTCAAAGGGCTTTCTATGTTTAGATCTTGTCTCTTCAAGACCTTAAGGACATCACTTTTTTCATGGCAAATGACAAATCCCCTGGATGTGATGGCTTACCCTATGAATTTTATAAAGCTCTTTGGGATTGTGTTTGGTTAGACCTTCACCACGTTTATCTTGAAGTATTTTGAAATGGTACATTAGGGGCAGAAATAAATAAAGGAAATATAAAGTTCATACCTAAGTCCCAAGATCCTAAAGACATGCAACTAGCATCCAATTACCTTTCTCAATGTTTCATATAAAATTATTGCCAAGGCCTTCACTCTTAAAATTTTCCATCTCCTCCCTCAGATTGTGTGTCCTAATCAGACTGGTTTTATAAACTCTAGGTTCATACTAGATAATATCATAGTTGTCTAGGAAGGGATATAATAGGCTTGCCAATCCAATCAGAATGTCATTTTTTTTTAAAATTAGATTTTGAAAAATCTTATGACTGCATTGAGTGGCCTTTTATTTTGGCTATGTTAAAATCCCTTGGCTTCGAACCTCCTTTTGTTCATTTCACTCAAATGATTTTTGTAGATGCTAATGCTTTCATTACAATTAATGGTCACCAGTCCACTACTTTTGGCTTACATAGGTCAATTCGTCAAGGTTTCCCTTTGGCACCCTCCTTGTATGTTCTTGTTGTTGAGGGCTTTGGTTATTTTCTTGCTTCTACTATTTCTACATCTCAGGCTAGGAGAATTTCTCTCCTTGATTCTGATACCCAACTTGTTAATGGTCATTTCTGTAATGATTCCTTCCTCACCCTCATTGAGGATAGAGAAAATGTGCATAATGCTATTCAATGCATTGATACCTTCTGTTTGGCTTTTGGGACAGCCATCCAATGACACAAAACCTTTTTTTATTGTTAATCATTCCTCCCCGCTCTACATTGGATTCTCAGGTATGTTTGGAAATGGATCCAGCATGGCTAGGTTTTACAATTTTTGGGAATCCCTTTTTCTTTTCATGGATCAACTATAGAATTATGGAATGATGTGGTTTCATATTTTAAAACCAAATTGGCATACTGGTTGACCAAACCTCTTTCCCTAGATGGAAAATTTCAAATCTGTTCTAAATCTCTCACAACCACACGTGTATATTATTCTTCTTGTTGTTCACCATCCAAATCAGCTTATAGGAAGCTTGAGAGGCTATTGCAAGATATTTTATGGGCTTCAAATACAAAGAAGCATGGATTTCATAGAGTGGCTTGGGAGTACTGTTGCTTTCCAAATAAATTTAGTGGTCTTGGCCTCATTTCACTCACAAACAAGGCTAGGCCTTGTGTGTCAAATAGATTGTTCATTGTTGTTTTGGTAATGAGGCTTGGAAAGTTCTTCTTTGCCATTGCATTTCTTCTAGGTTTCCTTTACATCACCCAACTTGGAAAAGAGATTGGCTTCCAAACCATTTTGATCATTAGAGAACCAGTTTAAATCTAAGGCTCCTTTGTCACAAAGAGCATATGACGTGCATGGGAAGAAAAGAAACCATGACTATGTTGGAATGGAGGTGACTTTCGAGATGGGTTATCTTTCAACTAGCACAACCTCTGATGGTCTCCATTAATTCAAATGAAAGATATGCCACTTGCTCAAATTTTGCAACTCTATGCCTTGTACTTTCAAAAGTACATAATTTGTACCCCAAAGGACCTTTTTTGTAGATCTATTATGTCTCTCTGCAGTTGGGAGGATACTCAAGTTCAATTCCATCTGACTCTCCAGGATCGAGACACTTTTGAATTGCTCGTCTCTCTTTTTCCAGTTGACCTTTTATATAATATTCTAGTACACTAGTCATAGTCCATGGTGGAAGGACTTGCATTGGTATCCAGAGACTGCTTTTCTCATATACAAACCTCAATAGGGATATCTATGGCTTTCATGTCACTTGCCTATGGTTGACGTTTTAAACCAGCATTGGCATTTGCAATCTTCACACTCTACCTTGAGATTGTACTTTATTATAGTTTGGTTTGCCATTACAGAGCCAAGTGTATTCTTTTCCAAGGCCATTCATTAGGATCTTGCCTTCAACATTTCGGTATTCCAAATCCCTGTTGCCCTTTTTGTGGTCAGTCTAAGTCTTTCCTTCACTTGTTTCAATTTTTTCGTAGGGCTCAAAATTATTTGGTATCATGGATCCATGATTTCTTTTCTCCATTTCACCCATAAATATTTTCGTGCCATATGGTTCTTTTGGAAGATAACCCTCAACTTCCTTTTCCTTTTCCGCAACGTTGGCACACTTTCAGAATGAAAATTATCTTTTCTATTTGGAAAGACAGAAATGCAATAATTTTTCAACATGCCTTAATTCATTATAATTTACCATTTTTTCTAAAGCCATAATAATATGATGTTATAGATACATGTTCAAGATGATAAGGTTGCCCTCAAGGTGGCCCACTTGCAAGAATTATTGCAGCATTGGGAAATGCACCATGTTAGGAATGAATGCTGAAGCCTTTGGCAGTCATTCTGTAGCAGTGGTTGTTGCATTCATGACTATGGTTGTCATTGATGTCAACACAGTGATATTCTGGAGTTTAGCAGAGAAGCAGGCACAGTTTTGTTTTGCGCACATGTTATATTGCAGATTGAGTTATGCACAGTTGATGGTATGCTCTTTGTTGTGTTATTATCCTATGGTTAAGAGCACAAAAATAAATTCATTTATTCATGAAAGTTATAAGTATTTTGGTGGAAGCAGAATTCTGGCAGTATTCCTGTGTAGCGGTTTTTGGTAATCGAAGGATATCTCCTAACCAGGATGGAATCTAATTCTATGCAGTTAAAGGGAAGTTTGAGACTCATTAGTGGTGACATGGTTCACAGTGCAAACTTTGAGGTCACATGATTGGAAAGTTATTGTATCTGGAAGCCGACGGTTTTATGTAATTTTGATGTAGCGTGTTGAAATTGTTATTTTGTATTTACATGCTGACTCATTTGTAATTATTTGAGTGTGGTATAAAGGAAGGAATGTTTTCCTTTTTATATGTGAGGATTGTAAGAGTTGCAATATGAAGTTGTGAAAGTTGTGATGCAAATGTATGCATGAAGTGACGAAGAGAGCTAATTCAGTGATGAAGGAAGACTTGCGAAGTACAGAGATCTGGATTTGTGATCTTGTGTAGTAGAGAGTTCAGTTTTGGCATATTGTGAAGGAGGTAACATATTTCATATTATTCTATTGAATAATCCTAAGATCTGTTGGACAGTGAGTTCAGAGATCTTGCCTTGAAGTTGTTTGGGCAGTGGGTCTTTCTGTCTTCCATAACTCCTAACAGGGTTAGAATCTTTTAACGGGGATTCAAAATCTCCTAACAGAGATTCATATGTACTAAATGTATTTCATAAGACTCCTAACAAGGTCCATCCTCTAACAAGGAACTTTCATATTAGTGCATCATTTTGTGGGCATCATTCCCATCGGGGTTTACTCTTTGATCAAGAGGTTCCCTAGTTAACATATCTTGTGTCATTGTGTATGATTATCTTTCTATGGTTGGTTACTGCATTAATTATATGGTTTAAAGCTGTTGAAGTTGATATTGAAGTTAATGTTGATAAATGGTTTAATTATCAAATAAGTAATTCAACCCCCCCCCCCCCCCTCTCAGTTATCTTGGTGGTCTTTACTTTCTAACAATTGGTATCAGAGCGGCAGATCCTTGAAAGAGAAGTTTAACAACTTAAGGAGATCTATGGCAAATTTCAGGAAAGAAAGCCCTAAGTTTGATGGAGTAAATTTTGACAACTGGAAAGAAAAGATGAAGACACATCTCTTGTGTTTAGGATCAGGTTATTGGTTGATTACAAAGAATGAAAGGACTATAATTGAAGAAGACAATCTTGAAACAAGTTCTAAAGATGAGGTAGATCTATTTATGTGTAACATACTTGCAAGAGAAGCACTTTTATCAGCACTTCTGGAGAATGAATACAGTCAGGTAAAAGGTTTAACTAAATCTCATGATATTTGGAAAGCTTTACATTCTACTTTTGAAGGTGATGAACATGCAAAGAAAGCTAGGTTACATAATTGGATTTGTGCATTTGAAGACATAAGAATGATGGAAGATGAATCTATTAGAAGCTATATTGGTAGGATGTCAGAAATTGTTGCAGGAATAAAGTCTTGTGGAGGTGAAAAGACAAAGGATGAAGTAATATGGAAGATTTTGAGAATATTGACACCGGTATTTAGGCATACTACACAAATGATTGAACAAGTGATACCTTATACACCAAACTTTTCAAGAGAGACTCTTCTTGGAAGATTGGAAGCAGCAGAGATGAATTTGAGATTATCAAGAGAACTACCTAGAGTGGAGACAGCATTCAGTGCTCTTAGCATCAGACCTACTTTGTCTATAAGTACAAGTGTGAATGGAGATTATGCTAGTAGTAGAAGATCCAAATCTGATGAAGATAAGAAGATTGAAGAAGGTATTGCCTTGCTTGTGAAAAAAGAACCAGATGGTAAGAAAATCTTTAAATGTTGGACATGTCAAGAATATGGTCATTTTGCATCTAACTGTCCTAAGAGAGTTAAGAAGTATAGAAACAATTTTAAGCCTAGAAGATCTAAAGAATGTTATTATGCAAATGATGAAGAAATTGAAGCAGGAATTGAAAGACATCTGAGTGACAGTGATAATGATAACTTTGATGACATAGGATTTGTAGCAATTAAGGAAGAAAATTCTGAATCTGATATTAAAGAAGAAAAAGCCTTAGTTTCCCAAGTTGAAAAGAAAGCTGATTGGATTATAGACAATGGTTGTTCACATCATATGACTGGTGATAAAGGAAAATTCATAAATTTTAACAATTATGATGGAGGAGTTGTTAGAGTTGGTAACAATGCACCTTGTTTAATTAAAGGTATAAGATCTATTACTCTTGATGGAAAGACTAATACTGATGATATAGGAAAGTTTGATCCTAGAAGCGATGAAGGAATTTTTCTTGGATATTCTTTGAAAAGCAAAGCATATAGATGTTACAATAAGAGAACTAAAACTATTGTTGAAAGTGCAAATGTGAAAGTTGATGAGAAGTTTAAAATTCAGGAAAGAATGCTTGATTATGAATTTGATGAAGGAACTAACCCTCAGCCTAACATTGAAACTACTGAACAATTTTTTGAGACTGACAGTGAATTGTTGAATGAAAGTCATGCTGAAGAAAATAGAGAAGAATCTACAGTTGAAGAAAGATCAGTAACTATGACACCTAACAGGTATATATCAAGACATCATCCTGTTGAGCAAGTTATTGGAAGTTTGGACAGAGGAGTTATGACTAGAAAGAAGGTACATTTATGTTTGATTTCTCAAATTGAACCTAAGTCTACTAATGAAGCTTGTGAAGATGAACATTGGATTAAAGCTATGAAAGAAGAATTGGATCAGATTGAAAATAACAAGACATGGGAATTGGTCCCTAAACCTAAAGACAAAAATGTGATTGGAACTAAATGGGTATTCAGGAACAAGATGAATGAACAAGGAGAAGTAATTAGAAACAAAGCAAGATTGGTCTGTAAGGGATACTCACAGCAAGAAGGAATTGACTATGAAGAGACTTTTGCCCCTGTGGCAAGACTTGAAGCGGTAAGAATATTTTTGGCTTATGTAGCATTTAAGAAATTCAAAGTGTATCAGATGGATGTGAAGTCAACATTTCTAAATGGTGAATTAGAAGAAGTCTACATTGAGCAGCCTGAAGGTTTTCCTTTGACTCAAGAAGGAGACATGGTATGCAAACTAAAGAAAGCATTGTATGGATTAAAGCAAGCACCTAGAACTTGGTATGCTAGATTAGATAAGTATTTGTTAAAATTGGGATTTACAAAAGGAACAGCTGGTAGTAACTTATACATAAAAGAAATTGAGAATGGATTGTTAGTTTTGGTTATTTTTGTTGATGACATTATTTTTGGAGGAGAAGATGAAGCTAGTGACAAATTTGCTGATGAAATGAAGACAGAATTTGAAATGAGTATGATTGAAGAAATGAAATACTTTTTGGGATTACAAATAACACAAAACAAAGATGGTGTCTTTATAAGTCAGACAAAGTACTTGAATGATTTGTTGAAAAGATTCGGTATGGAGAATTGTAAACCAGTTGGAACACCTGTAGTTACAGGACATAAATTATCTAGTAAAGATGAGACACCAGAAGTTGAGCAAAAGAAATACAGATCTATGATTGGTGGATTGTAGTACTTGACACACACTAGACCAGATATACAACATTCAGTTGGAATGGTAGCAAGATTTCAAGTTGAACCTACAGAGCCACATTATCCAGCAGTAAAAAGGATATTGAGATATCTTAGAGGCACAATGGACTATGGACTGTGGTATGAAAATTCCGATGATTTTACCCTATGTGCATATACTGATGCTGATTGGGGAGGTAGGGTTGATGATAAGAAAAGCACCAGTGGTGGAGCTTTTTTTCTTGGAGGAAGATTAGTTTCTTGGTTGAGCAAAAAGCAGAATTGTATCTCATAGAGTACAGCAGAAGCAGAATATGTAGCAACAACAAACAATTGTAATCAGATAATTTGGATGAAGCAGATGTTGATGGACATTGGAATCAAGTTTGATGAGCCTATTGTCATATATTGTGACAATACAAGTACAGTTAGTATGTCTAAGAATCTAGTTTTACATTCTAAAACAAAGCATATAGAGATCAAGTATCATGTTGTAAGAGAGAAAGTTGCAGATAAAGAAGTCAGACTGGAGTACATAAGCACAAAGGAGCAGATAGTAGATATATTTACTAAGCCTTTGCCTAAGGATACATTTGAGTATCTGAGAGGTATGCTTGGGGTTATGCCCCAACCTACTTTTGAGTAATGATGCAGTTGGTTGCATCCATCCAATGGTTTATGTCCCTATCTATTTTCTAGATTGGATGTTGGTACTTCCTCTATGGGGGAGTATGTGTATCTGAGCTGAGTCATTGAGGACTCTTGTGAATGTATTTTCTGAATAGTGTCTTTTGACATTGAGCTATTATTTGACATAGTGATAGAATTTTTGTCATTGATGTCAATGGGGGAGAGAATCATGAAAAACATTAAAAAACATTGAGGAACTACATTTTTTGGAGAGATTGAATAGGATAACGAAGCAAGATTTGATTGATGATGAGCAGCAGTGCAGTTGAGCAGCAGTGATTGGATTTTTGGAACATTGGATTTTTTCATCTATGTTGCCATCAATGCCAATGGGGGAGATTGTTAGGAATGAATGTTGAAGCCTTTGGCAGTCATTCTATAGCAGTGGTTGTTGCATTCATGACTATGATTGTCATTGATGTCAACACAGTGATATTCTAGAGTTTAGCAGAGAAGCAGGCACAGTTTTGTTTTGCGCACATGTTATATTGCAGATTGAGTTATGCGCAGTTGATGGTATGTTCTTTGTTGTGTTATTATCCTATGGTTAAGAGCACAAAAATAAATTCATTTATTCATGAAAGTTATAAGCATTTTGGTGGAAGCAGTATTCTGGCAGTATTCCTGTGTAGCAGTTTTTGGTAATCGAGGATATACCGAGATGGAATCTGATTCTGCATAGTTAAAGGGAAGTTTGAGACTCATTAGTGGTGATGTGGTTCACAATGCAAACTTTGAGGTCACACGATTGGAAAGTTATTGTATCTGGAAGCCAATAGTTTTATGTAATTTTGATGTAGCGTGTTGAAATTATTATTTTGTATTTACATGCCGACTCATTTGTAATTATTTGAGTGTGGTATAAAGGAAAAAATGTTTTACTTGTTATATGTAAGGATTGTAAGAGTTTCAATATGAAGTTGTGAAAGTTGTGATGCGAATGTATGCATGAAGTGAAGAAAAGAGCTAATTCAGTGATGAAGGAAGACTTGCAAAGTAAAGAGATCTAGATTTGTGCTCTTGTGTAGCAGAGAGTGTGGTTTTGGCATAGTGTAAAGGAGGTAACATATTTCATATTATTTTGTTGAATAATCCTAAGATCTATTGGACAGTGAGTTTAGAGATCTTGCCTTGAAGATGTTTGGGCAGTGGGTCCTTCTGTCTTCCATAACTCCTAACAAGGTTAGAATCTTTTAATAGGGATTCAAAATCTCCTAACAGAGATTCATATGTACTGAATGTATTTCATAAGACTCCTAACAGGGTCCATCCTCTAATAAGGAACTTTCATATTAGTGCATCATTTTGTGGGCATCATTCCCACCGGGGTTTACTCTTTGATCAAGAGGTTCCCTAGTTAACATATCTTGTGTCATTGTGTATGATTATCTTTCTATGGTTGGTTATTGCATTAATTATATGGTTTAAATTTGTTGAAGTTGATATTGAATTTAATGTTGATAAATGGTTTAATTATCAGATAAATGATTCACCCCCCCCCCCCCCTCTCAGTTATCTTGGTGGTCTTTACTTTCTAACACACCATGTACGATTGCTAGAGTTCTCCTAGAATCTTTTTTTGCTCGTGGTTGTTTCACTCTTTGTGGCCGCCATTGGGGTTAGAGTTCATCTCATTGACATAAAACACTTCTCAATCTAAGCCTCCTCACCAGCATTCCCCTTGTCATCATCTATCACCTCACAGTTTTTCTATCCTACCATGACATCATGGGTCTCCTTCAGGATGGCCTTTGAAAACAAGTGCTACTTCACCGCACTTGGGTTGCCCAAATCCTAGTGGTGACTCAAGATGGCCTTCCTCTTCTAAGAGCTACCCCAAACTAGCATCGACTATCTCCCCACATAGAGAAGATAAGGAGGATGAAGATAATATAGATGACTAGGCATTACCAGACCCTGAACCAGAAAATGACCCGAGATGGGGAAAGAAGGATAAACTAGACCCTCCACCTCCTTCAGCTATGGCTTTGGTCGCATGAGGGTTTTTTCTTTCTAGGCTAGGCCTATTTAGTTTAATGATGTTTATGCTTTACGACCTCCCCTTGTTTTATAGATTATGGGCTCTACGCATGTGAATCACGGGAAGTGACTATTCCTCCCACTAATTTTTTGGATTAAGTTGTATGCTCTCTTTTAAGTTAATATAATTGGTTATAAATTTCATAAAAAAAGGTGTATGTTATATAGTGTCTTATTATTGAGGCATTCTTAAGTAGGTATTAGGTTTTATTTTGAAAAGACCATTTTTTGACTCTTGTGTGCATAGAGGATCTTACAATATTTATCATTACTATCCAGAAGCTAGAGTTTAGTAGTTATAAGAAATTAAGTCATATATAAAGACAACCAAAAACAATCATCAAAATCTAATATATTGTTTATAAATTTTGGGGTACAATAAGTTACCTATAACACTATTGGTGTTGTGTGTGTGTGTGTGTGTGTGTGTGTGTGTGTGTAGCAATTAATATTTTCAGCATGCAAAAATTTTGTTTGTTGAGAAAAATATATTTATTTTGAAAGAAAATTATTGCTAGATAAAAGTTTCATCTATACAATCTTTATAGAAAAATTTTTAACATAGAAAATGTATAGATATATTAAAATAATAATAAATTTTCAAGTTATGTTCATATGCTAATATGAATTCTTATTGCAACATGAAAGTATAAATAAGGCATTTGAAGCGTTGACAAAATTAATATCTCAAATCATTATTATTCCATGATAAAAAAGAATGTTTGTAAAATGAAAGTATAATCAAAACATTATAACTATTTGACAAAATGCCTCTAATCATCAACATTGTTGGGTGTGCACAAAATAGATTTGTTGAAAAGGGCAATAACGTATTAAAAAAATGAACATTAAGTAGCATAAGTAAACTTAACAAACTTTTACAACATCCTCTCATCGAATACAAAACTTTCTACTTTTATAAGTGCAACGAAATGATGAATTACTTTATTTATATTAGAAATATAGAACAAAACATAGTACAATATGAGGACTTATGCTCCATTAGTCAAACTTATCAACCCCCACTAAGACAATGCACAAAAAAGATAAGTCTCATGTGTGCCAAAGTATCAAAAACTATTTGCATCATAGTTTTACAACATACATACTACTCCCAATATCCCTTAGCATTGCTACTATGATTAGCATAATCACAATCTTAGGTACTAATGGGAGTTTCAATTATGTCCTAAAAATCAACATCCTTGAAAATAGACTAATAATAAGTTTGTTGTACTCTTTTAGGCCTAGTCTTTCCTCCTCAAGAGCTTTAGTGACATTGTTCTTATTGCAAGCTCCTCACAATTCAGATTGCTTCTTCAATATGGGAAGAAACATGCAGATTTGATCTCTATTCTTCATACTATCACGAGTCCTTCTTGAGTAGGATCATAAACCAATCTTTTGGAAATTTCCATCACAACATATAGCTATAACTCAATTTTTCAAAAGGTGAAAGGACCTCCATATTTTTTAAATAACATACTTCACAAAATACACATAATCATGCATAAATTATTGCCACATGTTCAAATATATAAGATTAGATACATGAAATCAAATCTCTACATGAGTCCAAGTATATAAGATAATAAAAAGGCAGAACATAAGGAAACATATTTATTTACAATAGATTGCAAGATCAAATACAATGAATAGATAATGTACATAATTGATGACAATTCAAACAAGAACTGTTGACACCAATCTACTTCAAGCACATCATGAATGAAAATATTATTAGAGTGCTTATCCACCCAAACACAAAGTATTTATACTCCCCTACAATACTTTTTGACAAGAAAAATACCTAAATCATGACAAGGATGCCTAGCAATCCAAAATCGATGGGTGTGATAGTATCTATGTTGCACAATATATCTACAATCTAATACTATTATTATGATATGGGAAAGTGTAAATGAGACAACAATCAAAATTAGTAGCATAGACTTGTTGGGATATGAAACCCAACGGTCACATGACCTTTCCCATTCTTATCTCTTCATTTGATAGTTGCATATGTGTGTGTAAGTAGATGTGTGTAGACAATGAATGTAATGTATTGGTTAAACATTAATAAGATATTTCCCTTCTTTGAGAGTGGACATAGGAAAAGTTGTCAAACCACTATAATTTGATGTGTTGTGTTTTGTCTTGTTTATATTGTTGTCTTCAATATATGTTTATTTATTTTCACCTTCTCGTTTATAACTTACAATTGGTATCGGAGCTTGGTTAAATCCAAGAAGTAGATATGGAAGACGGTGATGCCCTTATTTTAACTAATGTATAGAAGTTGCAATAAATGATTAGATTCTCAATATAGGAGCATCATTTCATACTACTTCACATAAGGGATTTTTTAAAACTTTTCAAAGTGGTAATTTTGATAAGGTATCTCTTGCAGATGATAAATCTCTTCAAATTATTGGAAAGGATATGTTTTGTTAAAACTAACAAATGGAAGTAGTTGGCTATTAAGGGATGTTAGGTATGTCCGTCAACTTATAAATAATCTGATTTTAGTTGGGCAATTGTTCTTTCAAAATTGTAGTGTCAGGTTGGAATCTGACAAATGGAAAGTGATAAAAGGGTCTGTAGTGATTGCAAAAGGAATCAAATCAGGAACTTTATATCTAGTAGAGAGTCTCAATGAAGTGGGAGCTATTCACAACAATAGTGTAGATTTTTGGCACAATATTTCCAAGAATTCTTCTTGTCAATAAGTGAAAAAGGAGATGAATAAATGAAAGGTAAGAAATTGGGAAATAGACATTAGAAATTATAATTTTGAAGATTATAATTGCAATTCAATATTTAAGAAAATAAAAAGAGTAGTGTCTGATAAGGAAAGAGTTGTTTCTTCCACTGAAAATGAAATTTAATTAGTAATGTAAATAGATGAATCTCTCAATGAATACTTCATCACTAAAATAGATGAAATGGAAGTAGATAATCCAAATGGTTCCAAAGAATCTTTATAATGTGAAGAGTCAAAACCAGTTGTGGAGGAGGAACATAAAGTGTATGGAATTAGCAATGTTCTTGGAAAAATAAAAAGTGACATAGAAAAAGATAGACATGGCATGGTGTCAATTTACAATGGAAGGAATACCAATTCTACAATAAATATCGCAAGAAGATCCAACAGGGAGAGTGACTCCACTGGAAGTCCCGACCTTGGAGATAAAGCAATGGAAAAAAGACAACAACCAACACCCTCTAAGTTTTTAATCCATGGCTATTGAAATAAAATTCATAGGGGGGGGAACATATCAGTTGAAATCCATGGATTCCTTTTTTAATATAATTCCTATGAGGAAGCTTGTCGATACTTATATTTGAGGATACTGCAAACATGGAAGTAACTATAGATTTCTCCATGGTTACCTGAAGCAAGACAATAAAGATGGTTCTTTGTTGTCTTCTAAGAAGAATGATTCTAGGGATAAGCATAAGCATAGAGGAAATGGTCATATATCTTTCTTTGGCCATACAAGCAATGAAGCTACTATTGTTCATGAGCATGATGTAGAAAATGAAGCACCGATGCCCAAAATTAACCATTCTAACCAATCTAAGGTTTTTGATGCTACCTAAGGGGGAGATAATTGGATATTGGTGGGAATTTTTTTTGTTAAAGTTATTGACATTCATGTTTTTTCATTGATGTCAACATATTTTTTAGTTCTATGTTGATATACATTTCAATTCTATGTTGGTTGTATCAGATAAACTATGTTTTTTATTTCTATAGGCAGTTGGATAGAGTTGTACAGATAGTTTACTATATTTCAAAGTATGTGTGCATGGATTTGTTATGTTGGGTTAGTGTAGACCTTATGCATAATTTTGTGTGGCTTCATGTTATAATTTGAGTAAGTTACACTTGTTTTAGTGAAGACCGGTTATAGAACAAAGATAGGGAATTATACCAGATTGATTGTTGATTTTTTAGTATAAGTTGGTTGTGAGATGGAATCATGGTATGTGAGATTAATGCATGGAAGGAGACTCAAATTAGATTAAATTGTGGGATTTATATCTTAATTGAGTCATATTGTTGTCAAAGCTAACGTGTGGAATTCACATTATTGTATTTGGGAGTCGACTAGGTGATGTAGCATGTGTAATTGATTAGCGAGCATTGATTGTGGATCTAGTTGGTGCGTAATTTGATATTTTTAAATGTTATATATAATTTTATTAGGTACTCTGGTACCTTAGCATTGGTTTTTATAATTTCTTATGCATTGGGGAAGCTCTAACAAGATAACCCAATTGGTTGTTGCAACTTATATAAAGGGAATTTCCTTTGATGTAAAGTGAGGAATGTAATGAATGTAGATGTGAGCATCAGTGTTGGTTATAAAAGAAGAGGTGAAAATTAGGTTAGGTTCTTTGATAGAGTATGATTGGAATCTATGATCATTCGTTAGGCACTTCAATGGAACTGTAAAGGAAAGTGAGTTGTCATCGGTCATTTCATTGGACAATAAGTCTTTTTTTTTGTATTTAGACATTGAGTCCTAAAGGTGGATTTAACCTTCTCCTTTGAGCAGTGTTCTCTTGACAATATGTCTTTTGTTCTCATCAACTCCTAACAGGGTTGAAGGACCTTTTAACAAAAGTTTTGTCCTTTAACATTAAATTATCCTCTGATAGGGACTAATGTGCTAGATGTATTTTATCAACTCCTAATAGGGTTAGGTCTCATAAAAAGGACATTATTAAACTAGTAAATAATCTTGTGGGTATCATCCCCACTAGGGTTTTTCCCTTAACAAGTTTTTTCTTGAGAACAAAAATTGTGTGTTATGGTGTTGGTGTATATCTTGTTCATCTTGTTTTCCATTTCTATATTCTTTATTGGTGATTTAGTTGAAAAACATAAATTTATAATTATAGAACATAAATGATTCACCCCCCCTCTCAGTTGTGTTGTGTGGATTTTTATTCCTAACAATTGGTATCAAATCTTGTGGTCCTCTTGGAGAAATCTTAATTGCTTGAGGAGATCTAGAATTGCAAGTTATAGGAAGGATAGTTTGAAATTTGATGTTGAAAACTTTGACAACTGGAAGCACAAGATCAGGAATCATTTGATCTATTTGGGGATTGAATACTAGATGATCACAAAGATCAAGGAAAAATCAATACAAATGAAAAATTAGAATCAAGTACAAAAGCTGAAAGAAAGAAATTCACTTGCAATATGGTTGCCAGAGAAGCCCTAATCAGTGCACTTTCAAAGGAAGAATTTACAAAGGTTAAGGAGCTTGATTCTATACATGAGATCTAGACAAAGTTAGAAGTAGTATATGAAGGATACAAATACACAAAAAAAGACAAGTTACGGAGTTGGAAAGAAAAATTGGAAAATATGAGGATGCAAGAAGATGAGACTATTAGATCATACATTCAAAGAGTAATAGAGGTTGTTACTGGCATCAAGAATTTAGGTGGAACTATTACAGAGGATGAAATCATTGCAAATATTTTGAGATCCTTGACACCAACATATGACACTAAGGCCATGACAATTGAGGAGATTACACTACTCACACAAGGATTCACAAGGGAGACTTTGATTGGTAATTTATCTGCATTTGAAACTTCTAGATTACAAGATTCTTTACCTAAAGTTGAATCTACATTTAAAACCACTATTCATAAGC
Organism: Chamaecyparis obtusa; assembly: GCA_027943335.1. Lineage (NCBI taxonomy): Eukaryota > Viridiplantae > Streptophyta > Pinopsida > Cupressales > Cupressaceae > Chamaecyparis > Chamaecyparis obtusa. The sequence goes on from BSBK01005860.1 coordinate 868,489, forward strand.
ATAAGAAAAGGCTAATGAATAATGCAAGTACTAGTAGAAGTGGTAAATATTTAAATCTTGGAGAATAGTATAAGGATTGGGCAGAGATAGAAGAAGAAGAGAGGAAATTAGATGAGCTTGTAGCTTTGGTCACCAAAAGAGAAAACAGAGGTAAAGTGAAATATGAAGGCAAGTTACCTTTGAAATATATAATAAGATTGGTCATTTTCTTATAGATTTCCTACTAGAGTTCCAAAGTATAATCCTAATGCATAAAAGTCTAAATATCCTAAGGAATGTTACTATGCTAGTGATGGGATCTTTGATTATGAATCTATGAAAAGTGAAGATGAGATTAGATTTATTGCTATCTGTATCATCTTAAAATGGAAGCACTTCCATGTTAAGAGAGTTTAGCCCTCCGAGTAAGTGGTTTGGGGTCATGTCGAATGCCTTGAATGGATACTCGACTTGGATCTAGCTTTTTCCCCTATTCTACCCCATTTTCCACTTCTTCCTTGCATTTTCCTGGCATCTTGGACTATGAACCTGAGATTCTTGACCTCAGGGTCAAGGTCAACCTTTTAGGTCAAAGTCAACCTTGACCCTGACCTAGTCAGGATCAACCTCGATCCTGACCTGGTCAGGATCAACCTTGTCTTTGACCCTAGGGTCTGGGATCCTTGGGGTTAGCTTCTGGTTTCAAGATTTCATCAAAATCTTGTCTTTTCCATCTTCGGGGCCACTATTTCTAGGAATAAGCGTCAAATTCTCAAATTAATATTTGAAGTGGACCTTTCTCGATATTTGTATAGGATTCCTAATTTATTATTGGAGATTAGCCTTTCTCAAGTTTTGTGCCTAATGCTCAAATTAACTTTGGGGTTGGCCTTACCTCGAATTTTGTGACAAGGCTCTTAAATAATTATTTTATTTCTATATTAAGGGTGGTCCCCTTCTAGATTTTTGTGTCAAGACTTTAATTTAATTTCCTCTCCATGTTCACCTCTCTACAGTTTTGTGCCATGGGCCCTTAATTATTATTTTCTACGAGGCCCCTCTTGTGCCCTAGATCACTATAAAAGGGAGCCTTCCTCTCTCATTTTCTCCATCTCTCATATCTCATCTCACAATCAAGACGTCAAGTTTCCATCCACTTTCATGATCAAGCTCTCAAGTACAAGAAAGCAAGAAGATCAAGCATTCAAGCATTCAAGCATTCAATTCATCAAGGATATCCATTAGAAGCCATTGAAGGATTCAAGCTCTATGAAGCCCTCTTGTTGAAGATTCCTCCATTTCCATTCAAGCCTCTCCCTAATTCAAGATCCATTAAAGATTGGTGTTGAAGATCTAAAGACAATTGATTGGAGACATCCTACATTTGATTCTACATTCATCCATTCTTGTGGATTCAAGGATTTGAATCCTCCACAAGGGTTTCAACTCAAGAAAGGTGAATTGTTCCATTTCCTTTGTTTATTCCAGCAATTTCAATTCAATTTCAAGGTTAATTCCTAAATTGGGTTTGACCAAGGCAAACCCCCCATACAAACAAAAACCCCATTTTTCTTGCAGGTACAGGTGCAAAATTTTGGATCTGAGAGCAGATTTGGATACCCTTTTCGGTGAACTTCCGAGATCTATGAACAAAGTCAAAATCAACCTTCAGAATAAAAATGTAGCCTTTGACCTTTTATGAGGGTCATAGTTGACCTGATCTCATCTCGGAAAAATATTTATGGGTTTTTTAGAACTCACAGTTTCAGTTTGAAATCGTGAGAATAAATAGTTTTTGAGATCGTTTGATGGGATTTTCAGCTGATTCTTTTTCGGAGGTAAGTACCTTTATTTCTTAATTTCAATATTAATCATCTACATTTACTTTTCATATCAATACAATTGCATGTAAGTATAAAATATTGGTCTTGGGGTCTCTTTTATGTGCAAACCATTATTCTAAGACCTCATCCACATTTTATCCTTTACATTTTGGTGAACCCAACATACTTACCCCTTTCTTTTGTGGATTTAGATGCCCTATTGTGTTAGATCTCCCTTTCTATTATCTTGTGTTAGATTTGCATTTTGTGTTAGATCTTACAATAAGAGTAGATTTCTTTTATGCTCTTGCATTTATATTTTAAAAATACAAAAAAAAAATTGCAAAATTTCTTCAAAAATAAAAAAACATTTCATTTGAATGCATTTAGATATATCTAGATCTATTTCACATGCATTTCTTTATTCGTTATCATGTTGCACAAGTTATCTCAAGCGTGGTTTAAGTGCTTTATTGAACCTTTGGATGAGGATGTTTATTTTTCTCTTCCTCATGAAACCAGTGTGAATGAACCCTTTGATGAAGACATTGATTTATCCCCTCCTCATGAAGAAGCTTTGATACAAGAGGGTGATTTATTACATGATGAAAACTCTTTCCTAAAACACACTCCCTTTATGCAGACATTTTAGTGAAAGAAGATGATATCATAGATGATTTACCTCCATTTGAGATTCTTTCTAGTGATGAGGCATTAGTGGAAAATGATATGAATTCCCTTAATGCTCTCCCTTTTAGTGATGATCCTATGGAGAATCAAGATCTTACCTCATCTCCTCCTAGGATATCCTCTTTTCTTCCTTCTTGTGAATCTATTTGTAGTGTTAAGACAACTAAAGTGGTTTATCCTAAACCCTTGTTGACTGTCAAAGGTTGTCCTCGCATTACTATCAAAGGTAAACCTATGGAGTCTTTCAATGATCAAGATTCTATAGCTCACACTTATCATACAAGGAATAACCCTCAACCTAATCTGATGGTTTCTACTTCTTTTCCACCTTCTCAACCTATTCTTCCTCCTCCACCCCATATTCCTAGCAAGGAGTATGATTTGATAAACCAATTGCAAAATACCCCTGCCAAGATTTCTTTATGGGAGCTTCTTCAAACTTCACCTACCTACTATGAAGCCTTGAAAAAATCTCTAGCAACTCTTCCTACTCCACCTCCTAATCAAGAGAACATCAATAACTTCTTACAATGTATGCATGCTACCCCGGGTCCTCCTGACATTGTATTTACTCAAAAGGATTTACCTTCTAAAGAAGCTCAAAATCGGTATGATGCTCTTATGGTTGCTGTTACTATCAATAAAAGTATCATTCGTAGGACCTTGATTGATAACAAATCTAGGCTTAATGTTTGTAGCATGGACATACTCAAAGAGATTAACACCGATCTTTCAACTATTCAACCTGACAATGTTCCTATATGTGGCTTTGATAACATTGCTAAGAACACTTTAGGCATCATTACTTTACCTATCAAAGTAGGACTGGTCATCTTGAATACACCTATTCATGTTATGCCTGGACCTCTCAATTATAACCTTCTTTTGGGTAGACCTTGGTTGCATGAGATGCATGCTATCCTTCCACCCTTCACCGTAAAGTCAAGTTTATACATAACAACAAGATGTATACACTTCATGCAGATGATGCACCTAATCCTTGTTTGAATATTCAAATCCACACTACTCCTACTCCTACTAGTAATCCTTTTACCTCTAATGCCCTTCCTAACGATGATTGGGGAACCTTGGATTTTAATCCTACCTTTATTGGAGAGTATAAGGTTAATGATCTTGATTTTATGAAGAAACAAAGAGAGTTTGAACAACAAGCTTTTACTTATAAAACCCTTCATAATAAATTTGTCACTGCTTCTACCCACAATGAATCTGTCAAATCTACTAAGGATGATATTGTGACTGCTACAATTCCATTGACTCCTTCTAATATGGCTTCTTGTTATGGTCCTAGTTATCATTTCCTAGTTAAACAAGGATGTGGTAAGCATAAATAGCGAATTCAAATGCCCTTACACACTGGGGGGCATGAGCATTCTTATGGATTGGGATTTAATCCTCAACAACAAATCAATGTTAACAACATCTCAAATAACACTTCAAAACATGATAAACGTATGAAGGAATTTGACCAAGAAGTTCTTTTGCCTAGACTCCTTTGTGCTAAGATGATTACTAGACCTAAATGCAAAAAGAAACATAGTCCACACTTGAAGACTCTTCCTTTTTGTTTATATCATAGATTTCATGATCACTCTACTAATGAATGTCACGCTTTACATTATAAGATTAGGCAGCTCATTGATAGTAAGGTTATTTATATATCATGTGACAATGAGTTGTATTTCAATCATGTTTGTTCTAAATAACATTTATGCTCCTATTATGGAGCTCCACATTATGTAAACAATGGTAGCCTAATACTTGGGGGCTCATTGTCTTTCATAGTGTTGTGAGCGATATAATAGGTCCCCTTTCATCTTTGTTCCTACACTTGGGGGGCAAGGATGTCATCTCCTTCATTTCTGTCTTTCCAGGATTCACCTCTTTCCTTGGTTAAGCAGTATCTATCTATTATGTGATATCCAATCATACATGAAAATTTTGGTTTGCATTGAGGATCTATGTCCTTGATCACAACCTATTTCATTGTTTGACATTGGGTTTCCATGGTTGATATATCTCTCACCTTGGAAACTAAACAGTGTGCTATCCCTCACAAGGGTTACTCTTTTTCACTTCTTGCATGATATATCTTTGCATTAATCCCTTCCATGGCCTCATAGGAGCTGTGACCTTCTTGGCTTGGACTGGGTGTTGTCTATGGATATTGTCTTGATGTTGAAGAAGGCTTTATCCTTGTTCTTTTCTTTCCTTAACATGTCAAAATAGTATGTTTTTGCCATCTTAAGGAGGGGGGCATATATACGGCCTCCCTCGCTCTATATTATGTATTTTTTGTTCTAACCTTTTGTTTTGCAACATGCTAAATCTCAGAAGGTAACGCACATAAGTTGCTAAATCTTGAAGAGACACACATTTTTCAATTTCAAATATGCTAAATATTCTGAAGGTAACGCACATAAGTTGCTAAATCCTGAGGAGACACGCATTTTTCAAATTTTTCAATATGCTAAATCTTGGAAGGTAACGCACATAAGTTGCTAAATCCTAAAAAGACACACATCTATATGCTAAATCTTCTGAAGGTAACGCACATAAGTTGCTAAATCCCAAGGAGACACGCATTTCATATTCATGGTGATACAAGAAGGTGGATCCATGGGTACTTTATAAAAGCTGTCAGAAGATGCACTACATACATGCACAAAGTTGCCAGAAGGTGCACAACATTATGGGGTGACTATCAAGTATTTTCTTGGTGGGCCATCCTATCCTTTTGTGGTTCACAACGAGATATACACATCTTACTGGATGAGCTAACCACTCCTCTCTTCCCCTTTTCTATCTTTTTCTAGTGATGTCTCTCTTATTGCAATCTTGGAGTTGACGAACACTCAAGTCTCTGGGGTCTTGAGGATTCCTTTGTCCCTTTGATTTCAATAAGATTATCTTTTTCTTTATGATCTCCTTTACCAAGAGTTTGCATCGAGTCCATACTCTTGCTAAAGTGGGGGCTTAATGTATCATCTTAAAATGAAAGCACTTTCATGTTAAGAGCGTTTAGCCCTCTGAGTAAGTGGTTTGGGGTCATGTCAAACACCTTGAATGGATACTCAACTTGGATCTATCTTTTTCCCCTATTCTACCCCATTTTCCACTTTTTCCTAGCATTTTCCTGGCATCTAGGACTATGAACCTGAGATTCTTGACCTCGGGGTCAAGGTCGACCTTTTAGGTCAAAGTCAACCTTGACCCTAACCTAGTCAGGATCAACCTTGACCCTGACCTAGTTAGGAACAACCTCATCCTTGACCCTAGGGTCTGGAATCTTCGGGGTTAGCTTCCGGTTTCAGGATTTCATCAAAATCTTGTATTTTCCCTCTTCGGGGCCACTATTTCTTGGATTAAGTGTCAAATTCTCAAATTAATATTTGAGGTGGACCTTTCTCAATATTTGTATAGGATTCCTAATTTATTATTGGAGATTAGCCTTTCTTGAGTTTTGTGCCTAATTCTCAAATTAACGTTGGGGTTGGCCTTACGTCAAATTTTGTGACAAGGCTCTTAAATAATTATTTTATTTCTATATTAAGGGTGGTCCCCTTCTAGATTTTTGTGTCAAGAATTTAATTTAATCTCCTCTCCATGTGCACCTCTCTAGATTTTTATGCCATGGGCCCTTAATTATTGTTTTCTACGAGGCCCCTCTTGTGCCCTAGATCACTATAAAAGGGAGCCTTCCTCTCTCATTTTCTCCATCTCTCATATTTCATCTCACAATCAAGCCATCAAGTTTCCATCCACCTTCATGATCAAGCTCTCAAGTACAAGAAAGCAAGAAGATCAAGCATTCAAGCATTCAAGCATTCAATTCATCAAGGAGATCCATTAGAAGCCATTGAAGGATTCAATCTCTATGGAGCCCTCTTGTTGAAGATTCCTCCATTTCCATTCAAGCCTCTCCCTAATTCAAGATCCATTCAAGATTGGTGTTGAAGATCTAAATACAATTGATTGGAGACATCCTACATTCAATTCTACCTTCATCCATTCTTGTGGATTCAAGGATTTGAATCCTCCACAAGGGTTTCAAATCAAGCAAGGTGAATTGTTCCATTTACTTTGTTTATTCTAGCAATTTCAATTCAATTTCAAGGTTAATTCCTAAATTGGGGTTTGACCAAGGCAAACCCCCCATATAAACAAAAACCCCATTTTTATTGCAGGCACAAGTGCAGAATTTTAGATTTGAGAGTAGATTTGGATACCCTTTTCGGTGAACTTCTGAGATCTGTGAACAAAATCAAAATCGACCTTCAGAATAAAAATGTAGCCTTTGACCTTTTATGAGGTCAAAGTTGACCTAATCTCATCTCAAAAAAATATTTATGGGTTTTGTAGATCTCACAGTTTCGATTCAATAACACGAGAATAAACAGTTTTTGAGATCATTTGATAGGGTTTTCAGTCGATTCTTTTTCGGAGGTAAGTACCTTTATTTCTTAATTTCAATATTAATCATCTACATTTACTTTTCATATCAATACAATTTCATGTAAATGTAATATATTGGTCTTGGGGTCTCTTTTATGTGCAAACCACTGTTCTAAGACCTCATCCACATTTTATCCTTTACACTATCAAAGATGAAAATCTTGTTCATGAAGAAAAAGCCTTGGTTTCATATGTGGAAAAGAAATCAAAATGGATTATATATAGTAGTTGTTCACATCATATGATAGCTGATAAAGATAAATTTGTACTACTTGACAAGTATGATGGAGGTGTAGTGAGATTTGGAGATAACACGCCTTTCTTGATCATAGGAAGAGGATCTATAACTCTTATTGGTAAAACTAATAATGATGATGTATTATTTTTTGATGGACTAAAACATAATCTATTAAGTGTTGGACAACTTGTCGACAAGGGATATCATCTACAATTCAAGGATGGAAAATGCAGTATCAAAGATAAATCAGGTAATTTGATCACATCAAGTACAAATACAAGGGCTACCATGTTCCAATTGAGCTCAACAAAAGAAAGTTTTATTTTGCAAAGATAGATGACAGTTGATTATGGAATAAGAGGTTTTTCATATAAATTTTGATAACATTGTGAAAATCAGTAATCAAGTGGTAAGGAACAAAGAAAGACTTATTTGTAAAGGTTACTCACAATAAGAAGGTATTGATTTTGATGAGACTTTTGCACTAGTGGCTAGATTGGAGGCTATTAGATTGTTTCTTTCTTATGCATCTCATAAAGACTTCAAGGTTAATTAGATGGATGTAAAATTTTCATTCTTGAATGGTGAAATTGAAGAGTGTTGGTGTAATTAAGTATTTACTAATTATAATTTACTTAAGTTTACTTAGGATAATGCATTTGCATAGTAGTTGTCATTGTGACACCTAAGAGTTTGCATTTCATTTTAGCACATGGTTAGGAGAATTTTCACTTTAGGTGTGATAGTTGTCGTCACATACCTCTTTGTGTGTGAGATCCACCTTTAGTGCTCTTATCACATTATCATCCTCTCATTGTTGCACATGCTTCACATACTTTCATGTACAATGGAGGATGATCCACCTTTGGTGATTATGTGATTCCACCTTGTGTGGGTGATATCTTATCATCTCCTTATCATGTATTCTTATTGCATTGCCTATATATTCAAGCACTCCTACTTTGTAATTCAATTCAATTAGCTATAATCAATTATTTGATTATTTTTCCTATCTCTCTTGTGCTATCTCTTGAGCTTCTAGATCTTGGCTTTTATTCTTTGCCTTAGGCAAATTCTTACATGGTATCAGAGCCATAGGAGTTTCATTGTATAGCCTATTTTGAGATATTTTTATTGCAGATAAAAATTGGAGCTTGCTGGTGCAAATCAGAGGTTGGCATCACATTGAGGAGGTTCAAATACCCCTAAATTGAATTTTGTTTCATCCAAATCAGACATCTGAAGCCAAATCTAGAGCCATTTGAATTTTCAAGGTTCGGCGGTGGCAATTCAGAAAAAATAATTTTCGAGGCGATTTTCAAACAGCAATATCTCAGTCATCCGAACTCTTTTTTTTGAGAATTTTTTTTTTGTTTTGGGGTAGAATTTCACGATCTACACAATGGTGCAGGTGATTTCTAATCTCTGTTTCTAATGTTTTCTGAAAATCACAAATCCTAATTTTTACAACTTTAGAGGCTTTGTTCGGGCTCATATGGACACATTTTCAGGTCCTATTTTTTTTTAAAGTTCATGATTTTTTGTCTACTTTCCAAATCTGGTATCAGTTTGGAAAAATTCTGAGTAGACATAGTACTTTCAGAATTTGGTCTATTTTGGCCTATTTTTGGCACTTGTAATTTGTTAGATCCTTGAGAGATCTTGTGTCTTATTTGTATGAGTCTACCATAGCTTCATATTTTCTATTGTAATCATCAAAATCAGAAGTCCACTTTGGTCCATTTTGGCAAGTGGCAATTGTGCATGCACTATATATAAAGTGTCAAAATCATCATTTTTTTTTGGGGGGGGGGTTCTTTGATTGAGTGAATTGGGGGGGTGTCTTGTGTGTTGGTGTCTCTCTTTCTTGTGCTCTTTTCATTTTGCATCATGGGTTCTATTGCAAAATTAACTCCACATAACTATGCTACATGGAAAGATAATGTATGGAGCAAGTTAATGGTTCAAGGTTTAAATTCTTATGTGGATCAGTTATCATTGGTTCCTTGTTTGTCACCTTCTTCTACTGGGCTTTCTCCTGATTGGTTTGTGGGATCTTCATCAACCAAGGACATGGTGACACTTGGGCATACTTCAGAGACATCATACTTCATTTGGATTCCCCTTCCTACTTCCTATCCACAATGGGAAACCTTCTTACATCTATACTTGGTGTATCTTCTTCCTAAGAGGAGAAATGTTGTTTGTAGGCATTGGACTATGTTTTATCTTCAAACACTTACTATCCTTGGAGGAGATTACTCATTATGGGGGGGATATCATGTCTTCTTGTTTCCTTCCTTTGGGGGGATTTTTTATTGTATATGCATGATGTATGTCATAATTGGGGGGTCTTGATTACTCCATCCATGCATGCATCTTGTATTTATCTTTGTTTTTGGGGGAGGGTTTTTCCCATGAGGTTTTCCCTCTTTCTCCACTTTGTGAGAGATTGCATTGTTCTTGCATATTGTACATGGGTACCTAACATGGCCTCGTAGTCGGGACCCATCTTTCATTATGAGATTAAGTGCATTCCCCTAAGTTGCACTTAAGGGGGGGTGTTGGTGTAATTAAATATTCACTAATTACACTTTACTTAAGTTTACTTAGGATAATGCATTTGCATATTAGTTGTCATTGTGACACCTAGGAGTTTTCATTTCATTTTAGCACATGGTTAGGAGAATTTTCACTTTAGGTGTGATAGTTATCATCATATACCTCTTTGTGTGTGAGATCCACCTTTAGTGCTCTTATCACATTATCATCCTCTCATTGTTGCACATGCTTCACATACTTTCATGTACAATGGAGGATGGTCCACCTTTGGTGGACATGTGATTCCACCTTGTGTGGGTGATATCTTATCATCTCCTTATCATGTATTCTTATTGCATTACCTATATATTCAAGCACTCCTACTTTGTAATTCAATTCAATTAGCTATAATCAATTATTTGATTATTTTTCCTATCTCTCTTGTTCTATCTCTTGAGCTTCTAGATCTTGGCTTTTATTATTTTCTTAAGGAAAATTCTTACAAAGAGGAAGTTTACATAGAACAACCTAATAGATTCTCATTGATTGATCAGGAAGATATGGTACACAAACTAAAGAAAGCATTATGTGGCTTGAAGCAAGCACCAAGGGCATGATATGCTAGATTGGACAAGTATTTGTTACATCTTGGATTTATGTCCATACATGTTGCAAGTACAATAGTGATTTTCCATGTAGTGTTTCTTAGGTGACTTATTCAACTTTGATCTACACTCATGTGCTTGATGTCCATACATGTTGCAGTTATAATAATAACCATCAAACTTAGGAGTGGATTTAGGAATACCTTTTTCTTTTCTTCTACAAACATTTGATGTATGACCTGATTTTCTATAGTGATAGCATGAGAGATTCTTTGGCCTTGGATTTGCATAGGCACTTTTTTTTTCAACTTTTTTTATGACTCTCCTTGCTCGGTATAGCCTAAACCAGTAGTGTTGTCAAGTATTCTATGATTGTTTAGAAATTCATCCATCCTTTTAGTAATTTCTTCATATTTCTTAATCATATCATTATGTTGTTGTTGGATCTTCACTTTATTCTTCAGTCTTTCATTTTCTTCCCTCAATTCACCAATGTCTTCCAATTTTCTAGTAAGCTCATTGTTTACTTGGTTGATTTCCTGACTAATGAAAACCATCTGATTAAAAATTTCAAAATGATGCTCGGTAAGTCTTAGTATCTCAGATTCCTTTTCTTCCATCTTTTCAATCATTTGTCTTCTATCTTCAATAGCCAAATTCCTTTCTTATTCATCTTGCCTTGCATTATTCATGACATCATTCTTACCACTTGAGTCTCTTGTCCAATCTGTAGTGCTTTCACTTGTTCGGTAAGGTGTTGATTCTTTTCAGATAGATCTGATATGGTTCCTTCAAATGCATTTGTTTCGCTTCCAGATCTAGATCCTTCAAATAGTTCCTCTATCTCTTCTTCCTGATAATTAATCTCATTGTGCCGAAATGCCAATTCCTTCATTTTGACCAGTAAATCTCTCAGTTTTTATATCGCTTCCTTAAATTGTTCTATGAGAATCTGCATTGCCATTTTTTTATTTTCAATAGTCTTATCAAGCTTATACCTTTCCATCCTTAAGATATTTTCTCTTCAATGTTTAAACTTCCTCAACAAGAGAACTAGCTCTGATACCAATTGTTGGGATTATAGAAAGGTGAGTTACTGAGAGGGAGGGGTGAATCAGTAACACTAAAAACTTTTCAACTGAATCCTTGTAAACATGTAATTCATTAACCGACTATATCAATTACATTCACCATACACTCAATAACATAACTGAAATGTAAATGCATGTAATATAATCAAATAAGCATACATGAAACTTCATACACATAACACATGTATTTTGGTATTGCAAAAACTCTTGTTAGAAGGTAAAAACTATGGTGGGGATGAAACCCACAAAGCTTCACTTCTGCAGAAATAAAGTTGTCGGTTAAGACTTACAAAGATTGATCACTTCTGGTGATCTTAGCCTGTTAGGAATAACAAAAAGATCAACTAGATCTACCTGGTTAGAGGATTTTAGCAACACAATTAAGTGTGCACTCAGCTAAGAGATTTTACAAAAAATTGTTAAGTCTACTCTGTTAGGAGATTTTAAGTCTGCTATAATTGCTAGAGAGTAACGGTGAAGTTTGATTTGTTTGAGAAATAACTTACATTGTTGATATCATATCATTATGTACAATAATGAAATCACCTTGCTGTGATGAATATATTTTTTTGTACTGCTTGGTAGCCTTATATCTATTTTTGATAAATTGAATACTTTGTCAAATCCTTCAACATAACCCTGTTAGATCTTCAGATGTCTTCCAATGGTTTCTACTTCATGTGATACTCATAAAAAATGACATCTTTACAATTCTTATATCAAAATAATTTGACCTAATTAGGGTTGTAACACTTTCTAGAAAACCTAAGATCTACAACTCAAATGATTAACCTAGATCATCTTTACATAGGAATCATCAGTCATTTAAATGATTACATTTGTATTAAATATTCACCTCGATCTTGGTAAACCATTTTCTAGTTCAGAAAAAAAATTGTTCATCTTGAACTATGTGTCATTCCAAACTTTTATGTGAACTCTGGATTACTCGATAAATGATGTGTCTAGGTCTCAGTATTATACTGATGCTCAGTAATCCTATGTGCTCGGTGACTACTGTACTTGGGTAATCTTTGTGCTCAGTGACTACTATGTAGTTATGACTGATTGAATTGTCTTGCTCTGTTTACCGACTAATGCTAATGACAATTCTTTATTTACTTAGGAGTAACAGTTCCACCTCTATCAACCCATCTTTCCAATTCTAAAACTTTATCACCAACTAAATATGGTGACCTAGCTTGCCTAGTTGATAGACAATAAAATTTGCAATGACACACACACATGTACACATGCACATGTATTTTACATGCATAAATATATACTTATACACAAACACGTATAGATATATAGACATACGTACGTACATACATACATATACATATACATATATATACATACATACATACATATACATATATATTTTTAATGTTTAAAAACTCAATCACGTTATGCCTAGGTAATAGACTTGGATAACAAGCCCGAGGCTTGAGAGCTTCATTTCCCTCCTTTTTCACATGTTTTGTTCTTCCAAACTCATTTCTCAACTTCCTCATCACCAAGTTTACACATCATCAACTAGGAATTTTTAAAATTACCACCATAATTTCACACATCTTATGATATTTATACCCATATAATTTTTTTCTATTTTTGGACAACATTAACATAATAAAGTTTTGTTTTTTTTACCAATGTCTCCATAGTTCTCAAAGGCATACATGTACAAGTTTTTTAATAACCTTTGATTTACTTCACCAAATTTAAAACAAACTATATATTATTGTTGTGCACTTGATTCTTTACACTTTAAAAAAATTACTTTTTAGATTATTTTGATGCAAGTCATGTATCACACACGAATAGACACCTGATTTTTAGGATGTGCTCATTTCAAATATTTAAAAATAAATAAAATACTCAAAAAAAAAGATAACTTCTAGCTTTCACTCTTAACTATCTTTCTACGAAAGAATTTTTTAAAATACTAAATCTAACTGACTTTTTTATGTGCACGTCAAACACTATGTTATATTTTTCTAAAAAAATAAGAATAATTTTCCATGCGCAAAGTATTTGAGCTTCTTAATCTTTATCCATTTTTTAAAAACCCTAGTATTTTAGAGACTAGATTCAAAGTGCTACAATTCTTGTTCTTTGCATATCTTCTATTTTTTAATGCATGACTCTCAAATTTTGCTTCCAAGTTCGGGTTTACCGGATTTCAAAAAAAAAGTGGCCACTTATACCCCCTTTTTTGCACACCATCTTGGTGCACTTACCTAGATAACAAATTTCAATATGACCATCCTCCCTTCCAATGGAAGTCATTGGACCCTCCATGGGGATATTCATTTTTAGAACTTTTCTAACAAAGTCTCATAATTTGTTTTTTTTAGCCCAATAGCAAGAGGTAGACCCAAATATGTACTTTGCATGCATCCTCTTTTGAACTCTAGGATATTTATGATTTCTTGTTGCTTTCTAGATTTAGTGGAGAGAGAATATTTTAAACCTTGTTGTGTAAATGACTTTGATAAAAGCATTAGATTAGGAATTCAAGAACTCTTTCATTTGCATAGCTTCCTTTCTTTTGGTTGAAAAAACAACATAGGGTGTCATCAAAAAATTGTTGGTGTGGTATTGGTGGTAAATTAATAGTTATGTGGTTGCCTTCTAGTTTCCTTGTGACAATATGATTTATTGTTCTCCCTAGAGTGTTTGTCATCACAATGAAAAATAAAGGAGATAGTGGATCACCTTGATGTATTCATCTGTATGTTTTAAAAAATCTCTAGGGGAAGTCGTTGATTAGGATTGAATAGTTGGGGCTTGCAATGAGGTTAAATATACAATCTAGCCATTGTTTTTCAAAGTCAAAAGCTTAAAGTACCTTGAATAAGAACCTCCATTTCACTCAATCATAAGCTTTATTAATTCCTAATTTGACTAGCATGCAATGTTTTCATGTCATTTGTGGTGAATGTATAGCCTCATGTACTATGATGACCCCATAAAAAATGATCTTCCTAAAATAAAATTATTTTATACTTCAACGTTAATGTTAGGGAGGATCTTCTTTCATCTGTTTGCCACAACCTTTGAAAAGAAATTATAGAAAGTGTTGTATAGGGAGATGGGATGATAGTCATCTAATGAGGGTGATTGTTCTTTTTTCAATATCAATGCAGTAAAATTATTATTAAAATATTTTAGCAACTTACCTTTTTTTGAGATTCTTCAATTTCTTCCAATATATCCATTTCTTACATTAATGTTAGGGAGGATCTTCTTTCATCTGTTTGCCACAACCTTTGAAAAGAAATTATAGAAAGTGTTGTATAGGGAGATGGGATGATAGTCATCTAATGAGGGTGATTGTTCTTTTTTCAATATCAATGCAGTAAAATTATTATTAAAATATTTTAGCAACTTACCTTTTTTTGAGATTCTTCAATTTCTTCCAATATATCCATTCCTATAATGTTCCAAAAATTATTAAAGAAGTTTGTAGTTAAGTCGCCAAACCTAGGGCTTTGTCTAAGTGTAGTTGCATGATAGCCTCTTTTAATTCATGTTTTGAAAAAGGCTCAAAAAATATTTTGTTGTGCTCATCAAAAATCAACTTTTGAATACCTTTTAGAAATTGATATTGAGAGTTTATTATTGAACTATCTCATTTGTTAAGTAGATCCTAAAAGAACTTGATCATTTCCATTTTATTTTATTTTGAGTCATCTCTGATTGATCCATCTATTTTATTTTGATTCATCTCTCATTTATCCATCTATAGCCTTGATCTTGTTGGTCTTGTTCTTTATCCTTCATAACTTAGGTGTATTATGAAAGAAAAAATAAATTTTATGTCCCCATCTTCAAATCAATACTCTCTTCACTTTTTCTTACATGATATTTCCTCTCTACTTAGAGATTTTATATATTGACTCATTACTTGATTTTCTATCAGGTAGCGTTCTGTATTCATATCAAATAAGAAAACTTCTTCATTTAGGGATTGAATTTTTTCTTCAATTATATTATTTCTTTCAAAAATATTATTGAAATGTTTTGCATTCCCTCGCTTAAATTTCTCCTTCACATATTTCAATCTATAGAATAGTTTAAGCATTAATTATCTTGACCGGAGCTCTTATCACTACCATTTTTCAATGAGCATGAGGAAGTTTGGATCCCTCATCCACATATTGTTGAGCTTAAAGGGACATCATTGTATACTTTTATCTTACATTAAAGTTAAATTAGATAGTGATCTAAACAAGAGTGGTGAATAGAGGATCATTCAAATATTGTAGAAATTGCCACTAGATTAACTCACCATAAAAAATACATCATTTTTCTAGCAATATTACTAAAACTCAACCTATGTTGGTCCAAGTATAGGACCCATTTTCATTAAAATTTCCAATTGATTATTTCTTCCTACAAATTCCTTGAAGTCTTTATGTGATTGAATTATCTTTTGCAGCCCTCTTAATATGTTTTTATTAATGAAGGATTGCATTGAAGTCTCCTCCAAGAATGAAGAAATTATTAGGGTAGACGATAGAAATCAATTTGATTCTTTCCAAACCATTTTTTTTAATACAAGTGTTTAGTCCATACCTATTTATGAGAACAAAGTGGATATTAAAGTAAAGACTATTTTCCTCAATAAGAAGCCAAAAAAAATTCATCTACTTTTTCCATCTAAATTGAATGAGGACACCATGAGGTTTTTAACCCACTTGGAGCATCATCAACATGGACAAAAGCTACATCCAAATTCTTCAATTTAGCTTTCATGCTCTTGATTTATTCGTTGGTCAATTTTGTCTCCTGAAGTATGTAGATATTGGCATTTGAAAGTTCCATTTGATGCTCGACCAAGCACTTTTTGCTAGGGGCATTCAAGATCCTAACATTCCATGAAGAGATCTCAATTGCTCTCTAGAAAGGATCTATCCCTTTCTAAATTTCAGCATCATAATTATTTTCATTTTCCCTTCTACATCTTCATATTGGCTTAACTTTTCCTCATTGTTTTTTTTGCCCTCTCTTCTTTTATTCTCCATAATATAGGGCTTCATTGATTGACTCTATTTAAAATTACCCTAACTCTTCAAGGGTCCTAAAGTCTCCATCTTCCTTTGTTGCTAGGTTTGGATTATTATGAGACTCTACATCTTTCAGTTCTTTGATCTCACCTTCCTCCAAAGAGGAGTTTTGTTTATCTATTTTTCCTCCATCATTCAGTCATATGACTAAATACAACTTACCTTGTTTGGACTCAACTAAAGAGATAAACTTATTTTTTATCCCATATAGTTTATAGGCCACTGCAAATGAATTAGTGGTATGTCTATATCCTAATTATAGATCTCCTCCAAGACTGTACTAAGCACACTATCCTTGCTTATGTTTGTTCATTGTTTTCACTTTAAGTATTGTCTCCCAAAAATTATGTTCTCTCAGATGGGTTTGGGTTCTCTTGTTCATCTTTTTCCTATTGCTTGGCTTTGCCTTTGTTATCAAGTTATCCTTCCAACAATATGGTAACAAATTTTCTCTTTTCATGCACCACATCTAGAAAAAATGGAAATAGATTGAGTTCCATCTTCTATCTCCATATGCCTAGCTCCATTATGAGTTCAAGGTCTTCCAGGAAGGGTAACTTTGGCTCCATGGCCACACAAATTCTAGTATGCATATGAAAATATCCTTTGAAAAAATCCTCATCAACTTTTATGAAATATCCCAAAGCTTCTTCTATTGTTTCAAGTTTTTATTCAACTCAGTACTCAAGAGGGAGATTGTGTAATCTCACTCATGTGTCGGTGTTTGTCAATTTTGTGATTGATGGGATTGAAATTGGGGAACCAATCCATCGTGTAGAAGCCAAATTCATTCATCATTAAAAGTTCTTCACTAAGGATCTCTTTTTTTAACTCTCTTGTGCATTCCACAAGTTAAAAACCCTTAGGTAAAGATTTTGTTTTTATCATTGTCCTCCAATTGTCCAACCACCACTTTTGGATTTTTGACCTTGCTAGCAATTTCTAGCCCATTTGATGAAAATTGCACATCCTTTGAGGCACACTATTATTGATGAAATGTCTTTTGAATTAAGAGTTACAAAATTGAAACTTATTGATTTTCCTTGACCTAATGATACTTCAGTTGCTCAAGTGACCACATCAGAGCTCTTCAAGATCCACATGTTCATTCTCCCTTATTGAATAGGATATTGTTTTCTCCTAATGGTATTATTCCTACTTCTCTAGTGTTCAAGCTTCTTTCATTCATCATAAATTAATTCCTTCCACCCATTCTGCATAGCATGTGGGAGTTCTTCATGCGATTTGGTGTTCTTTTTATCTTCCTTCTGGTCTACCTTGAACTTTTTCCTAGCACATTTCAAAGAAGGGGAGTCTTTGCAAAATGATTTTATGAATTTTAATCATGTGCCATCTTATTTTTAATACTATTATCATAATTTCATAGTTTTTATATTAAAAAGATGCAAACACGGATGTTGGCCTTTACAAAGAATACCCTAAAAGATCATAAACAATAAGGTAAAAAATAGACTATTAACAACACACTAGAAAAATAGGTAGTAGCCCACATCAATAGTGGGTAGACAACTCACCCATAATGTGGGAAGGAGAATGAGAAACTAAAGAATGATATTTCCTATGTCATTGGACTAGTATCTATGAAATACTATCACTAGGATCCCAACCACAAGGGGCGAAAAGTGGGTAAATCCTCTTTGCAAGACTATCAAAACAAAGGGAAGAGTGTTGACATGGTTGCACGTCATTAGCCAAAGGTTGACATAGAACAAGATAAATAGAAAAAAGAAGGGTTTGTGCAGACAGAGGGGGCTACACTAGCAGCAGGATGTGGGGTATGATCCATAGGGCCCCAGAAGGCCAAATCAACAACAAGATCATCATCCTAAGAGGGCTCATCAACTAGTGAAGAGTAGATAGAAGGAAGAGTTTGAAGCCACAGTTGAATATTCATCATTAGCTTCCTTCCACCAAGTGGTAATGCTTTTACAATGTGAGAGAGAACAATCATTTTCCAAGTGACCAGTAGCAAAGTACCGATGGCATCAAAAGGGGAGACCCTCATAATCAAATGGTTGAGTCCATGGCCTATCCCCAACCAAAAGGACCACATCTCCATAAAGAGGTTTGGAGATGTCAATGTCAATTAAAATTCAAACAAAAGTAGAAAGACCCATTGAGGCCATGGTATCATCCACCTACAAGAAATGGCCAATAGAGTTAAAAAATGGCCTCAATATAAGAATTCTCCTAGAAATGTAGAGGGAGATTGGGGAAAAGAAACCACATTAGACACATGCTAAGTGGTTCAATAAGAGGGTTGAGGAAGGTTGTCCAAGGTTCATCTAAAAGGGAATAATTCCCCCAAACCCATAACTTTCTCATCACCAAATCACATTCCTCAAAAGAAACCAAAGAATCAATAAAAAACCATTAACATAAGGGAAAAGCTCAATGTTACTAGGAATTAAGGGTCTCCAAGAATTAGCCATCCAATGATGAAGATTCAAAAGAGAGGACAAAAACCATCAAATCTATAAACCAACCTACAATGTTGGTATAAGCCTACATTATCCACCACATTCAAGCTACGGACCACCATATGGGAGGTCTTGGCACAAGAAAGATGTCAAGATTTAACCTTGGGAGGAAGAGTAGAAACAAAAAAATGAGAAAAGTTTCTCCCATTAGAAACAACATGTTTCCTAACAGAGTGTCTATTGAGAACAAGTACAGAATCACCTGACCCAACCAGTACTATCAAAACAAAAATCCTTGCACCAAAAGTAATGCCTAAATTAGAGATATACTCACCCTCAAAACCCACATGAATTAAAACAAGTGCAAAGAAGGCAATGATCCATCACAAGCATCATCAATACTATCTCCAACGACACCCATGATCCCAAATCCCAAACTAAGTACCCTAACGTCATTGTTTCTCCTATTTCTACAAAATAAATTATCCCATTCCTTTATTCTTCTCCAAACAATTATATAATTCTTAAACAAACCATATAATAGTATCCCTCATTTCCTACTTGAGTATGGAATTGTCCTTACCTTTCCACCTCCTATCACAATTTCTATAAACTTAACATTTCTTCACCTATCATCAATAATTCCCTTTTTCCTAAGCCTCACCCTATTGATACATTGTTTCCCCTTTTAGAGCCATTAGTCTTCCCTTCTCACATTGTATATCTCCATGTCTCATGTTATTTTTTTTATTAAAGTAAAAAAAAAGTTTTGAAGGGACCCAAAACCCTTTACATAAAGATTACATAAGATAAACCATGGAATCCCACCAAAACATAAAAGAACATATCAAGACCATAACATAGGTTTTACTAGAAAGCTCCCACAACCTAAAACAATAATTAAACACAAAAACTATCAAGAAGCCCCACAAAAAATAAAGGGCCAAAGAAAAATCCATCCCAAACACCCACAACCAATTAGCACCATCAAGATTTACCTTTGACACTACCCTTGTGGCAATGAAGAGTCATATCAAAAGAGGGCATAGATGTCTTAGCTTTCTTACCCTTAAAAGTCATTTCATCTCCACCTTTGCAACCACATCCTTCCAACCCAAGGAACCCATCGTTGGTCTACCAACAACCTTAGATAGATTGCTTGTAGAGAGAACACCCACCATCTCTAAGTAAATGCCACATTTCTTTCCTTCAGGTAAAGCATAACCATGTATGCTATCAGAATTGATAACCTTAACACTATCATAGGAAGTAGTCACTAGAGGTCCATTCCCATGCACCTAGGAATAAACATGAGGGACATGAGTTTGTGAACCAACCTCAACAACCAGACCACTAGTAGCCAAATCAACCTGAGAAGAAACTGCATTATCCTACACTACCACCTAAGAGAAACTCATTTATTTTTCATATTTCTTCTCAACCATGTAATGCTGATTTAAAACACCTTTCCACCATGAAGTCAACAAGATCTTCTCTAACCCACAATGTTCAGCCACATGGCTAGTTTTTAAACATCTTCTACACCTGAAGGGAATCTCTTCATAGTCCAAAGATTGAACCCAACTACCCTTAGAAGATTTGATTAAGATCTCAGTAGGTGGTCCCTTTGAAACATCCAACTTGACCAAAATATAGGAAAAGGTAGAATGGAAAATGTTAGATGATTCCTCATCCACCAACAAAAAATCTCCAAGAGCATTTCCCACTTCCTCTAAAAGAGAATCAACCCATATATGAAGGGGGAGATAAGGAAGCCAAACCCAAATCAGAATCTTATCAAAAAATTTAGAAGAATGATTGAAATCAAAGTGTCATGGTTTTACCATTAATGAAAATTTGTCCTTCCAACTAAAAAAATTATCACACAAAATTTTCTTGCTATCCTCAGCATTCTCAATTTTTTCTATAAAAAAAGCTTTAGCCATAGGGTATATATGAATAGTACTAGAAAGGAGAGGCTCACAAAAAATAGAGACCCAAGCATGAAACTCAGGGAGGCTAGGACAAAATCCCCTAAACTAACAGATCAAACCATGAGTGGAAAAAATAGACACATTATGATCTATTTCCACCTTTGTATCCACATTTTGCTGAACAGAAATAGCACAAGAAATGGGAATAAACCCTCTGTCAACAGTTCAACACCAACGTAGGAGGATCCACATGAACCCAAAGGCAGCAAGAGAAGGAAACCCAAAGGCAATAGAAGAAGGAAACCCAAAGACAACGAAGATGTTAGGAATAAGGTGTCTCAACCTTGGATAATTCCTATTCTTATTATTTGTTTTCTAAAATGTATTTCTTGAAAATAATGTAATTAAGTATGAGTGTACATGTCTAGTTGGCATGTTGATGTGTCACTCCACTTGATGTGTCGGCATCTTGAATTGTGTGTAAGGAGATCATGGCTAAAACGGTTATGACAGATTCCTAAGACACGTAAGAGCTATATCTGGAAGATTCAATGACAGGTGAAGACATGTGGCAACTGATAAAATTGAGTACTGTACACTCTTCCCCAATCATGGGGTTCGAGGCATCACCTTGAAAAAAAATTTCGAGTTCCTATTTTCTCAAAGAATGGTAAAACCCTAATACGACTATCTTTGGAGGTTTCCCTAAAAGAGGAAGTGCATGATATAAGCATTTTTATAGGAGAAGTAAGTGTATTGTTGGAACATTTTATACTACCATGATTTGTCTTCAAGATTTGGAAAAATATTCTGAAAGAACTTGCATTGCAAGTGTATTGTAAACTATAATAGTTTTGATTAATACACTGTGCAGGTTTTGGAGTGCTGGGGTTTTTACCGAAAGGTTTCCCCAGGGTAAATCATTGTGTCATTCTCTATTTTCTGTATGCATGGTATATGGTTGCAATATCATTGTTAAAGTAGTTAACAAATTTAAAATTGTAGGGATTTAAAAGAATTTGCACAATACTTTCCTTTAGAGATTAGTGTAGGAACTTGTTTTCGCACCTGAGTTTCCTTACAAGTGGTATCAGAGCCTGATCAACTTTTGATCCTAGTTGTTGGGTAGGGTTTTTTGAGCTAATCTCAAGTTGAGAAGGAGTTTTTTGTGCAGAGCATTCTAAATCTTATTTGCAGATTGAGATGGCAAGTTCCTCATATAGTAGAATGGAGGTAGAGAAATTTAATGGCACTAATTTTGAGTTGTGGAAACTCAAGATGGAAGACATGCTTGAAGACCATTATCTATGGGAGGCTACTTCACTTGATGTGAAACCTATAGTGATACCTCAAGCAGATTGGGAGATCAAGGATCAGAAGGCTAAGGGTCTCATCAAACTCTATCTAGCAGATGTCATTCTTCTGAATGTTCTTGATGAGACTACTGCAAATTATTTGTGGAAACGGCTTGGGTCTGTGTATCAGGCCAAATCTCTGGTGACTAAGTTGTTCCTGAGAAAGAATTTGTATTCTTTAAGAATGGAGGAAGGAGGATCCATAACTGATCATCTCAACGCATTCAATTTATTGGTTGCACAGTTGGCATCATCTAGTGCCAAGATTGAGGAGGAGGATCGTTGTATGACCCTGCTTTGTTCCTTGCTAGATTTGTGGGACCATCTTGTGATGGCTCTCAGAAGTGCTATAGTCACATTTCGTATGGATGATGTGGTGTCTTCACTACTATCTGAGGAGATGTGAAGAAAGACTTCAGATTTGTCTAAGGAAGCCCTTGTTGTTCGTGGAAGATCCAACGACAAAGGAAAGCAAAATGACAACAAGTCAAAGAAGGGTAGATCTAAATCCTATGGGAGTTATAAGACTCCTAGAAAGTCCAAGGCAAAATGTTGGAACTGTGATAAAATTGGGCACTTTCAGAAGGATTGCAAAGAACCAAAGAAGAAGAAGAAAGGCTTAGATTTAGCTTCAAAAAAATCTCAAGAAGATGGAGATTCTTTTATTGCAGCTTTGGTAGCCCATGCATCTAATGATGTGTGGTTGGTAGACTCAAGTGCTTCTTTTCACATGACCTCTCATCGAAACTAGTTCTCAAAATATGAAGAGTTCGATGGTGGAAAGGTGTACTTGGGTGATGATTCTCACCTAAAGATAGTTGGACGCAGAAGGGTCACTATCAAATTTCCTGATGGATGAGTAAAGGGAATCAACAGAGTTATGCACATTCTGGGTTTGGCTTGAAACCTATTATCTGTAAGTATGCTGAATGATGTAGGTGTGCAGGTTGTTTTTTCGAAAGAAGGATGTAAGATGATGAGAGGATCAATAGTGCTTGCAAGGGGTACTAGGAGAGGTACCTTATTTCAGCTAGATGCATGTATTCCTTTATGCAATAGTTCTTCATCCTCACCATCTGAACAAGTAGAGAAGAAGTCTATGGTTATTGGTTTTGATGGCAGTGCAAACACTTTGGAAGGTAAGCTTCCTACAGAAAAGACAATGTTGTGGCATATGAGATTTGGCCACGTTGGTGAAAAGGGTCTCAGAACCCTGAAAAATAAAAACCTCGTTGAGGGGTTAAATGATTTCAATCTTGAGTTTGACTTCTACGAACACTACGTCTATGGTAAACAAAATCATGTTCAGTTTTACTCTAGTTCTCACAAATCTTCTGATGTTTTGGATCTTATTCATTCTAATGTATTTGGTCTTGTAAAATTTCCTTCAATCTCCAAAGTCTGTATTTTGTGTATCTTTCATAGATGATTATAGTAGAAGGACATGGATTTATTTCCTTAAAAGTAAGACACAAGTCTTTAGTCGGTTCAAGGAATTTAAAGCTCTTATAGAGAATCAGACTAGTAAGAAGATTAAGTGTGTGAGAACTGACAATGGTGGTGAGTTTTGCTCAGCGGAGTTTGAACAGTTCTATAAAGAACAAGGTATTGAGAGGCATAAGACAACTCCTTATACCCCACAGCAAAATGGAGTTGCAGAGAGAATGAACAGGACATTGATGGAGAAGGCTAGGAGTATGCTTAGTGGAGCTGGTTTAGAACAAAGGTTTTGGGTCGAAGTTGTGGCCACTACTTGCTATCTGGTTAACAGATCTCCTACATTAGCTCTTTTTGGTAAGACACCCATGGAGGTGTGGTCTGGTAAGAAGCCTTCAATTAGACATCTTCATGTTTTTGGTTGTGAAGCTTATGCACATGTTCCAAAGGAGAAAAGATCTAAGTTGGAAAACAAAGATGTCAAATGTATTTTCATCAGATACAGTGTTGGTGTGAAAGGATACAAGCTTTGGGATCCTGTGACTAGTAAGGTGTTGTATAGTAGAAATGTTATTTTTAGAGAGCTAACATCTTCTCCTATTGTGCTACAACTAGATGAAAAAAAAAAGGAAAAAGATGTTGTTCAGTTGCCTCCTACCCCTGAGAAGACTCAACAGAGAGACCATGTTGGGCCTAATGATGAGGAGAGCTCTAGCAGCTCTGATAGTTCAGAAGAAGAAGAAGAACAACCTCAACCTCGGCCCTTGAGGAGATCCACAAGAGAAAGAAAGCAACCAAAAATTTTGGTTATTCTATGTTAGATTCTAGTTCTACCTTTGCTTTGATTACTAACACTGATGAGCCTAGATCTGTGAAAGAGGCTTTGGGCATGGAAGATGCAGGTTCCTGGATTGGGGCTATGGATGATGAGATGGCTTCATTGGAGAAAAACAAAACTTGGGACCTTGTACCTTTTCCTAAAGGGAGAAAATCTGTTGGCTATAAATGGGTGTTCAAGAAGAAATTCTATGCAGATGGCAGTGTTGAAAGGTACAAAGCTAGATTGGTTGCAAAGGGGTATTCATAGGTAGAGGGAATAGATTATGGTGAAATATTCTCTCCTATTGCAAAGTTGACATCCATTAGATTTTTTTTATCTCTTACTACATCATATGATTTAGAGATAGAACAGATGGATGTGAAGACAACTTTCCTTTATGATGATTTGGAGGAAGAGATTTATATCTCACAGCCCTAGCACTACATTGTTAAAGGTAAAGAATCCTTAGTTTGCAGATTAAAGAAATCTCTATATGGTTTGAAGCAATCTCCTAGGATGTGGTACCTTAAGTTTGATGCCTTTGTGTTGTCAATTGGATTTGTAAGATCAAAATCAAATCATTGTGTTTATTTCAGAGTTGAAAATGATCGCCTTCTTATTGTTGCATTATATGTTGATGATATGTTGCTATTTGGGAAGGGTAAGGGTATGATTTTTTATTTTAAATCTCAGTTGTCAGCACAGTTTGAGATGAAAGATCTTGGGGCAGCAAGGTACATCTTGGGTATGGAAATTAGTAGAGACAGGTCTAACAGAAAACTTTGGTTGAGTCAAAGTAAGTATGTGAAGTCTGTGTTGGACAGGTTCAGCATGGCAGAGTGTAGACCACTATGTGTTCCTATTTATGTGGGAACAAAGTTATCTATAGATGATTGTCCAAAATCTCCTAGTGAGGTTGAGGACATGAGTAGAGTACCTTATGCTAGTGCAGTTGGCAGTCTTATGTATGCTATGGTCTGTACTAGACCAGACATTGCCCAAGCAGTGGGAGTCCTGAGTCAGTTTATGGCTAACCCTGGATGGGTACATTGGGATGCAGTTAAGCGAGTATTCAGATATTTGAGGGGTACATCAGATTACTCCATATGTTATCATGGTAACTCTTCTAGATCTCCGCATTCAATTTGTATTCGTGGGTTTGTGGATTTAGATTGGGCAGGTGATATTGATAGTAGGAGATCCACCAGTGCTTATGTGTTCACTATGTTTGGTAGTGCCATTAGTTGGATGAGTAAGAAACAACCTATGGTTGCTTTGTCTACTACAGAAGCTGAGTACATGGCTGCTACTCATGCTTGTAAGGAAGCCATTTGGCTTAGTAGATTGTGTTCTGATGTTGGTGTTGATGCAGAACAGATTACTATTTGGTGTGACAGTCAAAGCGTTATTTGCCTTGCAAAGAATCCTACTTTTCATGCCAGAACGAAGCACATTGATGTGCAGTTTCACTTTGTGAGAGATATGGTGGAAGATGGAAAGGTAAATTTGGAGAAGGTAGATACTCTAAAGAATGTTGCAGATGCATTAACGAAACCAATGGGCACTAAGAAGTTCAAATGGTGTTCAGAGTCTATGGGTCTTTTGGCCTATAGCGGTTAGTTCATGTTATGTTCTTGTTGCTCTTACAAGGTGTTCGACAAGTGGGAGAATGTTAGGAATAAGGTGTCTCAACCTTGGATAATTCCTATTCTTATTATTTGTTTTGTAAAATATATTTCTTGCAAATAATGTAATTAAGTATGAGTGTACATGTCTAGTTGGCATGTTGATGTGTCACTCCACTTGATGTGTCGGCATCTTGAATTGTGTGTAAGATCATGGCTGAAATGGTTATGATAGATTCCTATGACACATAAGATCTATATCTAGAAGATTCAATGATAGTTGAAGACATGTGGCAACTAATAAAATTGTGATGCAGGAGCATCCTGGGTGTAAGAGAAATCTTGCATCACCTAAAAATATTTTTATTTTTGTATTCAATAAGGGCTATCTTGTGCAGAGCTGCTATTTTTGGAAAATTGTTGTTTTTAGTAAGTTGGTCATAAATCTCAGAATGTTCTGATTTTACATGTGGAGGTTCATCTCAGTCATATCAGCCTGCCAGTAAAGTTTCATGGCTAGATCAGGTCTAGTTTTGAAGATATTGAAGACTTTCGGTATTGGCAGCAAGGTACAGAAACTTTGAACTCAGTTTTGAAAGCTTTAGAGGCCCCAGATGAGGTCAAAAATTTTGGTGGTAGGTGCTTGTGTGAGACAAGTTTGTAGAGCACTTCGTGGCCTTTCCAAAATGGGGTTATAATAGTCAATCGGGTCAACTGGTGATGACTTATGATCTCTGAAAGTCAGGTCACCTAAATTGGCAGAAAATAATTTTCCTTCAAAATTTCTGTTCGAGTTTCAAAAGTTTTTTTTGAGCCAACTTTGATGTAATAAATTGAAAAATAAAATAATTCTAAGTTTGGTCAGCCCTAAGGGCTAAAATTCTGGAACCTTCTTGGGCGGTGGAAAATGCCTATATAAAGAAGGCCCATAGTGTTGTCTAGGGCAGTTCTGGGTAGTAGATCTAGGTATTGATTCTAGGCTTTGTCCTACATAATATTGTAAGGGAATGCCCATGTGGCTTTGCATATTGTAATTCTGAAAGTTTGTAATTCCACATTTGTGGAGATAATAAGAAGCCAATTTTTTGTTCTTGCATATTGTTGTTGTTGTTGTTTCTCTGTTTCTGTTATGTGTTTTTGGTATTAAGGGGAGCATCCTTCATCAAGTGGTATCAGAGCAGGAGTTCCTGAGTGTGTACACAGATCACCGACTGTGAGGCAATTTGCACTAGGACCATGGTTAGGGTTTAAGCGTGCATCACAAAAATGCCTCCATGAAGGGAATGTCATGGAAGAGCTGGTGTTATAACACCTGAGGTTAGAGCACTCTAGAGATAAGTGCGAGCATTGCAAGATGAGATCCACAGAGGAATGAATCTTAATGTCAGAGATGAAAGCTAGGATGAAGTCGAAGAAGAAGATCAAGGAGAGGTCGAAGTTGTGAACCAAGAGGAAGAAAGAATTTTTCGAGCCATTTGTAAGATTGGAAAAAGACCTAAGATTGAGGTTCCTACATTTTCATGAAATCTTAACCTAGAGGAGTTGATCAACTGGATCAATGAATGTGAAGAATATTTTGAGTATGAAGATATTGAGGATCCTGATAAGGTCAAATTCGTAAAGCCCAGACTGAAGGGTCATGTGAAGATTTGGTGGCAAGAGATTCAATTGGAGCAAAATAGAAGAGGGAAAGATAAAATCACAAGATGGGATCGAATGGTGGATAAATTGAAGCTGCAGTTCATTCCTGTTGATTATGAGCTTGACCTACTAAAGAAAATGCAAAGTTTGAAGCAAGCAGGAAAATTTGTTCAGGAATATACAGAGAATTTCTATCGAATCCTCATCAGAACAGGCCATGCGGAAGCTGATAAGGAGAAATTTGCCCGTTACCTTAATGGGTTGAGGCCGAGCATTTAGGAGGAGCTGAATCTGGTTCAAATGAATAGTATTGAAGAGGCATACCAGTTTTCCCTAAAAGTAGAGGAAAAGTTGAACAAGAAGTTCGAGAGAAGACAAAACAGAAGAGGTCACGGTGGATGATTTGGTGGATGGTCATATGGAGGCTGAAATGAAGATCCAAAAAATAAGGATGAGGCTAGTAGCAGTCAAAATCAGTGAGGAAACAATTCCAATCATTTCCAAGATCAAAACATTAGAGATCAGAGAGGAAGAGGAAGAGGACAAGGATCTGGAAGAGGAGGCTTCCGTGGAACATGTTTTCACTATGGAGAAGAAGGTCATAAGGCATTTGAATGTCCTCAATGCCAAGGAAGGATAGATAGGAGGAATGAAGGCCAGGCCAGAGTTGCACATGTAGATGAAGATGTCAGATCATCAAATTCTAAAGATGATGAAAGAGGAGAAACACTAATTAACAGAAGAGTCTTGTTGAGTGGTGAGAATGAACCTGAACAAAGGAGGAGCCTGTTTCGTACTAGATGCAAGTGTGAGGGTAAATGTTGTGATGTGATTATCGATAGTGGAAGCACTGACAATTTGGTGTCAGAAGAGATGGTGAAAAAGTTGAAGCTCAAGAGATAGAAACACCCACATCCATATCGGATTGCCTAGGTGCAAGATGACCACAAGGTCATGGTCAGTGAACAATGCCTAGTAAAGTTCAAGATCAGCGGGTACCAAGATGAGGTACTATGTGATATCATATCTATGGATGCATGTCATATGTTGTTGGGTAGACCGTGGCAGTTTGATAGATGTGTTGTGCATAATGGTTGTGTGAATACCTATTCCTTGACAAAGGATGAGTGCGACATAAGCTAAAGCCATTGAAGGAGATCGAAGAAAAGGTATGTGGTAATGCAAGAGCATGAGCATGTGTGTTTTGTTTTAATTCCAAAAGCTAGTAAAGAGGAAATAGAGGATGTACCTGTAGAGGTTGCAGATTTGTTGAATGAGTTTCATGATATTGTATCTAATAATGTACCTGATGGATTACCACCGGTAAGGAAGATCAATCATCAAATGGATTTGATTCCAGGAGCTAGTTTTCCAAACAAGGTAGCACACATAATGACACCAGCAGAAAGTGAAGAGTTGAATAGATAAGTACATGAGTTATTGCAGAAGGGGTTGATCCGAGAGAGCCTAAGTCCATGTACTCTACTAGCAGTATTAGCACCAAAGAATGGAAGATGTGTATAGACTCCAGGGCAATAAACAAGATCACAATCAAGTACAGGTTTCCATTGCCATGAATGGATGATATTATGGATTGTTTGAGTGGAGCTGTGTATTTCTCAAAGATAGATCTGAAGAGTGGATATCACCAGATTCAGATCAGAGAAGGAGATGAATGGAAGACTACCTTCAAGACAAAGGAAGGACTATATGAGTGGTTAGTCATGCCTTTTGGGCTAACCAATGCACCGAGCACTTTCATGCGGCTCATGAATGAGGTTCTGAAAGAATTTCTAGGTAAGTTTGTCATTGTGTACCTAGATGATATTTTAATCTTTAGTAAGACATTGGAAGAGCATATGATGCATATTCATATGGTGTTTGAGAAGTTAAGAGATGAGAAATTGTTGATTAATTTAAAGAAGTGCAGTTTTGTGAAGAAAGAGTTAGTGTATTTGGGATTGTAGTTTCAGCAGAACATCTAAAAATGGACCCAGAGAAGGTACAGGCTATCCTTGAATGGCCTACTCCAAGGAGTGCTACTGAGGTAAGATCTTTACATGGTTTGGCTAGTTTTTATAGAAATTTTATCAAAAAATTTAGCAGTATTTATGGACCCTTGACTGAAACAATGAGGGGGGATAGAAAAGAGTTCAAGTGGACTAATGGGGTGGATAAGAGTTTTAAACTGTTGAAACAAAAGGTTACAGAACAACCTATTTTTGCACTTCCTGATTTTAATAAGGTGTTTCACGTAGACTGTGATGCTAGTGGTACTACAATAGGAGCTATTATGAGTCAAGAAGGTAAACCTATTGCTTATTTCAGTGAGAAGTTAAATGATGCCAGAAGAAAATATTATGTTTATGATCAGAAATTTTATGCTATAGTTCAGGCATCGAAGAAGTGGAGACACTATCTTCTTCCTAAGGAGTTTGTTTTGTATACTAATCATCAAGCTTTGCAATATTTGAATAGTCAAGGAAAGTTGAATCAAAGGCATTTGAAATGGGTTGAGTTTTTGCAGAGTTATACATTTGTTTTGAAACACAGGAGTGGAAACTCTAACAAGGTTGCAAATGCTCTTAGCAAAAGGAAACTATTGCTAACAGAGATGCAGATTGAGGTGGTTGAGTTCAAGGAACTCAAGAATTTGTATCTAGAGGATCCTGATTTTGGTGATGCATGGAAAGCTTGTAAAGAACCTGTTAATCTAGACAGGACGAAGTGGCTAGATTTCATCATTCAGGATGATATGCTATTCAGAGGAAGTGAGTTATGCATTCCAAGAAGTTCTATGAGGGAGAATCTCATCAAGGAGAAGCATAGCGGAGGATTGGCTGGACATGTTGATCGTGATAAAACCCTTGCTTTGGTTAGTGAGAATTATTATTGGCCATAGTTGCAGCAAGATGTCAAGAAGTTTATACAGAGTTACAGAGTATGTCAGATGGTGAAAGGAGTGAAGCAGAATACAAGGCTGTATCAACCATTACCTGTACCAGAGAAGCCTTGGGAGGATATTAGTATAGACTTTGTTCTTGGTTTACCAAGGACACAGTGGGGACATGACTCAATTTTTGTGGTAGTTGACAGATTTTCAAAGATGGCACATTTTATTCCTTGCAAGAAGACTAATGATGATGTTCATGTAGCAGAATTATTTTTCAAAGAAGTGGTGAGACTGTATGGTTTTCCAAAGAGTATAGTTTCAAATAGGGACACTAAGTTCGTTGGATATTTCTAGTGTACATTGTGGAAGAAGTTGAAGATAGATTTGAAGTTTAGTTCATCACATCATCTGCAGACTGATGGACAGATAGAGGTGGTGAATAGGAGTTTGGGAAATTTGCTGAGATGTTTGGTTGGAGATAAGCCAATAGGATGAGATTTGATTTTACCATAGGCAGAATTTGCATATAATAATTCTATCAACAGGAGCACTGGTAAATCACCATTCCAGATTGTATATGGGAGTAGTCCCAGAAATGCATCTGAGTTGATAAAGATAGATAAAGGAGAAATAAGTAGTGCTGAAGCTGAGGATTTTATAGAACACTTGAAGAACATCCATGAGGAGGTGAGGAAGCATATTACCAAGATGAATGCATAGTATAAGGCTAAGGCAGATGTGAAAAGGAGGCATAAGGAATTTCAGGTTGGAGATGAAGTCATGGTTCATTTGTGGAAGGAGTGATTTCCAATTGGTACATATAACAAATTGAAAATGAAGAAGTTTGGGCCATGCAAGATACTGAAGAAGCATGATTCAGGAAATGCATATGAGGTCGAGTTGCCTACTAAGCTAAATATTTCACCGGTGTTTAACATTTCAGATCTGACAGAGTATCATGAGGGAGGTGTTGAAGATGGGATCACAATAGCATAGTGGAGTATTCCAGCAACCAGTTCAGATATCAAGGAGATTGAAGACATACTGGATAGACGTGTTGGCAGAAGCACAAGGAACAGGACATATGAAGAATATCTGGTCAAGTGGAAAGGATGACCTATTGAAGATTCATCATGGCTAACAAAGGAGGAGGTTAACCACCTTGATTTTCCTCTACACACCTGAGACGTGACGGCATCACTTCTCAAATTACCCTCGGTGTCTGATGCAAGAGCATCCTGGGTGTAAGAGCAATCTTGCATCCCCCAAAAATATTTATGTTTTTGTATTCAATAAGGGCTATCTTGTGCAGAGCTGCTATTTTTGGAAACTTGTTTTTAGTAAGTTGGTCATAAATCTCAGAATGTTCTGATTTTACATGTGGAGATTCATCTTAGTCATATCAGCATGCCAGTTTAGTTTCATGGCTAGATAAGGTCTAGTTTTGAAGATATTGAAGACTTTCGGTATTGGCAGCAGGGTACAAAAACTTTGAACTCAGTTTTGAAGGCTTTAGAGGCCCCGAATGAGGTTGAAAATTTTGGTGATAGGCACTTGCATGAGTCAAGCCTGTAGAGTGCTTTGTGGCCTTTCCAAAATGGGGTTATAATAGTCAATCGGGTCAACTGGTGATGACTTATGATCTCTGGAAGTTGGGTCACCTGAATTGGTAGAAAATAATTTTCCTTCAAAATTTCTGTTCGGGCTTCAAAAGTTATTTTTGAGCCGACTTTGATGTAATAAATTGAAAAATAAAATAATTCTAAGTTTGGTCGGCCCTAAGGGCTAAAATTCTAGAACCTTCTTGGGCAGTGGAAAATGCCTATATAAAGAAGGCTCGTAGTGTTGTCTAGGGCAGTTCTGGGTAGTAGATTTGGGTATTGATTCAAGGCTTTGTCCTACAGAATATTGAAAGGGAATGCCCATGTGGCTTTGCATATTGTAATTTTGAAACTTTGTAATTCCACATTTGTGGAGATAATAAGAAGCCAATTTTATGTTCTTGCATATTGTTGTTGTTGTTGTTTCTCTATTTCTGTTATGTGTTTTTGGTATTAAGGGGAGCATCCTTCATCAAATTGAGTACTGTACACTCTTCCTTCATTTTTTTGAGTTCCTATTTTCTCGAAGAATGGTAAAACCCTAATACGGCTATCTTTGGAGGTTTCCCTAAAAGAGGAAGCACATGATATAAGCATTTTTAGGGTTGCGAAGATAGGAGAAGTGTATTGTTGGAATGTTTTATGCTGCCATGATTTGTCTTCAAGAGTTGGAAAAATCTTCTAAAAGAACTTGCATTGCAAGTGTATTGTAAACTGTAATAGTTTTGATTAATACACTGTGCAAGTTTTGGAGTGCTGGGGTTTTTACCGAAAGGTTTTCCTAGGGTAAATCATTGTGTCATTCTCTATTTTCTGTATGCATGGTATATGGTTGCAATATCATTGTTAAAGTAGTTAACGAATCTGAAATTGTAGGGATTTAAAAGAATTTGCACAATACTTTCCTTTAGAGATTAGTATAGGAAGCTATTTCCACACCTGAGTTTCCTTACAGAAGCAAGAGGCAGCACTAGAACCACCACCAAGAGAAGCCCTAGTGGATGACACCAAAGTAGCAGTAGGAAAAGATGGCAAGGAGATAGTGTTAGATAACTAACAATGGGGGTGAATTTGTTAAGTCTATTTATCATACAGTCCCAAATACTCCCTAATGTATAAAACAAATCCTTCAAACAATTTAAACAACTCGGTAAATGTTAAATATCTTTCTGTTCAATTACTGAATAGTAGTAAATTAACTAGTGTATATACGAATCAAACCAGTAAATGTAATGTGTAAAGTAAAATAACAATTAATCACATCCATACACATATAGCACTTTGATTTTTAACGTGGAAGCCCTATTAGGGGAAAAACCATCTGGGACCAATAACCCAAAATAATTTCACTCTTCTGAAGTGAGCTCAATTAAGAGATTTATCTATAGCAATGGTTAGAATACAACAGTAATGACCTGATTCAAATACAACTTGTTTTGCATATTTTTAGATCAATGCTAAGATCAAAATACCTTTGGCCATTATACTCAATTCAATCTCTTTGTATCCTCCAACTCTATTCTGCTCAATTAATTCCTTTTCTCTGACACTCAGTGTTGTCTATAGAATTGCTCGGTTCTATCTTCAACCTGTTTGACTAGCTTCACATGAATGCAATCTCCTCACACACATTCCAGAAATAATAATGAATCTCTTGTCTCCTTTTATAAACATAATAAATCATTTTATTTCTAGCCATAGATTTTTCCTCTTAATCATCACCATTGATTTTTCCACTTTAACCTTCCTTGGCACTTGTGTCTCTAACACATTTTATTCTCCATCATCCGATCATCCTTGAATTTTGTCAGTCATTTGATCATCATGGAAAACTTTATCTTTAACCTTAGAATCATCCATAATTGTCCATCTCATCATCTTTAGTCAGCATTCATATGTTTCATTTATTTCTTTCACTCGGTCAATATCGTAATGTGTTAGTGACTTCTAACTCAGTTAACATTGTACTCGATGTATACTAAGTTCTTCATTTACCGACCACATAAACTTGTTCATTCTTGATCTTCATACCATAATAGAATTATGCGATACAATCAAATCAATAACATAATATATCATAGACTCATCAATAAGTTACCCAATGGATACTATATCCATAGGTTCCCCATATATCTCATCTTCATGTAGATATTTCATTCCTTCATCATTATTTCTTTCTCCAAAGGTTTGTAACTATCATGATAAGTATAGTCAAAACTAGTTGACATCAATGACAATATAATAATTGATTTAATATATCACATATACCTTAGTAGCTCGGTGATCATCAATCGATGTCTTTTGAAGTAATCAAATCATTTGTCAAACTCTCAATCTCTCATTTAAGATATTCAATCAGTTGTAGTCTATCAATCTCTCCCTTTGGCATTGATGGTAACACAATATGAAATATGTCATAGAATACCAAACATTGTTCTACAACTTTGTATGTAAATGTTGTAACTCAGTAAGCTCTCCCTAGCTTATACATTTAATATGTTTAATCACTACACAGCATCAATACTCTCCCTTTCAGTAATCTCTCTTTCATTTTCTCTCTCTTACTTCATGCAATCTCTCTCTTTAGATTTAGCTTGAATATTTCATGTGCATTTCTCTCCCTTTGACAACAATTCCAAAAATAAAATAATCAGCTCTTCAATAGCCAAATCAATATCTATGTCGTTCAGTTCAAATCTAGTACCTTGCATGTACTGATATTCAGTTCCATCTTGTCTTCCATCTTTCACAACCTTAGGAAACCCAAAGTGTGAACATTATGCATCAACACCATTAGATATTTTTGATAAAGTACATTTTGATGCAACCTCCTATCACCTTAGTGACTGTTAGACAAGGGATGGACCCCTAGTCTACTTCTCAAGTATTCAAATGTTTCCTTCAGTACTTGGGTTTAGTAAATATATCAGCAAGTTTCACATACTCCAATCTGATTTTCTTTTCTTGAACTTATTCCCTCAAGTAGTGATACTAAATAGAGATATGCTTTGTATTTGCATGTATCACTGGATTCTTAGAAATACTAATTGCACTTGTATTATCACAATAGATTATCACTGGATCAGTGATCTCTTCATTCATACCTTCTAATAGTTGTTTTATCCATGCAATATTTGAACAATTAGTAGCAACAACAACATATTCTACTTCTGCACTGGACTAAGAAATGCATTATTGTTTCTTACTTATCCAAGTAACTAATCTTTCTCCCAAAAAGAATGCTCCACTCGTAGTATTTTTTCTATCATCAATGTTTCCAGCCCAATCCACATCAATGTAAACTTTAAGTTCAAAATTGTCTTCTTTCTTATACCATAAACCATAGTTTTCAGTATTCTTCATGTATCTCAAAATTCTTTTCACAACAATCATGTGTGATTCTTTAAGATTATCAAAAAATCTTACTACAATTCCAATCGCATGTGCAATATCTGGTCTACTATGCACAACATACATCAATTTTCCAATCATAGATCTATACAAGGTTTGATTTACCTCTATGGACTTGTCATCTTTTGTCAATTTATATCTGGTGACCATAGGTGTACCAACTAGTTTTGAGTCTTCCATACATAATGTCTTCAATACTTATTTGATGTACTTTGATTGTGTGATGTATATGCCTTCATTCTATTGTAATATTTGCAAGCCAAGAAAAACTTTGATCTCTCCAAACATTGACATCTCAAATTCTTTTATCATTTCATCAGCAAATAATTTGCATAAATTATCATATCCTCCAAATATGACGTCTTTAACAAAAAATTTAGCAATAAGAATCTTGTCATTAGTTTCACTTTTCAAATACAAATTATTGTTGTCACTTGTTCTAACAAATCCAATACTTATTAGATAGGAATACAATCTTTCATACCATGCTCTCGGTGCTTGTTTCAGCCCATATAATGCTTTGTGCAACTTACATACCATGTTCCTCTAACTAGGATAAACAAAACCTTCACGTTGTTCAATGTATACCTCTTCCTCAAGTATCCCATTCAGAATTGCATATTTAACATCCATCTGATAAACTTTAAGTCCTTTATAAGGAGCATATGCAAACAATATTCTTACTCCTTCAAGTCTAGAAAAGGTGCAAAAGTCTCTCCATAGTCAATTCCTACTTCTTGTGCATAACCTTTGCATATACTAGTCTTGCTTTATTCCTTGTGAGATCTAAATTCTCATTCAATTTGTTTCTAAATATCTATTTGGTTTCAATCACATTATTTTCTTTCAGTCTCGGTACCAATGTCCATGACTTATTTTTTTGTATTTGCTCAATCTCTTCATTCATTGCCTTGATCCATTCATCATTTTCTAATGCATCTCTAACAATCTTAGGCTCAAATTCAAAAACTAAGCATGTGTTGTTTCTTAACTTACTTTGTGTCATCATTCCTTCTCTTTTAGCTCCAATGATATGATCTTATAGATGGTGTCTCATCACATATCTTGCAAGTATAGGTTCAGTTCTTTGTTCTTCAATGTGTTCTCCACTCGATGCATGATCATTATCTTTTGTATCATCTTAAAATGGAAGCACTTCCATGTTAAGAGTGTTTAGCCCTCTGAGTAAGTGGTTTGGGGTCATGTTGAACACCTTGAATTGATCTTTTCTTGGATCTAGCTTTCTCCCCGCTTTCCACTTCTTCCCTGCACTTGATTTCTTCATTCTAGTTGAAATTAGGGTTAGGATCCCAAGGATTCTCCTTAATTTCCCTCTTCCATGGCTCTATTTTCTAGGTAGGATTTAAAAATAGGTCATCCTAGCCTTCATCACAGTAATCATAGGATTTTATGTCTATCCCTGACATTCTGTCCTGTTCTGATATCATTTCTAGGTTTCTAGGCATCCCCGGGACCTCCTGACCTAGTTCTGACTGAATCTGTGCCCAGGGTCAAATTCGAGGTTGATCCTGACTAGGTCAGGATCAAGGTTGAACTTGAATAGGTCAGGTCCAACCTCAATTTTTTCCCCCTCATTCAAATTTCCAGAATCTTGGATTTTTGGGCATCGAGCTTTCGGGATATTTATTTTCCCACCTCCAGGTTGGCCATTTCGAGTTCCAGAATGGTAAATCTTCTAATTTCATTTAATCTAAGTATATTTTCTAAAGGTTAGGACCTAATTGGGATTTAATTCTCCAAGGTGGCCCCTCTAGAGGATTGTGCCCTAGTTCACTATAAAAGGAGGCCTTCCTCTCTCATTTTCTCATCCATTATTCACATCTCATCTCAAGAAATTTCATGTGCAAGCTCTCAAGGTGATCAAGAAAATATCCATTCAAGAATTCAATTCCTCTTCTCCATTCAAGTTCTCCATTGAAGATCAAGGATTCAAGCATTCAAGTCATTGAAAGGATTTAGTTCAAGCATTCAAGATTCATCATTCAAACCCTAGATCTAGCCATCATGATGGTGTGATCTTCCTTCAAGAGCCTTTGTTCATCTTCAAGATCCATTTCACTCTTCCTTCAAGGTGGATTCCAAGCATACAATCATGGAGGTTTGATTTACATTTATTTTTTTGTTCAAGCTTTCATATCGATATACTTGTTTACATTCAAAATACAATTACATATCTATTGAATTGCATAGCTTCATTGTTAGATCATTTTCTACTACTTGCTAGCATTCCTATTTCAATTTCAATATTAAGGTTAATTCCAAACTGGGGTTTTCCCAAGGCAAACCCCTCAAACAAATAACAAAAACCCCCCATTTTCTTGTAGGTACAGGTGCAGAATTTTGGATCTGAGAGCAAATTGGATACCCTTTTCGAAAAACTTTCGAGATCTGTGAATAGAATTTGAATCGGACTTCAAATAAAGAATGTAGTATTTGACCTTTTATGAGGGTCAAACCTGACCTGAGCTCATCTTGGAGAAAGATTTTTGGGTTTTCTCTGTCTCAGCATTTCTAGTCCAAAAGAGGTTGCAGAATTCCCCGAAAGCATACACAGACATCAGAATTTGACATTTTCCAAATTTGCCCTAATTTGAGGTTAGTATTTGTATTTCAATTATTCCAAATTCCAAGCATAATTACATTCATAGGGAAATATTGGATTTACTCTCTCTCTCTCTCTCTCTCTTCCATATTCCTCATAAATTGATTCGATTGTGTATTAACCTCTTGGTTGATCAAATTGGATCTCTTCTTTGGGAATTTGGGTTTGAGAATAGATCTCATATTTCCCTCATCCTTTTACATCTGAATAGGGGTGAATCCATTTTACCACTATTCATCTTCATCGATTACAATGTGTTGATTCTCAGACTGTAAAAATTTTTGCTCAGTAGCATTACCTTGTTTCTTGGTAGTTCACCAGACTGTTGCTTGGGTAGAGTGTTAGGTTCCTCAATGTAAACAAATCTGCCATAGTCTTCTAGTTCCTTTTTGGTTTCTTCATCATTCTTTTATGAAAACTCATCAAATCTCACATTTGCACTTTCAATCATCTTGTTAGTAGCCTTATTCAAACATTTATAAGCCTTTATTTTAGTAGAATATCCTAGAAATATTCCTTCATCACCTTTTGAATCAGATTTGCCATCTCTATCATCTTTCAGAATGTAACATCTACTTCCATATATTCTGAAATAACTCACATTAGGTGTGTAACCATACTATAATTCATAAGGTGTCTTGTTTGATTATTTCTTCAGTTGAACTTGGTTCAATGTGTAAATAGAAGTGCTAACAACTTCTCTCCAGTACATCTGTGCAACATCTTTTTTAATCATCAATGTTCTAGCACAATCAACAATTGATCTATTTCTTCTTTCAATAATCCCATTATGCTGGGTGTTGTTGGTGTAAATACATGTCTCTTAATTACATGCTCATTACAAAAGCTAGTGAACTCATCAAAAATAAATTCACCGCCTCTATCTGACCTTAAGCATTTTATTTTCTAACCACTTTCTTTTTCCACTTGTGTTTTATACCACTTAAACATTTTGAAAGCTTCAGATTTTTCTTTTAAGAACATGTCAATCATCATTCTAGAGAATTCATCAACAAACAAGATAAAATATATGTCTCCATAATAACTCTGAGTTCTCATAGGACCACATAAGTTAGTATGAACTAACTCCAAAATAGCATTAGATGAATAGTGTTTTCTCTTAAAACTAGATTTTGACATCTTTCCCATTTGACATTGTTTGAACATTGCATGATAAGGTTTAGATATGCTCGGTAAACCTCTAACTTTTCTTTTCTTACTTATTTTAACCATGTTGTCAAAATTCACATGACATAACCTCTTGTGCCATAACCATACATCTTCATTTTTAGCCAAAAAATAAGAAGTTTCAGCATTGTCAAGATAGAATAAATTACCTTTTGATTATTCACCAATACTGACCAACTTTCCAGTCTCATCATAGATTTTCACCTTTCTATTCTCAAATGCAACTTGCTGGCCTATATTATTCAGATGTGCTACACTCAACAAAGTATAATTAAGACCTTTCACCCAATATGCATTCTCACATCTAACCTTATTATTCAGCAATATAGACCATTTTCCTTTCACTAGACAAGGTGTATCATTTCCCATTTTCACAGATCTACAATTATAATGTTCAAGGTATTCAAATTTCTCTTCATCACTAGTCATATCATGTGTATAGACACTATCAGTAATCCAAGTATCATTCTTGCTAACTTTAGAAATAAGTGTTGTTTCAACATACCATTCTTCTTCTTTGGAATCTTCTTTCAAAGCCACAAATACCATGTCTATGTCTTCATTAGTGTCGATGTCAATGTCATCATCATCAACTAGGTAGCATGCCTTCTTTCCTTTATCTTTGTAATCTCAGTTGTCTCTCTTTCCATATTGTTGGTTGCCTCTGTGATCTTGATTATCTCTTCTATCATACTTCCTTTCATTATATCCTTCATTTATTTTCTCATCTTCTTTCATGTTAGGACATCTAGCAATAATATGATGAATCTCTTTGCATTTAAAACATACCAAGGGTAGTTTACCTCTATATATTATTTTATCTTTTTGTAATCTTCTAGCCATTAATGGTTCAAGTTCATCAAGTTCTTCCTCTTCACTTTCACTATCACTTTCATTTCTTCTATTATGTTTGTTGCTTGATTTACCAATTTTTTAGAGGTGACATACACGCATATTCAACCATAGGTACAATACTATTGTCATAGTTGTTAAGCTCAAATGCAGTCAATCTACCGATTAGACTATCAAGTGAAATGTCATTACAAGGAGCTGCTCTTATTTCATG
Source organism: Chamaecyparis obtusa (assembly GCA_027943335.1). NCBI lineage: Eukaryota > Viridiplantae > Streptophyta > Pinopsida > Cupressales > Cupressaceae > Chamaecyparis > Chamaecyparis obtusa. The sequence continues at coordinate 909,042 of BSBK01005860.1, forward strand.
AATTGTAGAAACTCTAATAGCATAGGTGGGTAACAAGGTTTTGGGAATTTTTCTTACCATAGTGTCTTCGTCAATAATTCCACCTGCTCCTTAGATAGCATTCACAACCTCCTTGACTCGGTTGCTATAGTGAGTGATGTTCTCACCTTCTTTCATCTTCATGTCATCAAACGTACCTCTTCGACTTTCAGCTTTAGCCCTTAACACATTCACATCTCCTCCATGAACTAGTGCAAGCTTGTCCCACATATGTTTTGCAGTTGTACATGTCTTTACATCTTCAAATTCAGCATCTAATAAAGAAGAAGCAATCTCAATCATCATAGCATGATTGTGTTCATGTTCATCTGATCGACAATCAAAGGACCAGTGGGTAAGATAAACTCATTTTTCAAGTAGTATGTAGCAAAATCACCAATTCCATATAAGTATAACTTCATCCTGCTTTTCCATGTCGATAAGTTGTCTTTGTTCATCTTTGGCACCTCTCTCTTATACATCTTGTGATCTTTTACTTAAGTCCTTCAAGCACTCTATGCTCTGATACCAATTTTTAGATAAATGAGAGGGGGGTGAATCAGTTCAGTCTAGTTATCCTATGGTCCCAAATACTCCCTGATGTATAAAATAAATCCTTCAAACAATTTAATCAACTCGGTAAAACTTTAACTGTCCCATTCTATTCAACTATCGAACAGCAGTAAATTAACTAGTGTATATACCGATCAAACCAGTAAATGTAATTTGTAAAGTAAAATAACAATTCATCACATCCATACACATATAACACTTTAATTTTTAATGTGGAAACTCTGTTAGGGGAAAAACCACCTGGGACCGGTAACCCAAAATAATTTCACTCTTCTAAAGTGAGCTCGGTTAAGAGATTTATTCGTAGTAATGGTTAGAATGCAATGGTAATGATCTGATTCAAATACAACTTATTTTTTAGATTTTCATATCTATGCTAAGCTCAAAATACCTCTGGCCATTATACTCAATTCAATCTCTTTATATCCTCCAACTCTATTCTGCTTGGTTAATTCATTTTCTCTGATGCTCAATGTTGTCTGCAAAATTGCTCAATTTTGTCTTCAACCTATTTGACCAACTTCACATGAATGCAATCCCCTCATGTGCATTCCATAAATAATCATGAATCTCTTGTCTCCTTTTATAGACATAATAAACCATTTTATTTCCAGCCATAGATTTTTCCTCTTAATCTTCACCATTGATTTTCCCACTTTAACCTTCCTCAGCACTTGTGTCTCTAAAACGTTTCATTCTCCATCATCTGATCATCCTTGAATTTTTTTAGTAGTTTGATCATCATAACAAACTTTATCTTTAACCTCAGAATCATCCATAACTGTCTAGCTCATCATCTTTAGTCGGCAGTCATATGTTCCATTTCTTTCTTTCACTTGGTCAATACCATAATGTGTCAGTGACTTATAACTTGGTTAACACTATACTCGGTATACACTACACTTGCTCGGTGTATACTAAGTTCTTCATTTACCAACCACCTAAACTTGTCCATTTTTTATCTTCAAACCATAAAAAAATTATGTAATACAATCAAATCAATAACATAATGTCATAGACTCATCAATAAGTTACCCAATGAATATTATATCCATATCTTCCTCATACATCTCATCTTCATGTAGATATCTCATTTCTTCATCATTATTTCCTTCTTTAGATGTTTGTAACTATCATTATAAGTACAGTCAAAACTAGTTGACATCAATGACAATATAATAACTATTTTAAAATGTCACATATACCTTAGTAGCTCAGTGATCATCAATCATTTTCTTTTGAAGTAATCAAATCAATTGTCAAACTCTCAATCTCTCCTTTAAGGTATTCAATTAGTTGTAATCTATCAGCCATTAGCGAAATCCCTTGCATTAGACAAAGGGCCAGATCCCATAGGTGCAAAGGAAAGAAGGCACACTTCTGCCACCAACATTTGGAGAGCCACCACCAAATCCATGCTAAAACTTATGAAAAACTCCCACAACTGGATCCTTAGAAACCCTAGCTTGTGACACAAACAAACTTCCCACCCATAAGAGAAAATTGAGGGGATGAAGCCACACACCGGGAAGAATTAGTAGATGAAAGAAGGGGAACCATGTGTGCTGGAGCAGAAGTGGAATAAGACATGACAGCAAGAGAAGGAATGAGCGACATTATTCATGTCTCATGTTGTTGTTTCTAGATAAGAATATGTGTATTTTTTGCATCCACATTTTAGATCACTTTATGATTCATCATTAAGATGTTAGAGAGCTTAAGGAATATAATAAAAATGGACTATTAAAAACCCAAGGTGATTATAAAGATGTGGAAAAGAGAGACGGAGATGGGAGAGGTCTCATAAACTGATATGACAACTTTATTAGATGATAATAATAAAAAAACTATATTATAGTAAACATGTTAATATATAAAAAAAAATATAGATTACTTAATGCTAATTAGATATTAGCCAAAGCCCAAGCTAATGCATATAAGGAAAATATATGAAAATAATTGAGATCTAAGCTCATATTTTAAGACTATGATAAATAAGATAGAAATTTTTTTTAAATTAGGAAATAAGTGATATAAATAGCATATTGTGCTTTCTTATTATTATCACATTTCCCCATTATCTATAGCTTGGGTTCCAAAGCTTGTCTATTTTTTCCGTCTCTCTAATAATATTTTATGACCATTATTAAGACTTCATAATTTATAATCCAAATACTAACTAATATTCGTCCCCCCTTTTATCATATTATTAATTAGTATTTATATCACTTATTTGCTATTTTTATTTATTTCTATCTTATTTATGATAGTGTTAGCATATAAACCTTTAGATCAATTGCTTTCATCATAGACTAAAAATTCAGCAAACTTGCCACAACTCATGAGCCTCGTCGCTTGCAGAGTCTACTCACCATAGACTTATGAGCAAAGTCCTGGAGAATCCTCAATTGAGGCTCGCGAGTCCTAATGGTAAACTCGCACTAACTAATGTAGATGCGCAACCAATGATAAAAATCACTTTGTCCTTTTTTTCTCATTTTTATCCCTTTTTTTTGTTGAAAATGGGTCTAAGATGTGGAGTGGGGTTCAAAGAAGGCAAGAAAACGAGATCTTGAAGCATCAAAAGAGAGAAATTTAAGTGATTTTTGTTCTCTTTTTTTCATTTTCATCAATTGAAAATCAAAAAGTTCTTGAAGAAGGGGTATGCTGGCAAAAAAATTCCATTTCCCTTCTAACTTATTTCCTAACATTTTCAGCTTGTTTCTTTATACTATTTTTTTCAAATGACTGATTATCATTTTTTTTGTTGATTTCTCACAAAACCCTACCGATTTTTTTTCATCTTAAAGTGACAATGTCAACTTCAAAGGCAAGGCCAAGTATATCAAAAGACATAGCATGGAAGTATGGGATACTAGAAAAATGAAAAGGGAGAAGTCACTTGTACTAAATGTGGTAAATGGGTGATAGGGGAATCAATAGACTAAAATACCATAGTGCAAAAATACCTAGACGAATTGTGGATATATGTCATGCATTAGCTCTAGAGATGATTAGACCGATGAAGGCCCTTCTTGCTAAGTTTGATATGATAAAATAATAAAGACAAAAAACAAATGAATCCATGGCAAGAGTGATGAATTTGAAATCCACTTAGGATCCCCTTGGTAGTCAAAGTCCAAGCTTTTGTCAACCACATTCCTCTATTAGTGACAATGTGGTTGAGGCCAATGAGACTCATTTTTCATCAGACCCAAATCTATTTGTTCCACACAATGCTCTAGGGGTGCAACCTTTGCTTGAAGGTACCCGATGGAATAAACAAAAGCATTAGCAAGCTAGGATGACAACAGCAAAATATTGGTATTGCAATAATTTAGCTTTCAATGCAATCACATTGGAAAGATTTGGAGAATGCATTTACAATTGCAGGAAGAAGTTTAAGACCCCAATAGCCAAAGACTTGAGTGGGCCATTGCTAAAGACTTGACAGATGGATGGAATAGGACTCTCATCAACTTCTTACTAGTTTCCAATGGTGCATTGGTATTCTTGAAGTGTATTGATGTCTCGCATAAAATAAATAAATATTGAGACTTTGTGCAATTTATTAGATGGGGTGATCCAGTAGGTTGGTGCTGAGAATGTTGTCCAAATTATACCAAACAATGCAGTGGCATATGTAGCTGCAATTATAATGCTTATGGAGAGGTATAATGCAATTACATGGAGTCTGTGTGTTGCACATTGCTTGGACTTGTTAGAGGACATTAAGAAGATTGGATGGGTGAAAAGGGTGGTTGAAAATGTTTCTCTCACTTTGTTTTCTCCTTGTTGCCAATCACAGTAAGCATGTTGATATTATGATCAATATCTTCAATTATATTCAGATTGATCAATATCCTTATCTATATTAAGATATATGGTTATTGACATCACAATTAATATCAATGATATTCGATACAGATATGTTCAATTATAATGGTTTGATATGGTTAAGTTGTAATCACTATTACATTTTAGTTTTGGTCATTTATCTTCCATTCAGATGATACACCTTCACATTGACAAGTGGGATATTAACAACATTTTTAAGTTCATTTTTATTACATATTGAAAGTTTTTAATTGATCCATATTGGGATCGTGGCATGAAGGTCTAAGCATCAAAAGTTTTTTAAAATGGTCAATGTTGTGATGATGGCTTGAGAAATATGTGATGCTAGGAAGGCCTTTTGGTCGGGCCGCTAGCAACATTTTTTTATTAATAATGTGCCCTGATAAAAATGTGGCAATGTGGTTACATCACCCAACATCATCAAAAGTGACAATTAATTAGAAATTAATGGCGTTAGTTATTATGTCATTCTTATTGGTATTACACAAAGAATGCAGTTTATTGTATCATTATGTAATTTGGGTTTATTGTGTAAACCCTAGCTCTTTCGAGCTAGGGCACTCCCCATGAAGGGCACAACTTTGGTGCAGTTCACAGAATAGTTGCTATATTGTGGTGTGGAAACATAGGTATTGGATAGTTGATGAGAAACAATGAACTAAAGTTTCCATAACGACTTGTTATAAGTGATTTTTTTTTGTTATGACGTAAATCATTTTTTTTGTTTTGTTAGTCTCTGTTAATGCTCAACATAATGTATCTATCATGGCATAAAGTATTTCATGCTCATACATAGGTCAATTCTTGTGCTTTTTTTATTTTTCATTTGTCATTGTTCAAAACACAAAGACTTCTATGTCTTTAGCATGAATGTTTGTTTAAAATGACATCTATTTTGTAACTATTATGAGTTACATCTCATGTGTACTTTGTGTTTAGCTCGTTTCTTCAAAACCCTTGTTGGGTTTGTCTCAGATTAACATATGTTTATGGTGATTGTCATGATGACTGTTATATTTATACAAATGTTAGTCTTCTATTGTCAGTTCTTGGAATAACAGTGTCTTTGGTATCAATAACATGTGATAGTCATGCATTTGTTTACATGCATCTATGTGATAGTTTTTAGCTTCACATTCGAAGAACATTACATTCATGCATTTTTTATTAATAACATATTTCATTAACAGCTTTGCATTTGAAGTTTTTTTTTTTTTGAAGCATATTAAGTGCATTCAATGATTGGTCATAAAACCTTAGTCAAGGGTTTGATGTGTCAAGTTTATGCGTTGCGCCATCATTTGTTTACTATTTGTATTGTGCACCTTGCATTATCTTGTTCGATTGTGTCTATGGTGTAGTCCCGAGCATGATACATTCACAAAACATAGTATAAAAAATGAGTTAAATCTTCATTGTTTATGGATTAGTTTGGCAGTTACTTTCAATGCACATTATATGAAAGAGAACATTGATTTTAAGGCATACAGCTTATACAAATAGAGATTATGAAAGGGAAGACATAAAATTATTTTGATCAAAATATATACATTATGTTTTTATTTTAAAAGAGTTTAATATTGATGACAAATATATTATTATTATTCTGCAATTCATTTATGATATCAATTCAAAGGCATGACATGAGATGTATTAAAGATAGTTAAGGAAGACAACTTGATTCAGTTTTATGAAATCAATTTATCAATGATGCTTATATATTGAACAAAGGAAAATTATTTTCTAATATACAGATAGAGAAGAGATATTGGTTTTTGATTGATCATATTAGTATTATTGTGCACAAACAGTTTATCAGATATCTCTGATTGATACAAGAGTCCATGATTGTATATTGTGCATTCTTAGATACAAAATCATGTATTATTTAATGATGCATAGGAGAATTATAGGACCTATATGACAATCATATTTTTTGAGATTTGTATGTAAGAAAGCTGAAAAGAGTTGTATAGTCAGTGTGGCATATAAGATTATAAGATTATCAGTGAGATAGCATTTGTCAATGAGACAGTTGTATAGCCAGTGAGGCAGTGTAAAAGATATTTCAGATTAATTCAGTGAGGTATTTCAAGTGGTTTTTTACCCGAAGGATTTTCCACTGAGGACATATCTTGTGTTATTCTCTTATGTGATGGTCTTGTCTCTATCTCATTGTTTCATTTATCACAATTGAAATGGTTTATATATTTGTCTTTTAAAAATGATACTTTATTTATAATATCACCGATTAACCCATAGCTACAAGATACACAACTAGTGGTAATATTTATAATCTTTTTGAGCATTTAGAAAAGTTTGAAGGTAATTTCAGTTTCATGAGCCAAATTGAGGAAACCAATCGTGGCACCAAAGACTAGGTCACATAAACTATTATAATTTGATCAAAATAAGTAAAAATCATAATGTTAGGAACTTACCAATCCTAACAAGGCCTAACAATAACATTTTTAAAGAATGTTAGGAAGAAAAACAAACTAAAGTGGGGTTTAAGTCTAAAGAATATACTACTACAAAACCTCTTCAACTGGTTCATACTGATCTATGTGGACCTACTATAACTAAATATTAAATAATGAAAAGTACTTTATGCTTTTCATAGATGACTATACTAGAATGACTTGAGTCACCTTTTTAAAGCATAAAGATGAAGCTTTTGAAAGATTTAAAGCATTTAGAAAAATGGTTCAAAAGGAATCTAATCTAAAACTTAAGTGTCTTAGATCAAATAAAGGTGGAGAATTTACCTCACAAGAATTTGTTAATAATTATGAAGAACATGGTATTAAAAGATAATAGTCAGCCTCTTGAACACCAGAACGAAATGGTGTAGCAAAAAGAAAGAATAGAACAATTAAGGAAATGGCTAGGACTATGTTACAAGATTCGAGCTTAGCAAAGTGTTATTGGAAAGAAGTGGTTCATACTGCAGTTTACACCTTAATAGAGTTCAATTAAGAGTAAATACAAAGTTTACTCCTTATGAGTTGTGGTATGGTAGACCGTAGGATATTTTAAAATCTTTGAAAGCAAGTGCTATATTAAATAGGACAATGATAATATAGGTAGTTTTGAATCAAGATGTGATGAAGCCATTTTCTTGGGTTATTCAACTCACAGTAAAACTTATAAATGTTTCAATAAAAGGTTGAGACATATTGTTGAAAGTAAAAATGTTAAAGTTGATGAAAAATTAAACATTTTAGCAACCGAGGAAATAGAACTACCTCAAGAAAATGTCCATATGTCTAATGAAGAAACTGAACACAAAACAAAAGAAGAAATTCAACAACTAGGGGAATCAAATGAATCAAGTAGATCTAGAAATTTCTATTTAATATCTCAATTAGAACCTAAAAATTATTCAGAAGTCAATACAAATGATCTCTGGGTTAAAGCAATGCAAGAAGAGTTAGATCAAATTGAGTGTAATAAAACTTGGGAACTTGTACACAAACCAACAAATATAAATATAATTGGTGCTAAATGGATCTTCAAGAATAAACTTGATGATAAAGGGCAAGTAGTTAGAAATAAAAATAGATAAGTGTTCAAAGGATACTCTCAAGTTGAGGGTATTGAATTTGATGAAACCTTTGCACCTGTGGCTAAACTTGAAGCAATAAGAATGTTTCTAGCCTATTCAGTCTACAAAAATTTTAAGTCTACCAGATGGGTGTTCAAACGGCCTTTTTAAATAGAGATTTAGTAGAAGTCTATAAGGAACAACCTAAAGGATTTTTTCATGCAGATAAAGAATCATTTGTTTACATGCTTAGAAAAACATTATTTGGTTCAAAACAAGCTCCAAGAGTTTGGTATTCAAAATTAGATGCTCATCTAAGAGAACAAGGTTTTACAAGAGGAGTTGTAGACAGAAACTTATACTTCAAAACTAAAGGAGTAAACATATTGGTTGTAGTGGTTTATGTAGAAGATATTATATTTGGCAGCAATGATAGTGTTTTATGTTCTGAGTTTCCAAAGATTATGACATTAAAATTTGATGTCCATAATAGGAGAACTTTCTTTCTTCTTGGGTCTACAAGTAAGTCAACTTGAAAAATGGATTTTCATATCTCAAACTAAATATGCAAAAGAAATGTTAGAGAAATTCCAAATGGAGGGATGTAAATCAGTTAGTACACCCATGGAAATAGGTTGTAAACTTCAAAAAGATGTTGATAAACTTGACATTGATCATACATTTTATAGATTTATGATTAGTAGTCGCTTATACTTAGCTACTACTAGACCTGATGCAAGTTGTTTGTTTCACTTCCCGATTTCAATCATCATCAAAAATGTCACATTTAAATGTTGTCAAAAGAATTCCTAAATATATATCTGGTACTCTAGATGTTGGTCTTTGGTATCTTCGACATGATGGTTTTACTCTTAGTGCCTACACTAATGTAGATTGGGCTAGTTGTCTTACTGAAAGAAGAAGCATTTCAGGTGGTGCTTTCTTTCTTGAAAATAGATTGGTTGCATGACATAGTAAAAAACAAGATTTTGTTACTTTGTCCACTGTTGAAGCAGAGTCTATTGCAGCAGTATCTTGTTGTACGCAGGTTATCTAGATGGCTCAAATCTTGAAAGACATTCAAATTCATATTTCTAAACCTATACATATATTCTGTAACAATACAAGTGCTATAAATATCTCTAAAAATCTAGTTCAACACTCTTGTACTAAACACATTGATATAAAAGATCAATTTCTTCAGGAAAAGGTTTTAGCAAATGAAGTTCTTTTGGATTATGTTTCTACAAAAGATTGGGTTGCAAATATCTTTACTAAGCCTTTGTCAAAAGTTGTTTTTAAAAATTTGAGGGTGAAACTTGGAATTCTTCCTCGCTCTTCCTCAACATTATTAGTTCAGTATTTCAGTGAGGGGGAGCTTTATATGATTTTTTCTTCACCCCTCACATATATACAAGCTTAAAGAATGTATATCTTTAAGTCTTGACTTGTTTTACTTCAGTTTCATAATGCAGTTTTGTTTATGTTCTTTCTCTTTGATCTCGGTCATGATTTGCAGTTATTATTGAGCAAAGCAATTTTTCTGTAGAGCATGGTATTATATTTTTTCATAAAAATTATCTAATGGGCTAATGTTTGAAGTTAGTGCTTCATTTTTCAAGGTATCTACAAGGTCATTTCATACATTCATGATCACAGTTTTCAAGGAAGGCCTTTTGGTCAGGCCGCTAGCAACATTTTTTTATTAATAATGTGCCTTGATAAAAATCTGGCAATGTGGTTACATCACCCAACATCGTCAAAAGTGACAATTAATTAGCAATTAATGGTGTTAGTTATTATGTCATTCTTATTGGTATTACACAAAGAATGCAGTTTATTGTATCATTATGTAATTTGGGTTTATTGTGTAAACCCTAGCTCTTTCGAGCTAGGGCACTCCCCATGAAGGGCACAACTTTAGTGCAGTTCACAGAATAGTTGCTATATTGTGGTGTGGAAACATAGGTATTGGATAGTTGATGAGAAACAGTGAACTAAAGTTTCCATAACGACTTGTTACAAGTGATTTTTCTTGGTTATGACTTAAATCATTTTTTTGTTTTGTTAGTCTCTATTAATGCTCGACATAATGTATCTATCATGGCATAAAGTATTTCATGCTAATACATAGGTCAGTTCTTGTGCTTTTTGTATTTTTCATTTGTCATTTTTCAAAACACAAAGACTTCTATGTCTTTAGCATGAATGTTTGTTTAAAATGACATCTATTTTGTAACTATTATGAGTTACATCTCATGTGTACTTTGTGTTTAGCTCGTTTCTTCAAAACCCTTGTTGGGTTTGTCTCAGATTAACATATGTTTATGGTAATTGTCATGATGACTGTTATATTTATATAAATGTTAGTCTTCTATTGTCAGTTCTTGGAATAACAGTGTCTTTGGTATCAATAACATGTGATAGTCATGCATTTGTTCACATGCATCTATGTGATAGTTTTTAGCTTCACATTCGAAGAACATTACATTCATGCATTTTTTATTAATAACATATTTCATTCACAGCTTTGCATTTGAAGTATATTTATTTTTCAAAGCATATTAAGTGCATTCAATGATTGGTCATAAAAACTTAGTCAAGGGTTTGATGTGTCAAGTTTATGCGTTGCACCATCATTTGTTTACTATTTGTATTGTGCACCTTGCATTATCTTGTTCGATTGTGTCTATGGTGTAGTCCCGAGCATGATACATTCACAAAACATAGTATAAAAAATGAGTTACATCTTCATTGTTTATGGATTAGTTTGGCAGTTACTTTCGATGCACATTATATGAAAGAGAACATTGATTTGAAGGCATGCAACTTATACAAATAGAGATTATGAAAGGGAAGACATAAAATTATTTTGATCAAAATATATACATTATGTTTTTATTTTAAAAGAGTTTAATATTGATGACAAATATATAATTATTATTCTGCAATTCATTTATGATATCAATTCAAAGGCATGACATGAGATGTATGAAAGATAGTTAAGCAAGACAACTTCATTCAGTTTTATGAAATCAATTTATCAATGATGCTTATATATTGAACAAAGGAAAATTATTTTCTAATATACATATTAGTATTATTGTGCAAAATAGTTTATTAGATATCTCTGATTGATGCAAGAGTCCATGAGTATATATTGTGCATTGTTAGATACAAAATCATGTATTATTTAATGATGCATAGGAGAATTATAGGACCTACATGACAATCATATTTTTTGAGATCTGTATGTAAGAAAGTTGAAAAGAGTTGTATAGTCAGTGGGGCATATAAGACTATCAGTGAGATAGCATTTGTCAATGAGCCAGTTGTATAGTCAGTGAGGCAGTGTAAAAGATATTTCAGATTAATTCAATGAGGCATTTCGAGTGGTTTTTTACCCGAAGGGTTTTCCACTGAGGACATATCTTGTGTTATTCTCTTATGTGATGGTCTTGTCTCTATCTCATTGTTTCATTTATCGCAATTGAATTGTTTTATATATCTGTCTTTAAAAAATGAGCCAAATTGAGGAAACCAATTGTGGCACCAAAGACTAGGTCACATAAACAATGATAATTTGATCAAAATAAGTAAAAATCATAATGTTAGGAACTTACCAATCCTAACAAGGCCTAACAATAAAATTTTTAAAGAATGTCAGGAAGGAAAACAAACTAAAGTGGGTTTTAAGTCTAAAGAATATACTACTACAAAACCTCTTCAACTGGTTCATACTGATCTATGTGGACCTACTATAACTAAATATTTAAATAATGAAAAGTACTTTATGTGTTTCATAGATGACTATACTAGAATGACTTGAGTCACCTTTTTAAAGCATAAAGATGAAGCTTTTGATAGATTTAAAGCATTTAGAAAAATGGTTCAAAAGAAATCTAATCTAAAAATTAAGTGTCTTAGATCAAATAAAGGTGGAGAATTTACCTCACAAGAATTTGTTAATTATTGTGAAGAACATGGTATTAAAAGATAATAGTCAGCCTCTTGAACACCAGAACGAAATGGTGTAGCAAAAAGAAAGAATAGAACAGTTAAGGAAATGGCTAGGACTATGTTACAAGATTCGAGTTTAGCAAAGTGTTATTGGAAAGAAGTGGTTCATACTGCAGTTTACACCTTAATAAAGTTCAATTGAGAGTAAATACAAAGTTTACTCCTTATAAGTTGTGGTATGGTAGACTGGCAAATGTAGGATATTTTAAAATCTTTGGAAGCAAGTGCTATATTAAATGGGACAATGATAATATAGGTAGTTTTGAATCAAGATGTGATGAAGCCATTTTCTTGGGTTATTCAACTCACAGTAAAACTTATAAATGTTTCAATAAAAGGTTGAGACATATTGTTGAAAGTACAAATGTTAAAGTTGATGAAAAAATAAACATTTTAGCAAACGAGGAAACAAAACTACCTCAAGAAAATGTCCATATGTCTAATGAAGAAACTGAGCACAAAACAAAAGAAGAAATTCAACAACCAAGTGAATCAAATGAATCAAGTACATCTAGAAATTTATGTTTAATATCTCAATTAGAACCTAAAAATTATTCAGAAGCCAATACAAATGATCTCTGGGTTAAAGCAATGCAAGAAGAGTTAGATCAAATTGAGTGTAATAAAACTTGGGAACTTGTACACAAACCAACAAATATAAATATAATTGGTGCTAAATGGATCTTCAAGAATAAACTTGGTGATAAAGGGCAAGTAGTTAGAAATAAAGCCAGATAAGTGTTCAAAGGATACTCTCAAGTTGAGGGTATTGAATTTGATGAAACCTTTGCACCTGTGGCTAAACTTGAAGCAATAAGAATGTTTCTAGCCTATTCAGTCTACAAAAATTTTAAAGTCTACCAGATGGGTATTAAAACGACCTTTTTAAATAGAGATTTAGTAGAAGTCTATATGGAACAACCTAAAGGATTTTTTCATGAAGATAAAGAATCATTTGTTTGCATGCTTAGAAAAGCATTATTTGGTTCAAAACAAGCTCCAAGAGTTTGGTATTCAAAATTAGATACTCATCTAAGAGAACAAGGTTTTACAAGAGGAGTTGTAGACAGTAACTTACTTCAAAACTAAAGGAGTAAACATATTGGTTGTAGTGGTTTATGTTGATGATATTATATTTGGCAGCAATGATAGTGTTTTATGTTCTGAGTTTCCAAAGATTATGACATTAAAATTTGATGTCCATAATAGGAGAACTTTCTTTCTTCTTGGGTCTACAAGTAAGTCAACTTGAAAAGGGGATTTTCATATCTCAAACTAAATATGCAAAAGAAATGTTAGAGAAATTCCAAATGGAAGGATGTAAATCAGTTAGTACACCCATGGAATAGGTTGTAAACTTCAAAAAGATGTTGATAAACCATACATTGATCATACATTTTATAGATTTATGATTAGTAGTCTCTTATACTTAGCTGCTACTAGACCTGATGCAAGCTGTTTGTTTCACTTCCCGATTTCAGTCATCATCAAAAATGTCACATTTAAATGTTGTCAAAAGAATTCCTAAATATATATCTGGTACTTTGGATTTTGGTCTTCGGTATCTTCGACATGATGGTTTTACTCTTAGTGCCTACACTAATGTAGATTGGGCTAGTTGTCTTACTGAAAGAAGAAGCATTTCAGGTGGTGCTTTCTTTCTTGAAAATAGATTGGTTGCATGACATAGTAAAAAACAAGATTTTGTTACTTTGTCCACTGTTGAAGCAGAGTATATTGTAGCAGTATCCTATTGTACGCAAGTTATCTAGATGGCTCGAACGTTGAAAGACATTCAAATTCATGTTTCTAAACCTATACATATATTTTGTAACAATACAAGTGCTATAAATATCTCTAAAAATCCAGTTCAACACTCTTGTACTAAACACATTGATATAAAAGATCAATTTCTTCAGGAAAAGGTTTTAGCAAATGAAGTTCTTTTGGATTATGTTTCTACAAAAGATCGGGTTGCAAATATCTTTACTAAGCCTTTGTCAAAAGTTGTTTTTAAAAATTTGAGGGTGAAACTTGGAATTCTTCCTCACTCTTCCTTGACGTAATTAGTTCAGTATTTCAGTGAGGGGGAGATTTATATGATTTTTTCTTCACCCCTCATATATATACAAGCTTAAAGAATGTATATCTTTAAGTCTTGACTTGTTTTACTTCAGTTTCATATTGCAGTTTTGTTTATGTTCTCTATTTGATCTCAGTCATGATTTGCAGTTATTATTGAGCAAAGCAATTTTTCTGTAGAGCATGGTATTATATTTTTTCATAAAAATTATCTAATGGGCTAATGTTTGAAGTTAGTGCTTCAATTTTCGAGGTATCTACAAGGTCGTTTCATACATTCATGATCACAATTTTCAAGGATGTTTATCTTTTAGATGCATCACAAGTATCAAATTTTCAAATATATCTCTTTTGTGCAGTGTAAAAGATATTTCAAATTAAGTGAGTGAGGCATTTCGAGTGGTTTTTTACCCGAAGGGTTTTCCACTCAAGATATATCTTGTGTCATTCTCTTATGTGATGGTCTTGTCTCTATCTCATTGTTTCATTTATCACAATTGATTTTATTTTTTATCTCTAGCTTTAAAAATCGTACTCCAACGAAAAATGCTAAAAATGTCACAAAATTTATCTATGACCATGCTTGGATACTTTCTTTGATGAGAAAACACACAAATGGAAAGCACCTTGTGCAACTAGGAGTGACACAATTTGGGAGCCATTTCCCCACATTGCAAAGCATTCTTGGTGTCATTCTTCATCTCAAGCAAATGTTTATGTGTGATGCTTGGTTGGAGTCACCGAGAGGCATGAGAGTCCTGTTCGTCCTCTTCCGGGTTTTGCTGGGTATCAGTGGCTTTCTACTTATAGGGAGGAGGTGCAGGCCTCTGGTGGTGTTCAGGGCTTGGGTGGTGTGGGATGTCTAGTTAGAGATGATCTCTTCAGTGCTACCTCTTTGGTCCATGCCAGATTCATGTGGATCCGTATTAGTCCTACTAGCCAGCGTCAGAGGGACATATTTATCATTGTTTGCTACTTCCCACCTGCTTCTTCCCCGTATGCCATTCACAATGTGGAGGATGGGTGCCCATTCCTTGACTTGTACAAGTGCATCTCCAAGTTTGCAGCTATGGGCGACATGATTTTACTAGGGAATTTTAATGCCTGGACTAGAGATTTGCAAACTCCTATGCACAACCGCCGCTCTGATTGGACTTGTACTTCTGAGACGGATCACGCTAGCCTGGGTCTTCAGCGCACCTTAGAGGATTGTCAGGGGCCATTCTCTATTTATGGTCATCACCTCCTCCAGCTCTGTGAGTCCTCTGACCTGGTGATTCTGAATGGCCTCCCTTGCTTTCACGGTTATGAGTTGTTCACTTGTTGGCCCCACAGTGGGGGTGCCAGTGTGGTGGATTATGCCCTTGCTTGTGCCCCCTTCATTCCCTTCATTCGCCGCTTCACCATCACCCGCCTTCCCCTAGCGGACCATGCTCTTCTCAATCTCGTGCTTCGCTTCTCCCACCACCATTCACCTCCTCTCCTCATTTACCCCCCCTCCAAGGCTCAGCAAGTGCTTGTTCGCACCCCTGTCTGCTTTCGCTTTCTTGAGAGTGATGGTGACCTTTTCCTCTTCCATCTCAGACGGCTCCTTCCCCAAGTTGGCTCCCTCTTGTCTTGCGAGGTCTCCTCCATGTTCGACATTTTGGCCACTGCAATCTGGGAATCTGTTCTCCTCTCCATCCCTCACTGCCCTCGTCATCGTGCTTTCCATCGTAGCACTTGCCCCATGAATCATTGGTTCGATGATGACTGCAAGACCTTCCACCGCTACTTGCGCTCTGCGTTCTTGTCACACTCCGCTAATTTCATTAGTATTCGCCGCTCCTATAGTCGTTTCCTTGGCTATAAGAAGCGTTCATTCTTTTCTTCCCAGTGTCGTTCCCTTTGTGACACCTTATCCCGCAACCTGAAGCTCTTCTAGCGTACTTTACTCCCCCATTACTCCTCCTCGCCCTCCACCCTTGACCTCCGCTCCCTCACCACCCATGCCTCCACTCTCTACAATATCCCTGGCAAGCCTCCTTTCCTCTTTACCCCTCCTCCCAGCTGCCACCTCTTCACCCCATCCATCATTCGTGAGGCCATTAGATTCATGAGTTTTAGTAGAGCTGCGAATGAGGAGGGTTTTCAGGTCGGGCTCCTCAAGCTCGGCGTCCTTGTCCTGGTTTCCTTTCTTCCTATGCTCTTCAATAGCGTTGTTTGCATCGGTTTCCCGACTCATGGTCGAGGCACATCATCTATCCAATTTCAAGACCGGCTCAACTTCGGATCCAGGTAACTACAGAACTATCATGATTGGGCACACCTTTGCTAAGCTTTATGCTACAGCCTTGAACATTATTCTTTCTAGTGAGCTTGACAGGAGAGTGTGCAGAGCCAAGGGTCAGGCTGGCTTTTGGGCTGATTACCAGTCCATGGACCATATTTTGACGTTGCAGGCCATCATCAAGGAGGCTCGTCATCGCTCTAACAAAGTCTACTGTTGCTTCGTGGACTTTCGTAAGGCCTTTGATAGCGTTTCGTGGGTTGCCCTTTTCCAGAGATTGAGGGAAATCGGTATTTCTGAGATTTTGTTGACTGCCATTATGAGATTATATCAGAGTGTTACTAGTAGATTCAGGATGCCAGAGGGTTTCTCTGCCCCTATTCATAGCACTATTGGGGTGAAACAGGGCTGCCCTCTTTCCCCCACCTTGTTTGGTATTTATATTGATGAGCTGGAGACCTTCCTCAGAGACTCCTCACTCCCTATAGATGGTTGCTACCTACATCAGGTCTTGATCTCCATTCTCTTGTTCACTGATGATGTGGTCCTTCTAGCCTCCTCTCTGGAGAGTCTTCAAAGACTTCTCGATGGCTTGGCCTCCTTCTGTGACCTTCGTCAACTCTTTGTGAACCTGAGCAAGACTCGGGTTATGGTCTTCAACTGCCTTAAGAGCTCTCATCTGCACTTCTACTTCCAAGGTCATGAGATTGAGATCACCACATCATATGTGTACCTTGGGGTCAAGTTCTCTGGACCTCACTTCACTTTGAGACCCGCCATCTAGCCTAGGGTTTGTAAGGGTATGGGCTCCCTGGCCATGCTCGAGAGACAGTGCTTCAAACATCACTTCCAAGACACTTCGTCCAAGTTGTCCCTCCTGAACTCCTTGGTCCAACCGATGGTTCTTTATGGCTCAGTGGTTTGGGGGCCCTCTCTCCTTGATTCTGACTGGGCTTCCATCGAGCATGTCTAGACCCTTTTTCTTTAGTGTATTATCAGATGTCATCGGCTCACCCCCCACAATATTGTTCTGGCCGAGTTTGGGGCCCATCCCTTTAGGTTGGCTAGCATTTTCGACCTGATTTGGTTTCTTCATCGTCTTTGTAGTTTTGCTAACTCCGCAGATGACCAGTGTAGATATTCTTACTTGGCTTATTGCTCCTCTGTCTCTGTGGCTAATTATGTGCCGACCTCCCGGGCCCGCTGCTGGTTCGCGCAAGCTTCATCTTTGTTGAGCTCGATTGGGATTGATATTGACCACCTCCCCCCCTTCTAGTTCTCTCTCGATGCTCCCGCCCACCTCCTCCCCCCACAGCAGGAGTTGAACCAGCATGTCAGACTTGACATTTATAGATAGTATATCACCACGACTTGGTGTAACCCTTCAAGCGGGTTACGCCCGAAGATGGCCTTTTACGCCAATCACTTTCTTGTTATTAGAGACGGTATTATTGTGCCCCCTAGCTACTTGTCTCGGCATTGGTGTCATGCCTTACGTATTTCTTTGGGCTCCTTCAAGGTTGGCTCCCACCGGCTTTGGATTCAGACAGATCACCACATGGACAGAGAGGACCGGACTTGTCACTTGTGTACCTTGGGCACAGCCGAGACGGAGATCCATTTCATTTTTCACTATCTCGCCTACTACGAGATTCTTGGGAGATTATATTGCTTATTTAGGGAATGCAACTCCCTCGCGGCCTTCTTCAGCTACACGAACCAAAGATGCCTTGCACTGTACCTCAGGGAGACTATGCAACTCCGCGATCACACCTTACAACTCCTATTCCCCCAGAGAGCGACCCCGGTTCAGCTTATCACCGCTTTCTTCTCTCCCTCGTCTCCTACACGTGGGACAAAGAGGCCTTCCAATGCCACCATCGCTAGTCACTCTAGATCTGTGAGACCTCGTAGTGGTTATACTCGTCAGCGACACCCTCCCAGCTTTTATCTTATCTTATCTTATCTTATCTCCAAAAAAATCGAGACACAGAAGATTGTAAACATTGTTTTTGATGTAACATTCAACAAAAATGCAAAGTTTATCAGAGTAAGTAACAAACACAAACACAAACTTTATACAAGATAATCTATTTGTTGTTTTTTGGGGGGTTAATTTTGTAATAATTTAAAATTTATTTTCAATTTTTTAGGTGACAGAAACTTTGTTAAGGGTTCTTTGTTTGGTGGATGGAGAGGGCGCCAATGGGTTTCATTTATGAAGTCAAAGATGTCATTTCACAATACTATGGTGGAAATAAAAGAAACTATGAAAAAGTTATTTGGCGCGTCATTGATCGTAGATGGACAAACCAACTCCACCAGCCAATGCATTCCTTGGCGTACTTCTTAAACCCAAAATTCTACTTCTTTGACTCATGTAAGGTTGATGAGGAGGTCATGCTAGGTGTTGTTGCATGCATTGATAAGATGGCACTTGATCGTGAGTTGAGAGACAAGGTTCTTGATTAGGTGGAGGTGAGATTTTCTATATCTTATTTGTGAATTTGGCAATGTTCATTGTTGAGTTTGACTATATAGAAACATCCATTTTGCACACATAGTAACTAATTTCCTATATTTGATTTATCATTTAATTTTAATTTTTTCATTCAAAGGCTATAAGGGTGCAAAGGGTAGACTTTTTTTCTTCAGAACAAGCAATTGATAGGAGAGGGAAACAACTAGGTAAAAAATCTAATTCAATACTACAAGGTAAAATTAGAAACTTGATTGTTACATTATTTTACTTAATTATTATATTTCTAAATGATTTTTTGTAGGTTTATGGTGGAAGAATTATGGTGTTGGCACACCTAATCTTCAAAAGATAGTCATCCATGTTTTGTCCAGCCATGTAGTGGTTCTTGACATGAACACAATTGGAGTTTATTTGAGAACCTTCGCACAAAGAAGAGAAATAGGTTGACCTAGCAGCGCCTCAATGATCTTGTCTTCGTCTGGTATAACATTCACCTTCGAACTAGAAAGGTGGATGGCATTTCACATGAGGTCATTAACTTGGTTGATATCAATCCATATGGTGTTTAGACCATGAATGAACAAAATGATGGCGATGATGTCCTTACTAAAGAAGATCTTGCAAAATTAGAGAGGAGCAACAAAAAAAGCAAAAGCAACGAAATTAGATGAAATGGACAACAGAGATGAGGACTTTGATCTTGAAGAAGAAGAAACAACTCATCATTTAAATAGTACGGCACCTACTAGTTCAATGCCTCAAAAATTGAGTTACATTAGGAGAGAAGAGCAATATGTAGATTTTAGTTGACTGTTTTTCTCAGTTGGACATATCATTATATGTAATTTTATAAACATCTATACACTTATGCTATTGTTCTACATTTTAAAGTTTGAAACTTGGTATGAATGATGAAATTTTAAATATTGAGTGTTTGAAGATCATATGATGTGTAATGTTTGAATTATGACTTATGTTTCTCTAAATGCAAATTTCTTTTTTTTTTCTTTTTGTAAAACTACGGTTATCTTCTCTGTCAAGTCCTAGCCAAGTTTTTTGTTGAGTCCTGAATTCAAGTCTTATTTTGGGCTGCCGAGTCTGAGTTTCAAACTATGGTTTTCATATATTATTCTCATTAATAATATATGCATTAGCCTGGTCACTGGCTAATATTTAATTGGCATTAAGTAATCTATATTAATTTTCATATATTAACAAGCCTACTATAATATAATTTTTTGTTATTATCATTCAATTAAATCGTTACATTGGTTTATGTGAAACCTCTCCTATCTCCCTCTCTCTTTAGTCACCCTAGGTTTACGACAATCTATTTTTTTCCTATTCTTTGAGCTCTCTAAAATCTTGATGATGGATCACAATGTGTGGTCTGAAATGTCAATGCAAATAAAAACACACAATCTTATCCAGAAACAGCAGCAAGCAACATTATGAATTGTTAAAAACTGATATCTTCAATTCCATGTCTTATGCTCTTCTAATATCATATAGGTTACTAAAATATCCTACAATAACTTATATTTGCCCATGTCAATTTACACTCCCTCCACCAACACGCCTTTATTTCCCTATCTACCCCTAATGAAACGTCTTTACATCCCACGTCTCCTACCTTTAATCTCTACTTAGCATGCTTCCATCTCTCCCCTCTATTCCCATGGTTACACCCTTCTTACCCACTTCATTCCATGCATCTCCATTATCACCGAATCTTCTACTCTCTAATGAGCATGACTTGCCTATTCCTTCTTAAGCCAGAACAATACAAGGTCTTTAAAAAGGTGAGTTCCTTACTCTATGGACTCAAATTCAGAATTATTTGGTTTTAAGTTCTGAACCATTAAATTTCTCACTGGCTATTAATAAAAAATGAATCATGAATACAAAAGACAATCCAAAATATAGTATATTATTAGATATCCATCAAATATCCAGACAGTTATAGGGGTGAAATTTTGTTCCCTC
Source organism: Chamaecyparis obtusa (assembly GCA_027943335.1). NCBI lineage: Eukaryota > Viridiplantae > Streptophyta > Pinopsida > Cupressales > Cupressaceae > Chamaecyparis > Chamaecyparis obtusa. The sequence goes on from BSBK01005860.1 coordinate 929,877, forward strand.
TTAGCCTTCCTCTCTAATAACATATCCATTTTCATGAATGTCGTCTCCAATACTAAATGGAATCTTGTAAAAAATAAAATTGAAAAAAAAGAATTTTCTTCATCTAGATGACTTCACATTGAGAGTCCTAATTAGATGTTCCATAATCAGATGTAATCAGTTTGAACAATCTTCGTTGCAACATACTGTGCCAAAAAGCCATATCCATGACAATAGAGTGCTTCTATTTCAACCCTGTGTCCAGCTTGAACCATGTATAAGAGCTCCTCCTTGTATTTGATTTGATTCTGATATTTAATCAATCCAGTCAATTCTCTAATTCTCTACAAGTTTTATATCTGGGAAAAGAAAGTTTCAAAAATATCCATTAAACAAGAACATGTTTAAAGGCCAGATACCTGCAACATCTTTGATGAAAGTAAACTTTTGGCCAACTGATGATCCTGTGGCTTCAGTTTAAGACGTGCATTTTCAGGTACAAGATGTAGATCACTCCCTCTTAAACCTAACCACTTAACATCACAAACTGAAGAAAAAATTCAGACTCATATACCAGGGCACCACATTTCATTAAATTTTAAGTAATGACAATGACACTACTTGAGTTTAAAAGTCAAATTACCATATTTAGAAGCTTCCAGCCCCATGGTTATACTCCCAAACTTATATGTGCATACAATTGCCAAGCCAGCCGGATTCCTCCAATTAAACAACATATTGTGAGTTGACTCAGCTTGACTAGCAAAAACACTAGTGAAATTTAATCTGATAAATCCTACCAATCAACCAATGCCAAAATAAGAAGATTTGGAAAACTTCTGCTCAGTCGATGGAGAAGAATCCTGTTCCAAATCAAAAAGCTTAGCCAAAAATCAGGAAACGTCAAAAAGGAACAAAAACCATACAACTTTTATCAAATTCGAAATAAACCAACCAAGTTGCAGTAGAGCTTCCCTTTAAAGTAAAAGCCATTTACATAGTATCTTTGAAGTTTCATCACTTATGAAAAAGTATCACGGTCACCCACAAAACAGAGAATGAACCCTCAAGAAAGGAACACCAAAAACAAAAAACAATCAATCCACATACAAACAAGTAATTTGTTAACTAAATGCTTACAATAAGAAGACTCAACATGCTGACTAATGTCGTTGATGGAAAAGAATCTTAAAAAATGAAGCAGCTCATATTGGAAAATTAGCTGAAAACATTGATGTTCTGTCATGCACAAACTCTTAAAAGTAAAACAAAAGTATTGGATGCTAAAAAGGTCACATCTTATAATTTCTTTAGTTATTGCAAAGATGGACTCACTCGGGAGGTTGCTTATATGACTAAAACATGTGTTCTCTTTCTCTAGAGAACAAATGACCATTATGTATTAGCATGCTTTCCTTTATATTATTGCTCTGCATCGTGGAAATCAACAGGCTTTAGCCTTGCTCCTGCGAAGCTCCCATGTGGACTTAGCTTCTAGGTTTAGTCTACATCCTTTTGAAGAGATGTTAATTTTTAGTTTAAGCATCATTTATTTGGCTAACCAATCGTCTGATTAAACAGTTGTGTTGAATTTTTGAGCTATCTTAAGTCTTTCATTTAGTCTGCGACTGCTTAATACAGAATTTCTGTAATCTTCTCCTCATACTAATATCAATTGGGATCTCAAAAGATATCCAGGGGGTAACATTCTAAACTTCTAGAACTATGGTATATTATAATATATGCGCACAAGTAATATTTATTGAAAATATCCAGTGGGTAACATTCTAAATTGCTAGAACACTAGTATGTTATTACATTTATGTGTAAGCAACATATATTACAATATATTTTACCAATAGAACTCTCAAAAATGATACATTGGAAGAGCTTAGAACTGTTACAATTTTTTGTGCGCGGCATTCTCTTGATAGAAATGAATGGCTATCCATCTTCTCTCTCCATGCATCTCTTGCTTACTATCTACATAAATGTGCACATATAATAAGATGATGTTGCAGAAGGGAAAGAAGTTAGATTACATGAGATAAAATAGTTTCTCTTTTGTGAGTGACTTTTCTCCTCCTTTCTGTCATGGTTGAGCTACCCCAAAATGTAATGGTTGGATCTATCCTGCAAGAATTGTACCATCCCTTGACCCTGCAATGGGAACCCTTCAAGTCATATGGCATGCTTCACCCAAGTGTTAGGATTTAGGTGCCATCAACCTTATAAGTGCTTGTATTATTTATTCTCCTAATGTTACTTCTAATTAACCATAAGGGATGGAATCGATTAACCAAGAGAGGCAAAAGAGCTCATGGAAAGACAAAGCTACTTTCACTGTTTGGACTTAAGCAAAAGGACAAAATTCCAAAGTGTCCCCTGTGGAATCCTCCATTTTGGGTTGTTGGGACACAATTAAGATGTTGTAAGAGCAATAACATCTATGATCGTTATGATAGGCGTCATAAGATTCTGTGACAAAATATTACTATTTTGGACCCTAGGAGCCCTTGCAAGTGAGATGCCTTATGACAGCTGTAAGACCATCTGTCTTTGGGTTTTTCTTATGGGCTTCATATCACTTAAAGGACTCATCTGTGTATACAACAGATGGCTTGGAGAGTTCTTTATCAATTTTTGTTCAGCCTTTGAAGTACAGGTATCCAGGGCCTACCGGATCATGTTTGCCCGCTAGGGTAAACTTAATATTGTATAGACATAGCACAGGAAACGTAATAAACACAGAATATATTTGTTCTAACAATAGATGCTTTCATTAATCATTCCCACGTATGAGTACATTCGCATAATAATAATTCCTTCACCCATAGCCTAAGTTACCGGTACTTAACATTTTTCCCTTAGATTATAGTACGGTACGTATCAGAATCTGATACGTCCAAAAAAACCCTGTGGAATCGGACAGGGATCGAGTTTTTGAACGCTGAAACGATTCCATGTTTTTCATCCTGTTTTTGTGTTGACATGGCGTTTTTCGGGTGTTGACGTGGTGCTTTGGCTTCGATTCCAGTTGTAACGTGGTGTTCCTCAAGTTTTTTTCCATTGAACAAAGGGAAAACGTGAAGTCAAACAAATAACAAATAAATTGTCATTCTTCCCGCTGCAAACAGGAACCCTTTCGCAGGAGCTTTCTACGGTGTGCGGTCATTTTATGAGTCCCAGCAATATCCCAGTCCGGTACCACACTTTCCGAGCGCGAAGCATGCCTTACCCTCGGCACACTCAGAACTGACACGGCAGGGAAGATCGCAGAGATTACAGCAATATCCCTTTCCAGGACCACACGATCCCATCTCGCAGCAGAAATAACCAATGGTCGCAGGACGAAGCCAGGAGCCTGGAGTAGTTTCAGCGGACGAAGCCAGAAGCCGGGAAAAGGAAGAAAGAAGTGCACAACATTTACGGGAATGTTTTCGGAACTATTTAATTTAAAGATTTAATTAATAATTTTTCTAAAGATTTAAAATGCATTGTTAATGTTTTATTTTATTGTTTGTAGGTTAAAAATAAATTTATGATTTATTTTTAAAATTTATTTAAAAGTTTTAATTTTTAAACATTAAAATATTATATATAATGATAATATTTAATTGTATATAATATTGTAAGTTTTTAAAGTTTTAAAATTGTATATAATATTTAAATTTTAAATTTTTTAATGTCTAATATACTAATATACTAATATTATTTATTATTTAATATTATAATGACTAGAGTATGAGAATATTATAATGTATTTTTTTATTATTTAATATTTATATAATTATAAATATTATTCATTATAAATTGTAATGTCATAATTTTAATATATATTAATTATTAAATATGACTTTTATATTTTTTTGGTACAGACGTACCCAGACGTACCCAAACCCCCTCCCAAAAAATTGTTGTATCCACGTACCGTACCTACGTATCCATACCCATGCCCGTACCCGTAACGGCAACTTAGCCCATAGGTGATACATATTTATCTACCCAAAGGGGTGTGACCAAACATCACCACCCAACCCAACTGCCCTTCGGTAATAACTAATTCCTGCCGGGACCATATAACTAATACATGACATAACATAAAGTAGTCTTTCCGGCTAATAGATCATACAAAAGTTTAAAGAGAAGTGTATTGTTGCATAATCTTCATGGATTAATAATATGTTTGCCCCTTTTCCTCTAGTGAAGTTTTCCTGCAAAGGTTTCTCTGCGTAAATCTTGTGTTGTGGGACGTTCTTCTTGTGTTGTTGCTGTTATCTTATGGTGAAGTCATATTCATTTCTATGATGTTTTATGTTATCTAAGAGAGGCTTATTAAGCATGTCAAAGTGGTTGGATTGGCATAACAAAGAAGATGAATATCTCCACAGCTTTCCATAGTAAGACATCTTAATTTTTAGATTTGCGTACAATCACAAATTTTCATTTGGTGTAGTCTAAGCTTTGAATCTTATCAATGGCTTTATTGGATTAGAGATTGAATAAATTTTCAGCAATAAGGGCAGGAAAAAGATAAGTCAACAATCAGTAGTATCTTATATGGAGACTTAATCCCTACAATCTTGACTATAGGTGACCTAGGTCGAAAACCACGATGTGTCCAATATATTACTGCACGAGATTGGTGCAAAATTTCAAGATAGTGAACTAAATTCAATCTTCTCCAGCTTTCTTGCTGAAATTGTCAACATGGTATCTGGTGGAGTGCTAAATAAGGTCTTGAAACATTTGACAGTAATCCTCGGGTACTATTGTAATGTTCCCTTCTCGCACCTAGTTAGTTGTGCATCCCTTTAGCCTATTCTCGGGTTCTCGTAGGCTATACAGAGTTTGTTAGAGGACTCAAACTTCTATGGAGAGCTCAAGCTTGCAGTTTCAGTGTGTTTCAACGTCATTTCTATTCTTGGCATGTGCTATTTTTAGTAAGTGCTATTTTGGGTACTCAAGCTTGATTCCAGTTCCAACTACGCTTCTCTGTGAAGTGCTCTCTTCTTCAATGTTGTGGCAAAGTTTTTAAAATGATGGAAAATGTTTACATTTCTCACTTAAAAAGTTAAATGTTTGAAAAAGTGACTTTATTATTATTACTTATGCGATTAATATTTTTTACAATAAGTCCCAAAAGGGCACACCTAGTTGAGGATCATAAGTTGTGTTTAAACAGTCATTTGTGAAGAGCACACAGGAAATACTGAGAAAGGAGGGGGGTGAATCAGTATTTCAAAACTTTTTAACCTTTTAACTGCATGAAACCACATAAAACATAATGAAAGCAACCATAAAGACTCATACATCAGATTTCTCATGGAAAATCCTTTCAGGTAAAAAAACACAGCATACAATAGCTTTCCTTAACAAAAATGGGCACCAACCCAGAATACAAATGTGAGCACCAACCCACAAAGAGCACCAACTCCAATCAGCTGAGGCACCAACCTCAGCTTAGGCACCAACCCAAACGCAAAACTTAAAAACAACTTTCAGAACACAGCAAGCTCAAATTTATCATCAAACTCAACTTTGATCTCTAACCATCTTTCCATACCAAACCTTTTAAACAAAATATCATATATGCTCCTTTTCACACGCTAGCATTGCTCTGCATAATATACCAGCTTCTAAAACATCTCTGTAACATGAATTCAAGCACAGCTGAAGATTCCACCCAACAAAGAAAAGACTAAACTTCCAGTTATAATTCCATGCCTAGTCTCAACCTGTTACATTCCAAGGGCTCCACATGTTGTCTGATGACTGAAGACGTTCTATCACCCGCATAGAATTTATACGTACTGGTGTGAGTGCAATATACAATATCCTTGAACACCAAAATGCATAGATTTCATATGCAACATAGATTGTACAGTTTCTCCAACTCCCAAGGGTCTTCACCTAGCATCAGAAGATATCGTTCACCGCACAGCAATAAACATTCACGCAGCAATCTCCCTCATACTCGTCTCATATCACACCCAATCAAAGACCTAGTTCAACTACCAAAAAGATTGTACAGTTTCTCCAACTCCCGAGGGTCTTCACCTAGCATCAGAAGATATCATTCACCGCACAACGATAAACATTCACACAGCAATCTCCCTCATACTCATCTCATATCACACCCAATCAAAGACCTAGTTCAACTACCAAAATTCTACCCACAGCATCCATTCTTTTAAAACAGCACCATTTCTTACATCTCACACAACTTCCTTTATTCAAAAGTTCATGATATGCAGCTCAGCTCCATGATACGCATAACTAAAGTTATATGCACAAAACCCTTTTTTTAAAATAAATATACTCTAATGAAAGACACTGCCCGGGCTCACAAAAAGATAAATGCACAGCCTCAATAACACTTAGCAACCAAAAACAATTATCATTCATACATCGTCTCTTAAAAACAGCAGACTAGTATATCACCTACTAATTAAAAACGATTCTTATTTTTATTGACCCTTCTTTACATGGCAACAAGAGTCATAAACCAAGACTCCAAAGATGCGCCCAGCTCTTTTTTCAAATGCACGGCTTGGTTTGAGTGCACTCAATAACACTGCAGAATTTTTGACTATATAAATGGTCCCTTCCATGCAAGCAGCAGAAATAACATACACAAAAATCATCACTCAACATCGATCCATAATTTTTAAAACTAAAACTGCATTCATTTTAATTACTCACGTCTTGTGCATGACTCCTCCTTTTCCTTGAGTCTCTTTAACTAATTATAGACAGCAACTATAGAAGCTGCCCCACTAGGCCATCAGGCCAAAACAAAGAAGAAGGAATAAATGAAAGAAAGAAAAGACCATCCACTTATTAAATTCTGAAGCCGCCCACAACTTCGGTTATATGTGATGATGAATGAATTTTAAACTTGGCCTCCACATTTTAAGTCAAAGAAATCAACCTTTAGAATATTCAACCACTAACATGGCACAAAATCTGACTTGGCAAGGCAGTGGACAAGCAAGCAGCTGAAGTAGACACACAACCAGCATAAGCAGCTTAAGCACCTCAAGCAGCTCAATCCAAGTCTATTATTTAGAACTAAGTTGCCGATTCAGGTGCGGGTGCGAGAATTGGGTGCACGGATGCACAAATTTTTTTTGGGGGGGTTTTGGATGTGTTTGGATGCGTTTATATATATATATATGTGTGTGTGTGTGTGTGTGTGCAAAGAAAAGCAAGAAATATACAAAATTTGATAGTATGATACTTCACCATTTATCAAGATATCTGATAGTTCACAAATATTCAAATTGAAATAACTAATAAGCCATATCATATACATCTATGTTCACGATTCCAATGCAAATCTGAAAATCATTACAATTACAAAATCAAAATTTAGTTCATGATTCAATGTTCATCAATCAAGATTCAAGATTCACTAATCCGAATCAGAATCAAAAAAAGCAAAAAAAAAAGATTTAAAATGTTATTAAGCACATGTTTTAGTGTGCTTTAAGTTGTTTTTTAATCAAAGAAAGCGTCATTTTTTACGTTGGGGCCGCGGAGGCTTGTGGAAGCTCACGGGTGCCTTGCGGATGCACGCAGGAAGCACATCTTGGGCACCCAGATGCTATGTGGAACGCATCCACAAGGCATCTGGGTGCCCAGGATGCACTTCCTGCGCACATCCACTTCCACATCCACAGAGCATCCAGGTGCCCAGGATCCACTTCTTGAGCGCATCCACAGGGCACTAGAATCCACATCTGCATCAGAAGGAATCCGCTTCCAAATCCAAGCCAGGATGTTGCGAAACGATAACAAAGATTTAGAATGATACTTCAGAATTTATTCGACCTTGATCATCAACCTTTGACATCAATGACAACATACTGAACACATTGGTGGCTTTTTTCAACGGAATATTACATTTGGATTTTCAAATTTACCCTAATTTCTCCTTCCAAGTCTATATATTTGGATTTTGGATCTCATTCATTAATTTGGATTTAGCATGCATAATGAGATGTGTTTACCCTCGTGGGGTAACAGAGACTAATTGCATTCAGAAAGAAAAGTATTCAATAGGAAATGTAAAGAGGACATAACAACATTATATTCATATCATAATCATCGAGTACAAGTGTATTCTATATCACCATATATGTGTCTTGCTCAAAGAGAAGAATGCATACATATAATGTTTGAGGGGATGCGAGGCGAACCGTCGCATTCATGTAACTCCCTCGAATGGGCTAACCATCTAACTACCCATTTTCCTGACAACATCATCCCCCCCAAAAAGAAATTTGTCTCCGGACGACATCATACAAAATGTCTGGGACTTACAACAAAATGGGATGAATAGACCACTAATAGAAAAATCATGAAGGAGGGGGCGGAGGAAGCATCCCTGATGAAGAAGGGCCCGGTGTAGTATGTGTGCATGCCCAGAGCTCCAGAAGCTGCTCAATCTTGTGCTTTAGATCACGCTCCGCCAGCAACTGGCATTCTCGCATAGTTTTCACCATGAGAGCTGCCTCCAAAATCTACTCCTTCCAGTCAACTGTCTCCCGTGCGGCCACCAATTGTTGCTATAGTTGAGCCAAATCATCTCACAGATGACTCTCCAAGTGTACCATCTCCTCCTGCCTGACCTCCAAGGCTACCCGAGACTCCCTCTCCCGGACTAACTCAGTCTCAACAGCCTAGAGACGAGTGGCAAGCTCCTCCCGAGACGCAACGGCCACTCCCTTCTCTGCCTCGGCCATACCTCCTGCATGCTGAGCCCTCCGCATCTCCAAATACGCAACTCGGAAACCTTGCTCCAACTCCTGGAGCAGCGAATACAACCGATGTCCTCCAGGCAGGCATGGAGCCTGCCATGCCTGCAACATCGCAAAAGTCTCCACAGTAGGCCACCCCTCAAAAAGAAAACACCTCGCAAACTCTCCCTCACATTGCCCAGTGAGAAAATCAAGACTGCGGCTCACGGCCCCTACTGCCACATCCAGCCCAGCAGTCCGCATAGAAGTTGCCAACCTCTGTCCCATCTCCAGCATCTTATCCCGCATCTCGGAGATCTCCACCATGACTACTCCTATGGCTACTAGCTCACTCTCAGGCTCCTGTGCAGGTGTAGCTTCTGACTGTAGTGGGGTTGGATCCTGTAGCTCCACCTCCTCACCGCCACCCAGAACATGTTGAGTGCCCGCACTACACTCCTCAACTTCAACTACCTTGGCGCCTAGCAGTGGCAACTGTTTCTGTCTCAACTGTCTGTGTCTCGACAAGGAAGGAGGTCCAATAGGTTGTCGAGGGATCATCTGGAACTGGTTGAGTCAAGCGTCTACTGCAACTACATCTGGAGCATCTCCTGACGCCATTGACTCCAACCCAACCTCTAGGACCTATGTCCCGCCAAGACCCACATCACCTCGCGGAACCACTACTATCTGTCCCTCGAGCTGAATCTCCACAGATGCCACCTTCGTGGCGGGCTCTGTTGTCACTATTGGTGGTTGTGCTAGGGAATGGGAAAGATTAACTGGAGTGTGCAACAGCCCAAACCCGGGTACCGGTATGGCAGCGGATGTGGGCACACTCGCAGACAGGAGTGAAGGCGCAAATAGAACTCTCCCCTCCGAGGTGGCTCCTGGAGTAGGGGCCACCACCCCTCCGGCTGGCTCTCTGTCAATCATGCAAAAACTATCACTCTCGCTCACCCTCGAAGACTCATCTGATTCCTCTGCACTATTACTGCCCATGTCGTTGTCTCCCTCAGACTTAGAGACAACCGTCTGGGATTTCCGATTCTGACCTGACTGTGAACCCCCCATATCCAAGTGTCGCCAATAGAAAATTGGAGGCTCACCCAGTGCCAAAGTGGCCTGCGATTGTACCTCCCATTTGTCTGCTGGAACCTGCTAATGGGTGGCCTCAAGAAAGAATCCAATGGCGTAGTGCGGCATGTAAAATGTCCTACACTGCAATGTGAGAAACTCGTACATGCGCTCTGCCAGAAGCGTCTCTCAATCATATACTATTCCATTCCGAAGATCGCTCATAAGTAGAAGCTGTAGAATGGCGATGTCTGAGGCTCGACTAGAACCTGTCAACCTACTTTTCACAACATCCATTATTGCACGCCATTCTCCTGGTGCAACGAAGCTCTTTTTAATACCACAACCCATAGAGACAGAGGCAATGGAGTCTAACTCCGTCGGTGACAATGCCTTCGAAACCAGAGATATTCATTTTACTTTTTCATCCTTGTCCATCTTCTTTGGTGTCGTCACTACCTTTTTCCCCTAGTTGCCAGGAATACCAAAAACCCTCGTAAAATCAGCAGCAGCAAATGTGATGGTGATCGGATGGCCACAGTAGTCGAAGGTACTCGTCCAGCTGAATCTATCAAAGGCATCGATCATGATTCTAAGAGCTCCCTCGTATTCCCGGATACTGAAAACTGGCATTTGAATGGCCCAATGTACCTCAGCCTTACGGAGTTGTCCCTTCGTGAAATTATCATCTAGCGTGTCCTACCACCATTGCCTGCACTTGGCTCCATTTAATCCTTCAAATGTCACTGTCTGTGGAGTGACTACATCTTTCTGGGTTGACATTTGCACCCTGGGCCTCAATCTCTCTTTGCTTGCAACTTTTACTCCAGAAGGCAACACCCGTTTGTCCTTCTCCATGGTTGTGCTAGATGCCTGTAGTTTCTTCCTCCAATTCAGTTTTTTCTTCCTGTATCCATTAACCGTTTCTTCTCTGCTTGCCTTCTTTTGTGTGAAAAGATAACCGCTTAGAAATCCCTAACTACCTAGTGGCTTTGTACAGTTGCCCTATGTTTACCAGACTTCCACTTGCCACAGTCACCAATTCAATTTGCTCTGCTGGCGCCTTCCTCTGCTTTACATATAGGGTACCGTACAATCATACAGCAAAATGGTTCCACTCTGCTCCTCCACATCCAATTCCGTACAGTGTAGTGGCGTGTGCTTTTTCTTTGGCTTGTTGTACGACAGTTGTATGCAGAACATATGAGTCGTACGGTCTTCTCCCCTAGCGACTTCCTTTCGTACGATGTTGTTCCTCCTTCCATACAATGTTTTCCTTCCTATGCGTGTGTGTTGTACGGTGTTTATTTCACGTGTGCCTTGCCTTCCTTTTGTTCCACGTGTGCTGTATGGTGTCTCTTGGTCGTACAGTGTTTTTTTTGTGTTATATCTCCTTGACGTCGTACGGTGGGGCCACGATGTTCTTCTTTTGACCATACAGTGCCTTGACCGTACGGACTTTGTGTCGTACAGTCAAACACCGTACAGTGGGGTTTCGTTTTAGTGCTGGCTTTTGCATCGTACGGCCGTATGGTGTTCCTTTTTTTTTTCTCAAATATTTTTTCAATTTTCGCCTAAGTGGTGTTGTCTCTGCAGGTTTCCTCTCTATTCATCCCTCTCGCAGTAAATTTTCAATTTCGAGCCATGACCGGATCTGTTATCACCTGTCCGCCAGCGTCCACAATTTAATGGCTCCATTATCGCCAACTTTGCGTACCTTGTATGGCCCCATTCATTTAACTTTAAATTTCCCAGGCTTAATTTTATCGCGTCCCTTATACTTAAGGATCAACTGTCCTGGCGTAAACTGTGTCCGCTTCAGATGCTTGTCATACCAGACCTTCCTTCATCCTTGGACTATCTCCATCGTCCATTGTGCCAGCAATCGTTTCTCATCGAGCTTATTGAGGTTATACAATCGTTCCTTCAAGCTTTCCATGTCCCCTAATCTGTTCTCAATGGCTATCCTCAGACTTGGTACCATAAATCCAGCAGGCACGGCAGCCTCTTGTCCATACATAAGTTGAAATGGGGTTTTTCCAGTAGTGACTTTATATGTCGTATGGTATGCCCACAGCATCGAGGGAAGTCTTTCTTCCCAATCTTCCCCTTCGACCCCACAAGATTTGTAGATGACTGATACCAGCACCTTGTTAGTTGCTTCCCCTTGACCATTTGCTCGTGGGTAGTAGGGACTTGAAAATGAATGAAATATTCTAAACTTCGTCGTAAGCAGCCTTATTATGTGTTTGACGAAGTGTCCCCATTGGTCGCTCGTAAGTTGGACGAGTATACTGTACCTGGTGATTATTTGTTCATAAATAAACTGTGTGGTACTTACAACTGAATTGTTTGGTAGAGCCCGTGCTTCAGCCCACTTCGTCAGGTATTCCATGGCTACAACAATATACCTATATCTTCATGCCTTGCTTGCCTTAAGGGGTCCCACAAAATCAAATCCCCACTGTTCAAATAATTCTTGTGCCTGAGAGGGGTTGAGTGGCATGAAGTCCCTCTCCAATGGTTTTCCTTCCCTCCGGCACGTATTGCAGCTTGTCACCCATTCCCATGCATCATTGCACAAGGTCGGCCACCAGAGTCCTACGAGCAATACCTTCCGAGCAGTTGTATCCGGACCCATGTGCCCTCTTGCAAGACCCTTGTGGGCTTCCCGGAGTACTCTTGGAACTTCTTCCATCACACACCGCCGGAGGATCTAGTCGGGTGCCATCTTATACAAAAGCCCATTGATTAGTTGAAATGTTTTGCTTTTCAAAACTATCTTCTGTCGTTCGCCAGGTTGCATTGTTGGAGGAAACTGGCCTGTAGATAAGTACTCCCAATATTTGTATACTAGGGAGGTAAAACTGCTATTCTAAACAAGTGGGCATCTGGAAAATCATCATCCACCCCTTCGGGTGGTTCCCCCGATTTAATCCAGGATAGATGATTCGCACTTACATGGCTCTTCCCAGGTTTAACTATGATTTTAAAAGTGAACTCTTGTAACAATAGTAGCCACCTACTCACCCGGCCTTGGATTATGGGTTTGTTTACCAGATACATCAGAGCCTGATGGTCCACGTAGAAGGTGAACGGGGTTGCCAATAGGTAGTGCCGGAAATTTTGCACTACATAGACCATTCCCAACGCTTCTCTCTCGGTGGTGTAATTCTTCTCCGACTTCGAGAGAAGTCTACTTGCAAAGTATACTAGGTGATCCAACCCGTGATCTCCCATTTGTGCCAGTGTCGCCCCAATAGAAAAGTTTGAAGCGTCCACATGGACGTGAAATTCTTTATCCCAATTGGGATATGCCAAAATAGGTGCTGCCACCAGCCTTGCCTTCAGTCCTTCGAACGCCTTGTTCCGTACCCCATACGTAAAGTTCTGTCTTCCGAGTCAATTTGTCCATCGGGTAGGACACATGGGCATACCGTTTGATGAACCTCCGATAGTACCCAATATGTTTGAGAAATGTTTTTACGCCACTGACATCTGTGAGAGATTCCATTTCTAAGATCACCCTCACCTTGTCAGGGTCCGTTTTAAGTCATGCTCGGCACACAATGTGTTTGAGTAGTTTTCCCTGCGGTACCATGAAACGGCACTTCTTCAGATTCAACGCCAATCGTGCCCTTCTGCATCTTTCCATGCACTCCCGAAGGATTCCTATGTGGTTGTCCTCGGCGCTGTAGATGGACCAATCATCCAAGAAAGCTTTGAAATTTCCCACAGATATTTGGTCAAAGATATGAAGGATTATTCTTTGAAAGGTAGCCGGGGCGTTGCACAGCCCAAAGGGCATCCTGTTATAGGCATATACCCCATTTTCCACCACGAAGGTTGTCTTCGGCTTATCTTCCTCGGGGATGGATATCTAGTTATACCCAGAAAATCCATCCATAAACGAATAAATTTCATGCCCCGCTACTTCCTCCAAGATGCTGTCTGTAAATGGTATAGGAAATGGGTCCTTAATAGTTACCGCAATCAAACATTGTAAATCAACACATATCCTGATCTAGTTGGCTTCCTTTTTCAAGGAAATGACTATGGGAGATATCCATTCACTCGTTTGTACTCTGAATATAATTTTTGCCTCCAGCATTCGTTGGATCTCCTCATTTACTCATGCGGCATAGTTTTTGTTCATTCAGTATGGACGCTTCCGGATGGGTACCACTTTGTCTACCAACTTTACTCTGTGGACACACAACTCCGAAGGTACCCTCTTTAAGTCCTTGTAGGTCCACGCAAAAACATCTTTATATTCCATAAAGATCCTGAAGGCCGCTGCTTTAAGTACGGGATTCCAATCATCCCCAATGAAGATGTTCTTTGGATTGTTCTCATCTCCTAGGTTCACAACTTTTAATGACGGCTCCTCATATTTGATTGGCTTGTCTTTGTCAAATTTGTGTGTCGGATCCTCCGTCACCTGGGCATCCCCCTCCTAGTACTCAGTGTATTCTGGCCGGAAATGTTTGTTTTTTGTCCCCTTCATCTACCTGGAGCATGTTGCATGAAAATACCTAATAATCCTCCATCTGCCAATGAAAGAGTCCATTTAGGGAATCCAGGTCATCGTCAAAGTGTGTTTCAATCTCCAGGACTCCTTCCTTACTGGGTTCCATTTGTTGTCTTGTCTCGTCTTCCTCCTCTCCTTCGGACTCCAAGGATGATGCTAGGTCCTCACTAACCAACTGTGTCTTCAGATCAATGGTGAATCTTCGGCCACTCTTTTCTATAGAAAGAGAATTTCTCTTCCAGTCATTCTTGACCTTAGCCTCCACTAGCCACCCTCTCCCAAGAATGGCGTCATACCCTTTTCTTTCTAGAGGAATCACTATGAAATCCAACACGAATGGTTGGGTACCGACCGTTACCTGTTGCGCCATTAACATGCCGATGGGTTTAATCCCGTGCTGGTCCGCTCCCAGGAGTTGAAAGGTTGGCGGCCACAATGTACGTTTCCCCAATTTTTTCCAAGTTTCTTCTAGTAACACGTTGACCCCAGACCCTTCGTCTACTATGGTGTCGGTTAAGACTGTTCCAAGGATTCCCATCTCTACTACAACCAAATGCCTTCTTGTGTTAAGCGCCAACACAATTGGGTCTTGTGAGGATCCAAGAGGGTCTTCCTTCTGGAGGGAGTTTTTCTTCTCGCCGCTTGGTTCCCTTGTTTCCGGCTCCCTGGTCGTTGTGTTAAGCGCCAACACAATTGGGTCTTGTGAGGATCCAAGAGGGTCTTCCTTCTGGAGGGAGTTTTTCTTCTCGCCGCTTGGTTCCCTTGTTTCCGGCTCCCTGGTCGCCGTTGTATTTAAAAGAGTCACCCTCGGGTGGGGCATAGCCACAAGGTCTTTGAATTTTATCGGGATTTCTATATGCAACATCTGTCAAATTATGCTTTGTTCCAAGTTGCTTTCCGAGGAGGTACTGGCCTTCCCATGCATTTCCCTCCTTTCATTAGTCAATTCCTTCTCTATGGCGGCCTTAGCTTCTTGTAACCGCTCCTTCTCTGTCCCGAGGTTGGGGTATAGTTTTTTCTTTGCTTGTCTGCGGGTTAGCATCAATATTTCCTCTTCTACTATGCTTAGGAAGTTCACCCCAAGCTTAGGACACTTAGTCTCATTGTGGTCTCCCGGACCACACCATCGGCATAGGAATTGTGGTGCTTCCTTTGGGCATTCTCTCACGAAATGTCCCCACTGACTACATCTATGACATTGTATCATGGGTCAGCCAGAGGTATCATACTGAAGGTGACTTCGGCCTCCTCCAATGTTATTGTTGTTTCCATTACCCCTGCTCCCTCGCCTGTTGTTCCGAAAGCCACCAGATGATGTCGTGTTGTTGTTTTGGTTGTTTGTACCCGTCGCTGCTGAGGCGAATGCCTCCTGGGTTAATAGCACCTAGTGGCTTCGTGATTTCATGTTGTACGGGCATTCCCTCGTGGAATGACCTGCAATCTGGCATATGTCGCAAAAGTGTTTCTTCGGACATGCTCCCTTGGTATGTGACCCTCCTCCTTACAATCGGTACACGACAAGTTAGCTTCGTCGCTCTTGCTTGTGCTCGCCTTCATAGTAGTTTTGAATTCTTTCATCATCCTCATCATATCCTTCTGAAGGGCTTGTACCTTTTTATTTGCTTTGTCGCCGCTGCTTCCTTCGGAGGAGTCGTTGTCATCAGAGGATCTGGCCTTCTTCTTGGAGGTCTTATTCTCACTCTCCAAGTCCACGGCTCTGTTGTAGGAATCATTGTAGGATGCTGGTGGGACCACCTTCATCTTCCTTCGGACGGTGGGCTTCAACCCTTCGATAAACCACCGTTTCTTAAGTCCATCAATCGATTGGCTTTCCATTTTCCCGACCAAATCCTTTAGCCTACATCGATAGCCTTGCACGGTTTCCTCTTTCCCTTGTTTTTTGGTATAAATCTCAGCCACTATTTCGTTATCATCCCTTAGCAATCTGAATTTCGTCTGGAATTCCTTCTTCAAATCTTTCCATGTAGTAATCTTTGTCGGGTCCATGTCTGAGAACCAGTCTATCGCCACTCCTCGCAATGTTGCTGGGCACTTCTTTACCCATTCGTCAATGTCGGTCACCCCGTTGGCCGTCCAAATTGTTTCACAGGTCCTACAGTGTCGGGTTGGGTCTTCCTTTCCATCACCGGTGAACTTGGGCAACTTCGTCTTTTGTGCCATGTTCACCTTCACTGGCGGTGTCGGTAGCACACGTGTTGCGGCTCGTGTTGTTGGCTGTCACTGGTTGTACTACAGGCTGCAATGGTACTGCCAAGTTTGGTGTCTCGGAAGTGTTTGGTACCTCACCACTTGATGTCTCCAAACTATTGGAAGTGTCAAAGCCTGGTAAGCTACTGCGATCCCCATGCCGCTCTATCACACTGATAGTCTCGGCAGTAGCGGTCTCCTTAGCCTTCCTACACGCGGCTTCTTCCCTCTCCTTCCTTCGGGCTTCTTTTGTCTGTGGGGTTACAGTTAGGCTTCCCAACAAGCTTCTTGTTTCTTCTAACAACTCTTCGTCGCACCCACCGTCGTGGTGGCTAGATTCCCCCACACCCACACCTTCACTTCCTCCCTTTGGTAGTCCCTTAGCGCGTCGTCGGAATCTTTCCCTTCGCTCGGCTTGCTGTTGTGCAAGTATAGCTTTTCTAGCGACTTCCTCCCCTTCAAGTTCCTTCTGTAAATTTCTATTTTTATTTAATTGATTGGGCATAAATTCTTTCCTCACTTCTCCACAGGGCAATAATCAACACATAATTTTAAAAACACTTTTATTTATTCATGACATTTTATTACAACACTTTTCAATCAATTGAATGATTTCCTCATTTCAATTGTTTAGTGTCCTTTTCTTCTGTCTATCTCAAATTTTAGAATTCCCGAGAGGTGCCATCGCATTTCTCCTGGTGACGGATGTTCGCACATTCCTGGTATGTATGGAGAACTTCCTGTCGGCGTTCCTCACGGGCAATCTCTTCCAGGTGGGTTTGTTGTGCCAATGACACTTGCACAAGCAACCGAGGGAGGTGGCTCATCAACTGATTTACTGCGGGGCTTACTCCCAGTTCGCTCCACACAGCACTTGTTGAAACTTCAACCTCTGTGGCCTCCCATCGGACGTTGGTTTCAATGACCGCCTAAAGCAAAATTGAGAATTCCGTCATTGTAGCGTCTTTTCCTTCGTAGAGCTCTGTACGTGTGTCGTCAGCCTCTGGGTTAATCTCACCAACTGGTAGGCCTATAGTGCCCGTACGCCATCCAGTCCTTCCCTTGCCAAGTATGTCTAGGCAACGGCGCCAAATGTTTACCCTCGTGGGGTAACAGAGACTAATTGCATTCAGAAAGTAAAGTATTCAACAGGAAATGTAAAGAGGACATAACAGCATTACATTCATATCATAATCGTTGAGTACAAGTGTATTCTATATCACCATATTCGTGTCTTGCTCAAAGAGAAGAATGCATACATATAATGTCCAAGGGGATGTGAGGCAAACTGTCGCATCTTTGTAACTCCCTCGGACGGGCTAACCATCTAACTACCCATTTTCCCGACAACAAGATGATGTTGAATGAAGAACCTAGAGAGATGTTCTTGGGATTGCTAAGGACAAAAACACTCTGCAGTTTCAGTGGTGAAAGATCCACCACTGATTATTTTTCAATCAAAGAATACTTCGATTTTCAGAGCTTTGGCAAAGTGGGTTCTGGCGAAGATGAAGATTTATGAGGTTGTTGGAGTTGCTTTTAGGTTTCTAGCGCGAATTGTTAGTATTTTGGTATGCTGTTGGTTTTTAATGAGTTTTGGTGGAATATCCAGGTCTGGCCACACAATTTCAGCCACACAAGAAATCATATTTTTGCATGTCATTCAAGAAGAAATTGTTTCTAGCTTATGAGTATTGGTTCCTGCTTTTCCTAGCAGCCTAGCAATGCAAATCCATATATCATTTTCTATGTTTGATGCACATTTTAGTTTACAAGTGAAAATCACCCCTATGATGGTAGCGCCCATTTTGGTATTGGCATGTGGGAGTTTGTAGAGGCATATCTGTTCTCTTTGGTCTGCACAATCATCTTGTTTTGAGGCATCTAGGCTTTCCAAATAAATCTGAAAGAGTTCATAACAGTTTGTGGCCAAGGGAAGTGATTATCATCAATTTATGTGAATCACCCTTCCTGAGTTTGGTGCTCAGGGTGTCCAGTAGTATTTTCAGAAGTCAAGAAGATCAAATAATCATTTAAGATTTGTTGTGAGGATTTCACACCATCGCCCCAAAATATTTGGGGACCCCCAATTTTTTTTTGAGCAAGCCTTGGCAATTTTTTCTAGATCCGAGAGTTTGGGTGCCTTAGCGAATTTTGGGCAATCTAGAGGTTTTGGAATGAGAATTTTACACCTTGGATGTTTTTAAAGTGCCTGGGGGGGGTATTGCTTGTTTTCACCTTGTGCGAAACATTGATTTTCTTAAATAGTCGATTTTGTCTCCAAGCCAAATGAAATTCGATGAGAAAATTTTATTTTAATATCTGGCGGGATAAAATTGCAAATTTTGGATTTGATTAAATTTTGAAAATTGATGAAATTGAATAACTTGAGATTTTCAAAATTTAATTGTGAAATTGGATATTTTTGGGAAAATCTTGTAAATTGTTGGTGGAGAAAAGTGGAAATTAAATAAAAATTTGATATTAAATTGTCAAATTTGAGTTTAATTGCCAAATAAAGATAATAAATTGCAAAATATAAAAAATTAATAGCCAAATGGAAATTAAATTGCTAAATGATTTTTTTTGGATTGCAAAAAAAAAAATTAAATTAAATTGCCAAGTGGGATTTTTGAAATTTTAAATGAGAAATGAATAAATGAAAATTTGAAATTGTTTGAATTGTGATTGGCTTGCAAATTTTAATTAATTTTGGTGAGGTTGTTGTGATTAAATGCATTTATTTGGCAATTTTAAAATAATTAAAATCATATTTTTGGGCTGAGTGTTTGTAATTTAGAAATTTAATTTGGGCTCCTTTGTGTGTTAAATTCAATGTATTTTAAGGCCTAAGAGGTGTGAAATTCAAGGCAAGTTATTGGGTCCACAATGGGGAAGGTTTAAAGCTATATTAGAGGCCTAAATGACCTTTTTTCAAAATTTTAATTTTTGGGCCTTTGATAATTTCGGATTTGGCTAATTTAAATCCATAATTTTGCACAATTCAATGCAAGTGGCTTTCTTAATTTAAATCTGCCCTTTCCTTAAATTAATTTAATTTTTTGGGGCCATGGCTTGGTTAATTTCAATGTTTAGAGGCCCCATATGGATTATTTTTTTTGAGTGGCCCAATTTCATTTTAAAAAGAAAAATTAACATGCTATTGCACAGATTTTTGTTTTTGCAATGGCCTAGCCCAATTGTAAATTAAAATTAAATACCCAAGGCTATGTGATTTAATGCATTTAATTTGGGTTATATGTTTGGCAATTTAATTAATTTTATTTTCCCTCCAATGCAGGTCAGCCCTATTTGAAGAGGCAAAAAATTAGTATAAAGGGAGGGCTTGTTTCCTCATTTTCTCATTCATTTCTTGCTTGTCTCTTGGCAGCCAATGAGGAGCTCTTGGAGCAGCAAAAGAGCAAAATTTTGCAAGGAGTGCATTTTTGGTGTTGTCTTCTTCTTCTTTGGAGAAAAATTTGTTGGTGTAGAGGGCAGGAGGTTCAAATTTGCAAATATTAAGGCTCAGATTTGTCAATTCTCAGGCATCCACACTCAGATTTTCAATTGGCAAGGTGGCAAAGTTCAGATTTGTGATAGAGGAGGAGTTTATTGATAGTGATTCATAGCGAGATTTTGAAGGGAGGAGATCCTCTTGTGGAGACAGAAAATTTTTGAGAATCAAGCTAAGCCAATTACAATTCCGGGAGATCAAGAGGAAGTTATCAAGCCAAAGAAAACCGGTGAGTGGTCTATCTTTTCCTCTCTCCTTAATTGCTTTCATTTCATTGGTGCTAGTTTAGGTGTTGAAAACTAATTTCAAGAGTAGAGTTAGGTGTTTGGTTAGTAGGTTGATTACTCGATTGTCTTCATTAGCTTTTTTCCCTCAAGTTCTTGCTTGCATTCCATCATTGCATTTCATCTTAGGAAGGAGATTGGAGTGATAAGTGTAGCCCATCTTAAGGTATTGGCGGGGAGTGATAAGTGTAGTATTCCACCTCTAGGGAGAAGATTGGAGTGATAAGTGTAGTCCATCTTAAGGCAAAGGCGGGGAGTGATAAGTGTAGTTTGCATCTTTGCATTTCATCATTGTAGGAAGAAGATTGGAGTGATAAGTGTAGTCCATCTTAAGGTATCGGTGGGGAGTGATAAGTGTAGTATTCCACCCCTAGGCGAAGGTTGGAGTGATAAGTGTAGTTTCACCAGCATTGTAGAAAAGGCGGGGAGTGATAAGTATTTAGGATGGCTGATGTTAATGCAAGCAAGCGACCCAAAAGAATTAATGCTGAAATAGGAGACAAGGAAGTCATGATACCCAATTCCAACTTCCGCTCAAAATTGAAATACGTTGGAGACACCAACATTGGTACCTTTGATATGATTCAATGAAGAGAGAGGTTGAGAGACAGCCAGTCACCTGTGGCAAAGAAGATCAATCAGTATGGATTTGTGCAAGGAAGTGTTCAATCTACCCCAGCAACAGACATGATACGACAGAATTGGTTACATCAAGTCATCAAGGCTCACAAAGTCAGATTGCAAATTAGAGTGCAGCGCCTTCATCGTGCTTCTCAGTCAAATTCCGAGCTCTACTAAAGGTACACAGTTTGATTCTTGGATGTTTTATTTTATTGAAGAGATTGGAAATGATAAAAGAAAGATTGATTGGATTAGGATCATTAGCATGAATTTAGAGTTGCAACTTGGATAGTACAAAATCGGGGCAAATCTACATGGGGTCCTACTTCTTCAATTCGGGTGCAAGACTACTAGTGATGCTTTGTCAGTCGAACCAAATCTAATCTTGGGGAGATGCATTGCACCACTATGGTTGAGGCAAGTACTTATGCCAAAAGGGCAAGGTTGTGGCAGTTCGAACAGTTGAAGGCAGTCAAGGGTTAACCAAGGAGGAAAGCATTGATGAAAGCAGTTGATGAACTCAGTGATGGGTGGATTGTGGAACAATCAAGGAGATATGGTGAGGACAGGTGCCCCAAAACCCAAGGTTATTGAAACAAGGATGCATGCATGCAGATTAAATCCAAATAGGAAGGTTAAAAATGGCAAAGTATTGAAGCAAGGAGGAAAGTGATTGAAAGGTTGAGAGAGGTCAAGTTTGATTTCAAGGCGGTGGCTAAGAGCAAGGCTCTTAAATTGCACAAGGTTCACACCTAGGCAAGCCACCAAGGTCAAGGCAAGATTACCCCAAGTGCATGGAGACCTTAATCTTTTAAGGTCAAGACATCAAGTACAAGCAAGTTCAAGTGGTGGTGAGAAAATTTCTAAGGACAAGCTCAAGCATCCAAGGCTTCATCTCATCTCAAGGATTAATGAACTTTATAAGACAAGGTTGATGAGGTGGCAATTTCATGTGCATGCAATCAAATCATGCCAAGTGTCCTATGTTCTCATTGGTTGACAGATTATTGTAATTTTCTCATTGGCCCACAAAGTTGGTGCCCTCATGTAATTGGTTGAAAGATGGTAACCCTAATTAAGGTTTGTAAGGTTTAATCTTGGCCCTTGATTTTGCCTCTTAATCTTGGCCACTCATTGTAATTTTGAGCCTCTATATAAGGCCATTTGTTCTCATTTGTAAAGAGAGTTATGTTGGAGAATTGTTGCCAAAATACTATCAAAATTGTTCCCTATTCATTGTTGTGACTTGCATGGTGGATATACATGATCATTTTGGTGTATTTGCATGGTTCCTCTCATCTCTCAAATTAAAGTAGGATTTCATTTCAAAGTTGTTAAAGTAAGGATAGAAGTAGATGGCTAGTTGTAGGCTGATATTGGTAAATGTTTGATAGGGATCTATATACTAGGCCACTAGCACCTTAGCGGCTTGTTGAGGAGCCTTGTGTGGTAATCTAGTCTAATCGCTCCCAAGTTCTACTTGCATTTCATCTTTCCGCTTGTACTTCAAGTTGGGTTGGAAGATAGGTGTTAGTGTGAAAATCCTAAGAGTTTCCCTTAGAATCATTGCACCAATGGAGGTAGCGCCGCTGGCAAGCTTTCATTTGGTTTGATCCCCGTCCATTCACCAATCTTTCCATCCTTAGGAGTAGAAGTAATCAATAGCTTAGTAGTTGAAGTTGAGAAGTTGAAGTTCGAAAGTTTGAAGAGCAAAGTTGGAAGTGATAAATAGAAAATCATTTGAGAATGTTTGAAAAGCAAAGCACCACCAAGTTTCTTGGAATGAACAACGTAAGCCCGCCGAAGTGATTACCAGCAGATCACATTTTATAACTGAGTTAGTATCCACAGGTGTAAGGAACCTTGGAGTATCTTATATACTTTTCAAGAGAGGGTTGAGTGTTTGGTACGCTATATCAAGTCATTCGATTGCTATATGTTATGTAGTGGTACAAAACTCACATCAACAAGATTACGCCTCAAGTCTGCAAGTAGATTTGGTACTGAAAATTTGCTGGAGAAGGCTCAAAATACATCTCATAGACTATGTTTGGAGCAAGAAATAGACCCCAAGCTGTCACGCGTTGCTGGTTACTAATTATCAGTCAAATCTGCATTCTACAGGTCTGCAATATCTATAATTAATCTAATTTTGGTGTTATGCAATATAATTTGATGAGACAATAGACATCTTAGTGATTCTATGCACTTTCTCTTTCATTATGTATCTATTTAATGTTTCAAAATCTCATTGCAATGAGAACTGAATAAAATCTGAAAACAATAAGAAACAAGGGCATTATTCTTTGCTTATGACCTTTCAAATCAGCAAACAACTTTACAAAAAAAAACAGGGGGTTCTACTACATACTGCACACCTAAGAACTCAATTTAGTGCCATTGTCAACCCTAGAAGATTGTTGGGTATTGCAGCAGACCATGGGACTCGACTTGATAGTACCATGCACAGTCAATTTGGATTTGCCACTTGAATCAAATATGATAAGTAAATTTTTTAAGCAAAGTCTAATTAAGGCTTTCAAGACATACAATTTTCCACAAAATTGTATCAACACACTCATTTAGAAGCCTCTCTCGAAATTTACAACAGAAATGTACAAATCCAACAATAATGCATGACATATCTGTATTCTGTAAAAGTGCAAACATTGATTCAAAAAGCCAAATTGTGCACATGTTTTATGTTAAGTTCAAATAAGGTCTTACTGCTAGATATTTGAGCAACCAATGCAACAAGCAATGCATTCTCCCCAGATATTGTAATATAGAAAAACAATAAATTACTAAAAAATCTGTTAAAGAAACCATGTAGATATAAACATGTGAATCAACTCAAAAGCACTAATGAATTTAAACAGTCTTGGAATATTCCTTTGATATTTTAATTTCCCTTCCGTTACAATGCAACTTTTCACAGCAACCAAATTACAAGACTGTTGTCGGGATAATTGTATGTACGGGTTATTATATTAGTAAAGTATTATGTTACTCTTGGTCGTTAGTGACCGAGAGGTTAGACAGTTACGTCACGACATTTTGGTCGTCACCCTTCGGGTACTTTATATACTCTCTCGGAGGTTGGACATGGGAGATATGATTGTATGATCATTACGATGTAAATGTACTTGCCAGTATGGAATGATTAATGAAAGTATTTATTATTCTAGGATACATTCTGTGTTTATTATATTTCCTGTACTATGTCTTTGCAATACTAAGTTTACCCCAATGGGTAAACATCTGGCGCCGCTGCCTAGACATACTCGGGAAGAGAAGTGAGGAAAGGATTTATGCCCAATGTTTTAAATAAAGATAGAAATAAAAAGGCACGAGATGACGAAGGGGAAGCTGCACAGGAGGCTTTGATATCCGTGCAGCAACGTGAACGTCGGTGTAGGCTCAGGCAACTTGCCAAGGACCAGCTTGCCGGAGGGTTGCCCGAAGGGGACCTCGAAAGTGGCACAGAAGGTGTAGAAGCCGAATTGGAACAGTTCATTTCGCCGGAACATCGAAGGGTGCGAAGTAGTGAAGAATTAATTGAGGAAACGCGAGCGTTGAAGACCTTCCTCCAGGAAGAACGAAACCGGTTTGAAGATTGGGTCCGTACACCACGTGTGGAAGACCGTGATCATGAAGGGAACCGTACAGCTGAGGGTGACGATGACGGATCAGCCGAAGGTACCAAAGATAGTGCGACCGAAGACACTCGGGAGGCGCACGTAAACCCTCCATTGGAGCCCACAACTCCACACAACACAGCTCCACCGGTTACGGAGGCTCAGCAAGTGCCATTATTAAATACTACAAGAAGCAATACAGTAGGGGTGGGTGCGGGTACCACAAGCGGTGGTGCCAGACAACAAACGACCCAACCACCTATGGCGACTCACAAAGAAAAATTGCCCAAGTTCCATGATGATGGAAAGGATGATCCAGTACGGCATTGCCGTACGTGTGAAACCATCTGGGCAGCCAATGGGGTGACTGACCAGAACGAATGGATGAGGCAGTTCCCCCCCACACTGAGAGGCGTGGCCATTGATTGGTACGCAGATCTGGATAGAATGAACATAACCACATGGGATGACCTAAAGGGGGGATTCAAGAAGGAATTTCGGCTACTACGAGACGATAATGAGATAGTCTCAAAGATTTATGGAACGAAGCAAGGGAAGAGGGAGACCGTACGAGCGTATGGCCGCCGGCTAAAGGAATTAGTCGGAAAGATGGAAAGCCAACCGGCTGACGGCCTAAATAAGAGGTGGTTTGTCAAGGGCCTGAATCCTAAGCTACGACGGAAGATGAAAATTGTGCCTCCGACATCCTACAATGATGCATACAACCGGGCCATGGACCTGGAAAGCGACAATAAAACGGCCAAAAAGAAGAAGAATAGATCTTCGTCATCCGAAGATGATACGTCCGAAGAGGAGAGTGGCAGCGACGAAAAGCCGAAGAAGAAAGTCACGGCCCTTCAGAAGGATATGGAACAGATGTTAAAAGAGTTTAAGACAATGAAGGGGACAACAAGCAAGGATGATGAACTGTCGTGCACGGATTGTAAGGAGAGCGGCCACACGAAGGGTGCCTATCCCAAGAAGGCATTCTGTGACATCTGCCAAATTATGGGACATTCTACGAAGGAATGCCCATACAATCTGAAGGCGCGTAACCAGCAAGTGCTCTATACACAGGAGCAGCCTTCCACATCAGATTCAAACAATAACACATCTTCCGGAGGCTATCAGGGAAACCGAGGAGGCGGAAGAGGGAATAATAATAATTCCACCCAAAGCAGAGTCCAGTACGATGCGAAGGGATGCCCAATGATTCAATGTCGGGCATGCAACGAGTGGGGTCACTTTGCAAGGGAATGTAGTAATAATGATGCCCCTCAAAAGCTATGTCGATGGTGTGGGCCCGGTAACCATGAAGATGCCGATTGTCCGAAGTCTGGCGTAGGGGCCAATCTGATTGATATCGAAGGCAACACATGGATTAAAGAAGCTATACTTGCTGTTACTCGAGGGCAAGCGAAGGAAGCCCGCTATCCCCATCCCCGAACGGAGAAGCAGAGAATGGCGAAGGCAAGGGAGGAAATAGAAAGGGCGATGAAAGCCCAACGGGGAGAGACACACGAATCATCTGGACCCTACTGCACAGACGCGGAGAGGAACATTGTATGACAGATGCTTCAACTGGAGGTGCCTGTCAAGCTGGAGGACCTCCTATACACCATGCCTCAATTGGGGACAGTGTTGTTGGGTACAAAGGTTGATAAACCCAAACCGAGACACACGGATGCTTCCGTACCGGGAAACTCGGCAACAAATCCAGTTGTGCTTACCGTCAACAATGGCAGACATCCAGCCGTGGTGGAGATGGGCATCCTGGGCACCATCCTAATGGATACTATAGTAGACGGCGGATCCGGGGTAAACGTCCTTCCGGAGGACACATGGAAAAAGCTAGGGAAGCCCACTCTGTGGCCACCTACGTTTAATCTGCTAAGTGCCGACCAGCACGGGATTAAACCCCTCGGCACATTGATGGCACAACAAGTCACCGTGGGTGCACAACCATTTGTGCTCGACTTTGTGGTCATTCCGTTGAAACAGAAAGGGTATGATGCCATACCCGGAAGAGGATGGCTGGTGGCAACGAAGGCAAACCACAACTGGAAACGAAATACACTCTCAATGGAGAGCGGAGGAAAGAAATTTACTATTGATCTCCGGACCCAGTTGGTGGGCGAGGAACTTGCCTCTTCCTCGGGATCCGAATCCAAAGGGGAGAATGACCCACGAGACGAAGGCAAAGAGGGGATGGATCTGGATGCCGAAGGGATACTAAAACTCGAAGGATGTTGTTCGGAGGATGACACAGACTCATTAAATGGATTGTTCCATTGGCAGCAGGAGGACTATGAGATGTTCTCACCCTCCTGCAATGTATTAAGCGTCGAAGAAGAAGAGCTAGATCAATATCCTCCAGAGTACGGGGAGTATAAGGAAGAAGAAGCTACAATGGACACTGTACCCGCACATCAGTTTAAAAACAAGGAGGCTATGAAGTATGAAGAACCGACGGTGAAACCTTTGAATCTGGGTACGGAGACGGATGAGAGAAATCCGAAAACCATCACCACGGGAGACGACTAGAATCCTGTGTGGAATACTGTAGCCTTCAAACTCTTGATTCTCCTTCTTCTGATGTATGGGCAAGAGATCGTGGTCCTAGTAGAATTTATGGTTCCAAGCCTTTGGATTGCCATTGGAAACAGACTCGGTGACAGGGAGAGGGAACAACTGCACACTCTGTGGACTTTCAACGAACGGATACATGACGCCATCAACGGGACCAAATTGAAACCTTCCCCGGAGAGGATGGATTTGAGAGGAGGGACAGAACAATCGAGAGGGACTCGAGCGGTCAGGTAGGTAGAGTCGTCCGTACGGGCGACCAGAGAAGTCTTCGGAAAGGAAATTGTGGATGTCATGAACAATTCGAAACTAAAAGCATATCATCACAGGTCGGAGGTGCACAGGCAGCCGCTTGGCAATTGATGAAAAAAATAAAAAATAAAAAATTTTGAAACGAAGC
The DNA here is from genome assembly GCA_027943335.1 of Chamaecyparis obtusa. Lineage (NCBI taxonomy): Eukaryota > Viridiplantae > Streptophyta > Pinopsida > Cupressales > Cupressaceae > Chamaecyparis > Chamaecyparis obtusa. The sequence goes on from BSBK01005860.1 coordinate 957,459, forward strand.
AATAAAGGCCGTACGGCAGTACGACAACTTGGGAGCAAAGGCAAGCAAGCACATAAAAAGCACCATATGGACGAAGACATAAAGTCCGAAGACGAAGACATAAAGTATGAACGAAGACATAAAGTCCGAAGACGAAGACATAAAGTATTAAACGAAGACACAAGGTTCGAAGACATAAAGTATTAAACGAAGATACAAAATAAACGAAGACATAAAAGTATTAAACGAAGACGTAAAGTATGGGTGAAGATATAAAATATCGGATGGAGGTATGCATGGGTGATTTTAAAAAGTGAAGGCACAATCAAGCAACAAGGTCCGTACGGCAAGGTTGAAAAAGAAAAGCCGAAGACATATTTATGAAACTGTACGGCCGTACGGCAACTTGGAGAAACGAAGGTAGCTTAGAAAAGGTACCGTACGGTTATTATAAGTCCAAAATGATAACCGTACGGCAAGTTTATAAGTTTGAAGGCAATTTCACGAAGGCATAGGTCAAGCAAAAATGACCGTACGGTAATAGTTTTAATGAGTATTAAGTGGCAACTTTCAAAGTTTGAAGGGAATGAGTATTTAACCGTACGGACATCACAGGCAAAGCAAAAAAGGCAGCGTACAGCCAAACAGAGTAAAGGAAAAGTAGGGAGATGTCCGTATGGCCATTTCATTAATAAAGATACTGTACGGCAGGTTTCACTTTTAGGTGAAGACCGTGCAGAGGCTATATGAATTGCAAAGTTACAACTGTACGGTTGAAGGAAGAATACATAGGAAACAACGTACGGCAATTTTAAGAGAAGCTCGCAAGTAATAAAAGCTGAACCGTACGGCCTTCTCTGGCAAATTAAAAGTTGGAAGGCGAAACAAGAGCAAGCGTACGGCACTAAAAGGTGCAACAGGAATACCATCCAAGGAATGTAGCATTTTGTACGGCAAGGAATAAGTCTGGAAATCAAAAAGAGTACAGAAGAATTTAGTTCTTGACAACAAGGAAGGACTGGCAGCAGGGAGGAGAAGGTTCTTAAAAAAAAAAAAAAACGACGACAAAACAAAATAGTTCACAGTGAAGAACAAATGGTACCGAAGGGAAGGGCATAAGCAAGCAATGAAGAAAATATAAGTGCCTGACAGAAGAAAATCACAAAAATGGTGTGTTCCATGGACTTCTGTGTGGGTTTGAAGGTGCTAATTTGGGCTCTACCCCAGGACCCCGCGGGGGTGCTGCCCCTCGACCCCACTGGGGGCGTTGCCCCCTAGACCCCCAGTCTGTTCAGTTATCATCCCTTGGAGAGTGTGACCTATTGATGAGATCGGAGCTGCTATAGGCATGGAGTGTCTGCATGCCAGAGGTGACGAGAGCACTGGAGCAAGTCTTTCACGAGGGGTACTACGCTTTGAGGCACTTGGAGTAGGTGTTGGCTGGACGTGAGACTGTCTTGGTGGATGCATAGAGAGCTCGGGAGGAGCTGACCACCCAGTTGGACGCAGTAGAGCAACACTTGGCTCAGCGTACCCAGGAGTTGGAAGCAGAGAAGTTGGCACAGGTGGCTATCAAGGTCAGATTGGCTAGGGAGACAGTATGGTGTTAGCGGAGGCTATAGCTGAACAGCATGTTTTGGAGACAAGTTTGGTGCAGGCACGGGAGGAATGGGATGTAATGGAAAAGACCTACTGGACGCAACATTGATGGGGAGGGAGGCACTTCATCTTTTCAGGGACGCCCCTCTGCCCCTTCTCAATGATTTTCTTCTTCTATGTGGTGTATTTCATCTCCCTATTGTTGTAAGTCGTCGGAGACGACTTGTTCTTTTGGGGGGGATGATGTTGTCGGGATAATTGTATGTACGGGTTATTATATTAGTAAAGTATTATGTTACTCTTGGTCATTAGTGACCGAGAGGTTAGACAGTTACGTAACGACATTTTGGTCGTGACCCTTCGGGTACTTTATATACTCTCTCGGAGGTTGGACATGGGAGATATGATTGTATGATCATTACGATGTAAATGTACGTGCCAGTATGGAATGATTAATGAAAGTATTTATTATTCTAGGATACATTCTGTGTTTATTATATTTCCTGTACTATGTCTGTGCAATAAATAGCTCATCACTATATTTATTGACTCCTAGGCTACAGAATTGTCACCAAACAGAAGAGTGCTGTAAATATAAAAACTTAGATTCTAAGGAAACTGCATCATCTATAGAGACAGAAGCTGAAAGCTTCTGATACTCCTATTCATTCTAGTGTTTATAATGTTTCGGATAATCAGTCATAATCAATGCAAAGACTTGCTCAATAATTTGCACATTGATTGATCCAAGGAAGTCACAACCATAAAATCTGCTTCTCAAATTGATCACAAACTTAATAATAACTATATTATACTCTTCTGGGAAAGGAGACAGACATGGGATTGTGAGTGTGGATGCATCCCCGAGTATGCCTAGAAAAACTAGACAAGTCAGCATTTGAACTTGTGACCAAAGAGGCAAAGTATAAGTAAGCATCATTACCCAAGATAAGATAAGATAAGATAAGATAAGATAAGTTTATTAATGTCCAACAAAAGACCAACAAGAGGGTCCAAGGGACTGCTTGAGACAAAGCAGTAAAACAATACACAGCAGGAGTGCCAAACGGTGTCCAGGGAAAAAGACAGAACATAACAAAAAGAACTAGAGAAAGAAGAAAACAAGTTTGACTTTAAAATGTGTAGTCATGCACTACTTCAAATGCCTCAGTTTGCATATGTTGAGCAGAGAATTACGTTCATGAAAAGTTATATTATTTCTTGTCCTACAAAGGAAATCAATGGCAGGTAATCATATTGTATCTCATAAGATTTTGCAGCTATTTGTGATCATCCAATTATCCCCTAAAAGAGGATCTCCCTATAAGAGGGGGGAATGAAAATGTAGTTGAATTTGTCCTATAAACATGCATAGAAAATTGTGGCAAAAGTACATTTCCAAATGGCATGACCAACCTAATCCTCTCTCACACATAGAATCTTATGTACCAACATTATGTAGCCATGATTTGACTGCAAAACCATTGGTCAAGCCTGAGACACACCAAGTCATTTTGTCTGAAAGAAGATCTTGCTTTCAAAGACTGACAATGCATTTTGCATTGCTCTGCACAACCACAGCCGCCATTCCGCCCCCCTGCCCCCACCAACCCCCTACATGCTTCTTTAAGAATTAAACAATAGCATAAATGTGTCATTTACAGAAACTCGACCTCTTGAAATAAATGCAAAATTCTGGGACCAAAGACAATACACTCAAGCAGGGTCCAAAATTACATACTTGTAAAAAAATGAAATTAGTCTAGACAGTTATGCAGACTGATGAATGAAAGTAGCTCATTCATAAAGATTCTGAGGCAATATTACCTTGAAGCCAAATCTGGGTAGCCTTTAGCAGTGATCATAATGCTTGGAATGTAGTTATATATCCGATCTTCAGCCAATCTTTGGAAAATAGCATCCTAAGGTTTCTCAATAGCGCAGGTACATGAATTAACAAAGTAATTTGCAGACATAATGATGTGTAGTTGATTTAATCATTTAGAAAAGTTATTGTCTGAGCTGAAAATAAAATTGTAGAGAGCTGTACCTTTTCCACCAAAATAACATATCGGGCATCTGAGTCAAAGACACATTTTTGTAGAAACTGCAGATTGCCATTGATGAGATGACCCGCAGGCCCCAGAATGGTACAGTCTACAATATCTCCATTAGGTTCCTAAAGCAGAGCAAAGAAGATTTACAAAAGCATGAGATCACAATTGTGACATAAATAAAGTATAGAATGGCCTGAAACTCCAAGCCAATTGCCATTATGCTAACAAAGAAGATGACGCAGTAGAAGACCATACATATATTACTAGTTTCCCAACTACTGCTCCTCGGCTGGAAGCCATGATTCCAAGGCTATGGCGACTACACTGTACCAATGCAACTACATCTGCAGAATGAAAGAGAGAGACTATTTATACTTGTGTCACTACAATGCTCAACTTGGATAGAAATGCAAGCAAATGTTGAAAGATATGGGCACCTTGTATTGCACGATTAACTTGAACTTGGCTACTGAAGCATTTTGAAGAGTCAGAAAGCAACCTATAGAAAACTTCCCGTTGAGTTGCTTGCTTTCCTAGAACCAAAAGTTGGAAGCATAGTTCCAAAACTCTCCAAACTGGAACAAAAGTCACTTCCAAACAGTGTGAGCCCCGTGCCAACCTAAATCTCAGACTAATTTAACAATGTAATCAAAGATGCCACAGTTCTGAAAATTGAAAGGACAAAGAAAAAGGAATTAAAAAATATTCACCTCTAACGAATGCCATTTCAACATTTTTTTTCATGAATGACCTCCTATACATAGAATAAGAAAGGAAGATTGAATCCAGATCACCAAAGCAGCCTTGACGTAATTTTGTATTATTTGCTGTTCTGCAAACCTGTGTATGTTCATAGTCATTGTAAAATTCACGCTTAGGTAGCTGTCTAATTTGCAAAGGCTGGTCAGAAAATGTTTTTAAGTTTCAGCATTTGGACTATACTCTTACATAGTCTGAAATTTGAGAGTACAACTTTCATTTATGGAGGTTACCAAAACATGAGCCATAATTATGATGAGTCAGAATTTTCTTCTAGTGTAGCTTTGGCAAAATCAATGATCTACTATAGAGAGACACATACAAATGCATGAAGGTATGTGTATAGATGTGTGCAGATGAAACGTATTATTCACAAAAGTTTGCGTACAATATATTATACATAAATATACTTTACACATGTATGTGTGTATGTGTTTATAATGATTCAATTGGTGGTACAAAGCACAGAGATGAAAAATACAGCTGTTTCTGATGATTCATTATCAAGAGATTCCAATAATCTGTTTACCAGTTCTTTTAGAGTGTGCTCTAGACCAAGATCTCTTATGTTGATAAACTGATTTATCCTCACTTTCAAAGAATCCAAGAATGTAAAACATTTGAGAAACTGTTGACCACTAAGAGCTACATTACTTATTCTTATTACAGTTAACTCATTGTTGTAGCTTCTGTGCTCTGATTACATTCTTACATCTCACCCAAAAGTGCAAAAATAGCTTGGTCCCTCCATTATGAACCCATGCACTGAATTACAAATCTCAGCGAAAAATAGCAACTAGTTATGCACGAAGTTACTTCTAATTAGCTAATGAAATTTGAGACAACATAATGTATAATATGAAAGACTTCATGATTCCTTAACTGATCAGATGCAAATGCTCAAGGACAAACATAATCAGAACTATGAAGATCAACAACTTAGTTTATTTACATCATTTAATTCTATTCACCATATTGGTCTCTCTAAACTAACTACAAATTACAACATATAAAGGCAATTCAATACTCAAGCCTAAAATGAAATCATCACTTACAACCTTAAGAAATTGGGTGGGCTATTTGCCCGTGTATTTCAAACTATTAAAAAAGCTCTAAACTTCAGGAGTGGCAATACTTGGTGCCAACATTCTCCTGCTGCAAAATTATGTTCAGTTCACCAAACATTTGAACCAAATATTGAACATATCAACCTTTTACTTCTCTGGAAAAAATTTTACAACTTTTGGTGCAATACCATGGACCTAGTCTATGAGAAAGTTCTTCAAATAGCACCACTCATTGTTGGAAGAATTAAGAAGGTTATGTAACTCTGCCAGAAGTTTTCTGACGGTAGGTTCATCAGTGGGCTTGAGACAAGTACGTTGTGAAAGAAAATCTTGAGTGAGTTTGTGCATTTTCTAAAATAAATGTGAGGGTTCCAGCTGATCCTGAATAAGGATTTGAAATTAAGCAAATGTTTGGACCTCAACTTCTCTCTGTGTGGAGATTTACTCTTGTTGTGTTTTGACTTTGGCAAATTCATCCATTGTAGTATAGTCATGCATAAATCCTTCTTTGAGCTCCTTGAACTTGCTCAAGCTTTCCTACAAATGCACATCAATTTATTTACCAAGGATCAAACTAAAGAGAGCACCTTTTGCATAGTTGCCCTACATTTTTGCATGCCTTCAAGGAGTGTCTGCAATTTTTCATTATTTGCCTTGAGTTGATCGAGGATAGGAAATCTATCTTCTTGTGCTTGCTCAGATTGGTCTAGCATTCTGTAAAGATCCTACCCAAAATTCTCAACAAACTTGCAAATGATATCAACAAGATATTTCACTAAGTTGCCGATTTGGATTCGGGTTAGAGAATCCGGTTCGTGGATTCATGAAAAAAAAATTTCCAATTATGGATTCGTGTGTGTGTATATATATATATATATATATATATATATATATATATATATATATAAGAGAAATATACATAATTCTAAAACTAAATCATTTCATACTATGTATCTATGATACTTGATCATTGATCAATGCCAAATATCAAAGATAAACATTAAAAATTCAAATAGCATGTAATGGGCACCCCTTAATGCCAAAAAGGAAAACTAAACAACTGCTGGTAGGAATTTTGTCAAACAATTTGCATCCAACTTCTTATTTCTCCATTTAATATTTTACCGGTTATAACTTCGGAAATGAAGCGTTTGTTTGTTTGAGTTTTTGCATGGAATTGAAATCATACAACATAACAATAAAGAAACTACAATAATATGCAAACTGGATATTGAACTGCTGCTGATAAGATGTTATTTTCAGAATTTAATAAAATCAAATACATGGCAGATTATCAACTCGCTAATTACTCCAATATCATTGGCATAATACTCCAGCCCATGCTTTCGAACTTGCTTCTACAGTGACGTGAATAGTGCCACGTGAATAGTGTCGCGTGAATAGTGCCACGTGAACAGTGCTACTACAGTACTTTGTCTTTCAAACAGTCCACTACCTTCATAAAATCATTCCCTCAAAGCGGCATAAGCGTCGGACAAGTAGTGAAGAAGATATGAGCAAAATATCAAATCTGCCTGTGGCTGGAAATGCAACCAAACTGCCTGATAATGAAGCTGATAGCAATGGATTCCAAAGGCCAAACCCCAAGGGAATGACGTCTAGAATGTCACAAGAGAGGATAGACATCCTCTAATGCCAAGAACGGATCTGCAACTCACACACCAATTTCTTCTCATATTCAACATATCTAATGAAGCCACAAACACTTCCTTTTATTCTATTTCCAAGGGTCGACTCAACTCTCATGGGCAATGTGGGATAAAAGATGTGCAATATAAAACATATATTAAAACATCCACTTATGTCTCCCTTGGGTACACATCCCCATAAAATAAATATTAAGTAACACTTTAATATTTTACAATTAAATTAAATGTTACTTTAATAAAACTTCAAGCATTAAAATGTATTAGCAATCGGACTCCGAATAATGCAAGTGATAGCTCGTCGAAAAGCTCTCACCAAGGAGTATCAAATCCAATCAGCAAAACTGGCCTCCACTGTGTCCTGCTGACTTACTAAAAATAGTAAGTATGCCTGAAACTGAGTAAATCAGCTTCGTTTTGGCCCAAACTAGAAATGACTAGGCCAAAACACTCCAGGATCCCCTTAAACCCTTCGTTAGCCCTCGGGACCATGTAAAACAAGGCTAACACACACACACTTGGTCAACTGCTAAAGTGGGGACATTACATAGCATACTTGATCATTGATCTATGATTCTATGTTGACGATTCTAAAGAAAATCAGCAAATTGAATTACTAAATTACAAAATGACAATTCAAAATATAGTTCATTAAAGTTTGAAACATGATTCAATGTTCAATGGTTCATCAATCATGAAAGACTAAAGTTTTCATTTCATCAAACATCAAATGGATTATCAAAAAATCCAGATCAATGGGGTCTCCAGTAGCTGCAAGTGGTTGATCGAAATCATCATTGGAACCCAAACAGGTTCCACTAGCACTAGAGGGTATTGTCTCGTCGTCGTCGTCGTCGTCGTCATCCACATCAGCCAAAGTGGCTCTAGCAAGATCCCGAATGGTCATATCTAAGTCAGCAGACTCGGGTGCTACATCCCAAAGCTTCTCTGGCCCCTTCTGGTACTTTGGATCCTTCCGTGACAGGAGACGCAAGTTGTTGTGAATATACACCAAGTCTTCTGCTTCTTTTGCAGCCAACCGGTTACGCTAGATTGAGTGGATAAAGGAGTAAGTACTCCAATTCCGCTCAGCGGTAGAAGAGCTCGCAACCTAGAGAGAAAACCAACAAAATTAAAAAAATACAAGATAAATTCAAAAGTGTTAATTGTTAAATTCTACAATGCAAGTGCCAAAAAAAAAGAAAAAAAAAAGTTAAAACTTAAAAACTTACTTGTGATAGAATCTTAATTGCAAGAGGTTGGAGGTATACATAATCTTTCCCATGAAGGTAGCACCATCTAATAGCATCCATTCTGCTTTGGTCATTGATAGCAATAAAGTGGAGATCTCTTCCTAATATAAATGATCCAAATTCTCTCCTAACACTTACCCCAACATCTGGATCACAGAAGATTCTATCAAATGTCCTCTTATACCCATTAGCAACCTCGGCATCTCTATATGGTGCCATTCTACCTGGAATAGCAAGTACTTCTGCGCTATAGTACTTGGGAGAAAGAGCATAGGTTAGGAGGTGCAAAGGTGTGGTCATCTTGTTCCAACGATGAAGAACAATTGCTTCCACCTTTTTGTATAAGGTGTCCTCGGGATCATTCTCTCTCCTATGTATGACCTGGGATATGAAATGATGTTCACGTAAGTTATCTTGATGTAAGTTATCATTATGTCAATTTTGAATTTAAATGACTCTCAATAAACAAAGATAGAGGAATGTATTAAATTTATAACTTACCAATTTTATCTTCTCCAATATTGTGTCAATGCTATCATAGATATCCCTCAAGCATGGTTCATCAATGTCGGCAAATCGAAGCATAGACATGATAGGCTCGGTGAATTCCAACACATACTCCACACGAGTCCACCAATCATCATCTAATAACAATGCCTTCACCTTTTGGGCCCTCACTGTATTGGACTGCTTCCAGATGCTCCATTGGTTACTAATAACCATTTGTGATAATGCCTCCTTCACCTTGACAAGACGTCTCAACACAATTGTGTGAGAGGCAAACCGGGTTTCAGCCACCTAAGAACATGTTAATAGTGAGTTAATAACACATTTAAAATATGTAAACAACACATACAATATTTTATTCAATTATGTAAAACATGACATAAAATTATAAAATGATAAATGAAACTAAATAAATTATAAATTAAATTTTAAAATTTACCTTCAACAATTCCAAGCTTGAGAAAGTTCTGAAAATTGCTTGTGACATATGGTGATTTGTCACAAACATTTGAATGTCCTCACCCTCCTCATGCACCTGTTTCACCCATTCTATTTCGGTGCCAATTGCTTTCATCACTAGATTGAGAGAATGGACAGTGCACGATGTCCAAAATATGTTATCATATCTAGCCTCTACCAAAACACCTGCAGCCTTGCAAACTTTTGCATTGTTTGTAATTACTTGGACAACATTGTCATGACCCACGGACTCTATGGAATCAATGAGAATCTAGGCAATGAACTCTGCATTTTTTACTTCACCTTCACAGTCAACCGCCTTCAAAAACATTGACCCCTTGGGGGATACAACAATTACATTAATTAATGGATGGTTTTTGCAATCTTTCCATCTATCTGAAACAATAGACACACCCGTTTGAACCCAAGAATCTCTTATTGATTTTAGTTGGGTCTCTATATTTTTTCTCTTACTATGTAATATAGTGGTGCGCAACTTTTCATATCCAGGGTCATGGTAACCAAAAGGTGCTTCATTTATTGCTTCACACATCTCCCTCCATTAAGGTGATCTCACTAAGTTGAATGGAACACCATTCACAAAGAGGCAACGCACAACTTTAAGATCAGCAATATCTCTTAACTCATTTTGAAATGCCCTATCTAATGGGCCTCTCTTGCGGAGGCTGTTATGTGGTTGTTCTACATCTTCATCCCTAGAAGGCATAGGCAAGAATGGATGTGATCTAGAGGTTAGTTGAGTGGGTGGCAGTATTGTTTTATATTTCCCGGCATAAGCACCTTGTTTCCTTTTTGCAATTATTCTGTCAGCTTCTTGTTCTTTTACCAAAGTTGCTATTTGTGCAGCTGGCAATCCCTTCTTATCTCCCCCTGGGGCCCTCACACATGTTAATCCCTTGACCCCCAGGGCCTAAAAAATGAAATTTTACTCGGGAGTAGGAGCTTCTATATTGTGTGTTGCAAAAATTACATTTCCATATATACCCCCCACCTCCAGAACATTAAGAAATCCTTGTGGTGTGTCTCCATAAAGAAGGCCCTTTATTAATTCTATATTTTTGAGATCCCTCCCCACCCACTGAGCCTTGACTACTCATTGTATGATTGTTGCAATCTATAACAAAAATGAAAACAAATACTTCAAAACTTATACAAAAACTTGAAAAAAATTTAAAACTTATCAAAACTTGAAATAATCTATCAAAAAACTAGAGAATATGGTTCAAATGCATACCTTAATCACCTAAATCTGCTTCTTGGAAGGTATTTGCTACTCCACAATCGATCTCCTTTGAATACAATCACCTCACTTCAAGCTTGCAAGAATGAGAGAGCAAAATGAGAAATGAAATATGTTTGGAGACCCATAATAAGGGTCGTTTTAGGGTTGTATGCAAAAAAAACAATATATAAATGGTTTTTTAAAGTTTATTTTTCACTTTTTGGCCTCTTAGACCCACAGGTCCTTGGGGATTCACGCGGGGTCCTCAAGGACTCGGGCGGATTCCCCCAGGTCCGCGCCGGATCAGACTCCATCCAAAGATCAAGATTTTCAAATTTGCATTCCAAGGGTGGCCAATACAGGTTGTAAAGGCGAACTGTGGAATTGATCAAATAGACTTCCTCAACTTTTTCCCTACGTCCTTTCCAATTATTCTAGTCTCTTCACCCTATGGAGTGTTATCAAGGGTCGTCATGCCTTCTTCAATTTGTGCTTCAGCCTCTCTTTAGCTAAGAAGATGAGGATTTGAAATTTCAAATACTCTTTTTCTTTGATGGCACAGTAGCTATCCATTTTCCTTTGTTTACCTTGCACTTTGTTGTATGGTATTGTAGTTGTGGTGATGTAGTTGACTAATGTGTGGCAATTGGTGGTACAATTGTGTCCATTGGTATTCCCTTGCTGACCCACTTGATCTAATACATATGGCAATTGAGATGACTGGCACTTTGTATAACTTCCCTTGCACTTGCTATCATTGAAAAATTAAGTGGCTCCATTAGTTCTGTATCCTATATGTACAATTGTGTCCATTGGTATCCCTTGCTGACCCATTTGATCCAGCGCATATGGCAGTCGAGATGACTGGCACTTTGTATAACTTCCCTTGCACTTGCTATCATTGAAAAATTAAATGGCTCCACTAGTGTTTGTATCCTATCCTCCCCATGTGGCTAGCAATATGATCTCATTGGTTGCACTTCAACGCAAAAGAATCATTGCTATTATTTGGCAAGCTACAAAAACTTGATCATATTTGATATTAGAACTCTGAGAACATGTCCTTTTTATCTGCTTTCCACTAATGTATATATTTGATCCTTTCTTGAACTTTTTCTAAAATTTCCAAAAGACATGTTCAAAATCTAGTAGCCCCAAAGACACCTTAACAAAGTTGGATAGAACAGCTTGACTGATATGCTATGATTCTCTCCAACCAATGTGCCATAGGGATCATGCTAACACACTCTAAATCTCATTGTATTCTAAATTTGGAAATAGGGTATCCTATGTTCATAAAGGGAGCAGTTTGGATTATTGGGTGGTAGATTTAGTTGTGAAGCCACCCAAGATCAAAATGACTTAAGGAAAGCAAGACTGAATCCAGAGGTGAACAAAACTTGGCAACTCCCTTAGCACTAAACTAGCACTCATGGATAAGTGAGCTAGTTAACTTAGCATAGGGAGAGGTGAGGACTGTTTATATAGAAAAATAGAGGCAAATAAATCCAAGAGGAATAATAACTCCCAATAGCCCAAAATAGGTGGGAATTTTACCTACTCAATAAATACCAAATACATGGTTATGCCAACTCAGGTAAAGACAAACAAATGGTTATGGGAGGTGGCAAATATGTCCAAAAGAGTGTGAGACATTCAACTACCCAAAGGTGGGTGTGGATGACACTTGTAATTGTAGGATTATGCCATGTGCCCTCCTCCTAACCATTCTAATATAACCTAAGCAAGCTTAATAATATGAGTAGGAAAAATAAATATTCCCTACTAACATAGGCAAAATAAAATCCCACACTAACATTGTGTAGTATTCTTTAGTTTTTTAGTTCTACAAAGTAACAAATTGGCACATCATATGTCCAATGCTTCCATTCTGTCTACTAAAGCTAGGGGCAACTATAGTTACTAAGTATACATTCTTTTGTCTCCTTAACTATCTGCTATAAACATACTTAGTACTTTTGTAGCCTAATATTGTAGATCTGTAAAAAGTGCAATTTATGAGTAACATTAAAGATTTTAGATATATACTATGATCTCCCATCGTCCCAATCCCAAACACCACAATAGAGCACAACAATAAGAAATCATGTAAAATCTTCTAGGAATTTTCAGCTCAAATAATTGGTATTGAAGGTGTTGTTCCTCAGCCCCCTACTTAGCTATGCTTTATTTCTATAGTAGTATGTTTAGTTGGTGGGCAATTATGTTTTGACGTCATCCCATTTTATTGTTCTCCATCCCGGACACTTTTGTTTCTTGTCGTCCGGAGACGACTTTCTTTTGGGGGGGTGTGATGTTGTCTGCATTGTGGACAGTTAGGTAGTTGTAACCGAGGGTAGGTAGTTAACGGGTGCGACGGTTCGCCTCGCACCCCCTCGGTCCTTATTTATATGTAATCTCTCAATGGACGAGACATGTTATGTTATGCTATGATATACTCCTTGTACATGGTTATTTTATGAGCAATGAAAGACACTTGAGTTCTCTCTTTTATGCTGTGTTGGATACTTTATATTATGTATGACTATAGCAATCTAGTTTATCCGTGAGGGAAAACAGGGGTCCATTGCACCAAGAGTAACTTAATCTTCAACAGACTTGCACCATAAAATTTACATCCTCCTCTAACCCCAAGGTCTATTTATGCAATTTAATTATTTAAAAGATAAGATTTGAATGGGTAGGACTAGGCTGATATTGTGCCCAATTTCATTTCATATTTATGGAAGCTTTGATTGGTTGTATACAAAACTACCAACATTATATCTAAATGATATATATCAATTGTTTTAAACTTTTAAGTACAACAATGCCAATATTCCAACTCCATAATAGTCTACTTTCAAATTAATGGGACCTAAATTGTGAGGTCTTATTCCCAACGCATATGTCATGTTAGAAATAAATAAATAATTAGGTTTTTGGATCACTACTACATAGGCTTATTGTGCCTCACATTTAAAATAAATTATCACATCTTGAAATGCTAATAATGTTGACATTTGATTTGATTTGATACAATAGTAGAAACATGTCACAAGCAACTCCAAAGATGTAATAGAGACAGATACCCAAGACTACACCAAACAAATCAAATTACTAAAAACGAATTGTAAACCAGATGTGATACTCTTCCCAAAAAATTGTCGGTTTCATGTATAGGAAATATTGAATCACACTACCATAAATATCAAAGAAGGTTGAGATATAACTCCACAACTAAAAAACTTGTGAAAACCATTAATTAAGACAAAAATCAGATTGTAGTTTTGAATCAATTTGGGATGAGACTTATAAGAACCACAATCTCATCTACCAAAAAATTGATGGAACCATCAGCAGCTCTAAGCCCAATTTGATTAAAGAACCATACTAAGAATCACAAATCTAAACAACATATCATCCAAATTGTCCTTGCACCAGCCCATTGCTAAAATATTCTAAGAAAAACATTTCATATTAAGTAAATATCATCTAGTAACCCTTGGGAAAGTAAAACTGCTCTTCCCACGCTCATGAACTAGAATGCATTTTCTAGTTTACTTTGAATGTATTTATTATTTAAATATATTGACTATGCGGTCTAGGTCATGTTTAGTACATTTAAATCAAGGCTGCTTCCAAAAATTAGATCATTTTTACAAAATTCAATAGAAATGCAAAACATTGTCAACAACACCTATTAGAGTGTAATTAATTTAAATGTTAGTTATCACCTAGAAACAAGAGTTTGCGATCACATACCAAAGTAAGATCACAAATTGATGGATCTGGGGAAGACAAATATTTCAAGAATCTTAAAACTATGACTTTGATTCTTGCTTGAACCTGCACATGCAAATTTCTTCAATGAGGTATTTTCCTTCTTGATGTTAAAATTCTTCAAATATGTAAATATTGCAACTTTTAGATTAATAACCATGACTAAAGGCATGAGCTATACATAAAACGGCTCATTAATACGAAGGTATTTTACATCAATGAATAATTTTAACAATATAAGATCCAAAGAAACCCAAATTGAGGCAAGATAGAAGAGAAACAAAACCATTGGCATTCTATGAACACTTTCCGCAAACATCAAGAAACAATTCAAATATAAAAGCAAGAGTTAAAAAAAGAATTATTTCTAAGGCTGGTAATAGACCAATTGATAGTGAGGTGACAAAAATTTGAATTTGCCTCAACATGTTGAATCAAAGTTGTAAGAACCCCAATAGGTTCTAACTTCACCCTTGCTAAAATGTGATCTTACTTGTTGATTTCAGACTCAAAGAATATTGTCAAACACTTTGCATACGTTCCCAATAACCAAGATTATACATTAATTCTCCCAAACTTTTTATCAAACACTTGCAATACTATGACAATCAGATATCACTGTGAGTTCATGGCAATAATATTCTGAAATTGATCATTCACTCTGTATTGGCATTATGACAAACACTTTGCATGAATTAAACATTCAGCTGCTGTCGTTACAAAGTCATAACATTTTGAAAAGATACTCATACAGCAGTGTCATTTTGTCAAACATGTTGCATGAAACACAAATAACTAGAAATGGCTATTAAACCTTCATAGTTATTTCATCAAACATTTGTCTTGCATCAACAATTATTTAATTCAAAACAAAGGAACATGGAGCTGATCGCTGATCACATTTAACACCATCAATTGGGACAAGAATGGTAAACACCAAGCAAGAAAGACAAGCCACCAAAAACCCCAAGAGCCTCCTTTCTTTTAGCTATCGTGGCCCCTAATGACCTGTGGCCTCTTATTTATTCCAAACGCAGGCTTATTTAAGTGTTGTGATCTGCATTTAACAAAGTCTCCAGCCCTTGCAAACAATTCTGAAATTAAAATGGAGCTGCTAATCATCAATCTATGCAACGATAAAAGCAATCTTGGCCTCTAGATGAAGCCAAAGCTCTTGCACAATTTGTTGGGTGTTTCACCAATTCACTATGCTGAAATAACTGATGGTCCCAACCGGTGCTGAGAGGGGAGGGGTGAATCAGCGCCCACTAAAGCTTTAGTACTAAATCTGATATACTCTAACCAAAATTGTAAGCAGAATAGATTCTATCACAGAAATAGAAACCACACAAACCAACAGTAAACAACACCAGATTTATCACATGGAAACCCAAATCAGGAGAAAACTACAATGTGAGGAAACCTCACAAATTTTGCACTCTTCTGAAGTGCGCCCTGTAAGGTGCCTTCCCTATTAAAAGATTACAAACACATTGTTAGATGCGACCCGATTAAGGGATTTAGGAAATAAGGCCTGTTAGAACCTACCTGGTTAGAGGACTTAAAACACCTACACAAATGTCACCCAGTTAAGGGATTTTATACAAGGGACTTGTTAATGACCCAAAATACTGGGATTTTCCTATTGCAATTGTCAGAAAGCAATAGAGGTTTTGATCTTTTAAGAATGGCTTCGTTGAGTCTGATAAGATCGTTGTTCTTCTTCAATTGAGAGTCATCACTAGTCACTGTAGGTATGCTCTTCTTTCAACTGTTGTGCTTCCTTGCACACTCTTCTTCTCTTCACCTTTTCGTAGCTTCTTTCAGCTTACAGGTTCACTCTTTTCTTTGGCAGAATGAAGGCAAACAATATTCTTCACAGGCTAAAGAATATATAGACTTCTTGCCCTTTCTGCTTTTTACATGCACGACTTGTTTAAAGATCACCTTCGGATCCATCACCCAGTGGAGTCTCAGTTCACTGAGGAAACATCCGATGCATGCCATGTGTTTTTTCTTCTTTATGAAGGAAAAGACAAATGCGTGCCAAAAGCTTTCCTTCACTAGAGATTTCTACATGTTTTAATGCCACAAACTCCGACATTAAAACCTTCAATTGCGCCTTGCACCGATCGTCTTGATAACACAAAGTCTTCTGGATTTTGTGCAACAAATCCCGGTCAAAGAGTCACACAACAATTTGTCGACTGTGAGTTTCCCCGGTTCATCAATTTTGATGAAATCTTCACTGATCGGTTAATATCCTTAGGTTGTGCACAGGTAAGAATCTTAACCTGTCACCATACCTTCCTCTGGTTGTACCGGTTGCATCCTAGGTTCCTCGGTTCCTGCTACTCGTTACCAGTTGCACCATCCTCGGTGACCGGTTGCTCTGATGATTAGTTAGAATTTTTTTAGTAACAGAGACAGTGCCTCCTCTTTCTTACTGTGTCACCGGTCTCCCTGCACTTATTATTGTCAGCTTGCCTGACATGTCCTTGGTTCCTGACTGAACATTGTGAACCTCCCTAGTCATAACTGACAACACCTCTTTGCCAATCAATGACAATACCAGTTTGCCATGTACCGGATACATTCAGTCTTACCGGTTAATGCCAACAATAACTTGGAAGAATTCTTAATTCTTCAAGCTCAAAATCTAAAACCTTTGTTTCAATTTCTTCTCCACACAAACAAAAGTTTGCACAAGTCATGAATGAACGGATTTTATGTTGCCTTGGCTTTTTATAATTCTCCAAGAGAAATCAATTTGTATCTTCACAAATACAATTTTCATAACTTCAAAATTACTTAGCTTTTGATGCTATTTGCTTTTGTTGCAAATCAAATTATAATATTTAATTATAATTTCTCCAAATACCAATTGAGCTTGAAGCTTCAATCTTACACCCTGTATAACTTATCATATGAACTTTGTTGCAAGTTTGAAATATAATAGTTTATTATATTTCCCTCTATTACTACTCAACCCAAATTGGCCTATAGCTTGAAGCTCACATTTCACATAGCATTAAACTCTATATGCATTTCAAAGTTTGATTTATAATAAATTATTATAATTCCCTCCAAACTTCAATAAATAAACATCAAATGCACATATCCATACTTTTAATATAAGCTTTTAAAATAATTATTAATTAAGAGAAACTTAATTAATGATTATGACCCACATAAATAGCTTATTTAATCCTTCAATTGATTCATTCAAATTTTATGTGCTCCCTGCCTGAGTCAAATGCCAAGGTGCCCCTGCTAAAAATAGCTCTGACCATAATTTGACTTACTATAAATAATAAGTCCCCAACTAGAAGCTTTGTTAATGTCACCACAACTCCATACTACTACGAAACTGTCCAGGTCCCCTGCTAAAGATAGAAGCTCTAACTTTCCCAAAATAGACACTTACTACAAATAGTAAGTGTGCGAATCTAACTCAAACGAAGAGCAACCCTAAACATCTCTGGCCATTGGAGTGGGAAAATAGCCTCTAGCTTTGCCAACTAGACCCTTAGAACAACTCCATTAGCCTATGAGGGTCAGGAAATAGGCTAATCCTCTAAAAGTTGACATTCACGAAAAAGGGGACATTACAAAAGTGCTATCTATTTGCAACTTGGAAAGCAAAAGGGGTTGCTGTTGAGTGCTGGGATGTTGTTGGTAGCAAGGTTGCATAAGAAAGTAGAGAGCGGAGTGTTGCAAAATTTGCAAAATTTGCCTTCTATTTTGCATTGAGCTGAGCAAGTTATTGAATGTAGAAGTTCAGTCTTTATTGCATCATTGATTAATTGTTTTTGTAATCCATCAGAGAAATAAATCAAAAGTGCAACCTTTAACCACTTGAATATCTCCATGAATGTTTGCATACTTTTGGTAATTCAAAAAACCGTCTTAATCGCATTTGTTGATTTACTGTCTTTGATTGGTTTGTCTTCACATAGGCTACAAGACCCCTTGGAAATATTTTTGTTAGCTGTCCTTTCAAAGTAATACAAGTGTATGAGTCTATTGATGGATATGTGATTGTCTTGCAGTATCATATGTTTCCCATCTCTACGTATAGAGCCTAGCTTATGTGTGGGATCATTAAAAATTGTCCTGCATGTCATCTTCTTTAAAGTGTCATATTGCAGTTTAATTGAGTAATGTTCCTTGTTGAGAAAAACTTGACTCGTCTGCCTTCTTCCAGACAAAGGCACCTATCTGCAATTTGTTTCAACCTGCTGCCATCCCACTGCACATCCAAACATCAAAAGTCAACCTCTAGTAACTGAATTAGCATTGCTTGATTTCACAACCCCACTACAGAAAAGTGTCTGTAATTGGTGAAGGGTGCTCCCCTTAATACCACAAACACATAACAGAAATAGAGAAACAACAACAATATGCAAAAACAGAAAATTGACTTCTTATTATCTCCACAAATGTGGAATTACAAACTTTCAGAATGACAATATGCAAAGCCACATGGGCATTCCCTTACAATATTTTGTAGGACAAAGCCTCGAACTATTACCCAGATCTACTACCCAAAACTATTCTGAACTGCCCTAGACAATAATACAGCCTTCCTTATATAGGCAATTTTCCACCGCCTGGGAAGGTTCCAGAATTTTAGCCAATAAGGCCGACCAAACTTAGAATTATTTTATTTTACATTTTATTACATCATAGTCGGCTCAAGATAACCTTTGAAACCCGAACATAAATTTTGAAGAAAATTATTTTCCACCATTTCAGGTGGCCCAACTTTCGAAGACCATAAGTCATCACTAGTTGACCTGATCGGCTATTATAACCCCATTTCGGAAACGCCACGAAGCGCTCTACAGGCTTAACTGGCACAAGCGTCCATCACCCAAATTTTCGACCTCATCCGGGGCCTCTAAAGCCTTCAAAACTGAGTTCAAAGTTTCTGTACCCTGCTGCCAATACCGAAAATCTTCAATATCTTCCAATATACACTTGATCGGGCAATGAAACTTTACTGGCAGACTTATATGACCAAAATGAACCTCCAAGAAAGAAATCAGATCATTCTGAGCACATACGAAAATTACCAAAAATAGTAACTTTCCATAAATAGCAGCTCTGCACAAAAAAGCCCTTATTGAAAAAACAGAAAAAAAAAAATTTGGGTGATGCAAGATTGCTCTTACACCCAGGATGCTCCTGCATCAGACACCCAGGGTAATTTGAGAAGTGACCCTGTCACGACTCAGGTGTGCAGAGGAAAACCAAGACAGCTAACCTCCTCTTTTGTCAGCCATGATGAATCTTCAACAGGTCGTCCTTTCCACTTGACCAGATATTCTTCATATGTCCTATTCCTTGTGCTTCTGCCAACACGACTGTCCAGTATATCTTCGATCTCCTTAGTGTCTGAACTAGTTGCTGGAATACTTCACTGTGCTGCTACGATCTCATCTTCAACACCTCCTTCATGATACTCTGTCAGATCTGAAATGTTAAACACTGGTGAAATATTTAGCTCAGTAGGCAATTCTACCTCATATGCATTTCCTGAATCATGTTTCTTCAGTATCCTACATGGTCCAAACTTCTTCATTTTCAGCTTGTTATATGTACCAACTAGAAACCGCTCCTTCCGCAAATGAACTATGACTTCATCACCAACCTGAAATTCCTTATACCTCCTTTTCTCATCTGCTTAGCCTTATACTGTGCGTTCATCTTGGTAATATGCTTCCTCACCTCCCCATGGATGTTCTTCAAGTGTTCTGCAAAATCCTCAGCTTCAGCACTACTTATTTCTCCTTTATCTATCTTCCTCAATTCAAATGCATTTCTTGGACTACTTCCATATACAATCTGGAATGGTGATTTACTAGTGCTCCTGTTGACAGAATTATTGTATGCAAATTCCGCCTGTGGTAAAATCAAATCCCATCCTGTTGGCTTATCTCCAACCAAACATCTCAGCAAATTTCTCAAACTCCTATTCACCACCTCTGTCTGTCCATCAGTCTGTGGATGATGTGATGAACTGAACTTCAAATCTGTCTTCAACTTCTTCCACAATGTACGCCAAAAATATCCAACAAACTTAGTGTCCCGATCTGAAACTATGGTCTTTGGCAAACCATGAAGTCTCACTACTTCTCTGAAAAACAATTCTGCTACATGAACAACATCATTAGTCTTCTTGCAGGGAATGAAATGTGCCATCTTTGAAAATCTGTCAACCACCACAAAAATTGAATCATGTCCCCGCTGAGTCCTCGGTAAACCAAGAACAAAGTCCATGCTGATATCCTCCCAAGGCTTCTTTGGTACGGGTAATGGCTGATACAATCCTGTATTCTGCTTCACTCCTTTCGCCATCTGACATACTCTGCAACTCTGTACAAACTTCTTCACATCTTGCTGCAACTGTGGCCAATAATAATTCTCACTAACCAAACCAAGGGTTTTATCACGACCAAAATGTCCAGCCAATCCTCCGCTATGCTTCTTGATGAGTTTCTCCCTCATAGAACTTCGTGGTATGCACAACTGACTCCCTCTGAATAACATATCATCCTGGATGATTAAATCCAACCATTTCATCCTGTCTAGAGTAACAGGTTCTGTACAAGCTTTCCAAGCTTCACCAAAATCAGGATCCTCTGGATACAAATTCTTGAGTTCCTTAAACCCAACCACTTCAATCTACATTTCTGTCAGCAATAATTGTCTTCTGCTAAGAGCATCTGCAACCCTATTAGACTTTCCACTCTTGTGTTTCAAAATAAATGTATAACTCTGCAAAAACTCAACCCATTTCAAATGTCTTTGATTCAATTTTCCTTGACTATTCAAATATTGCAAAGCTTGATGATCAGTATCCAAAACAAACTCCTTAGCAAGTAGATAATGTCTCCACTTCTTTAATGCTTGAACTATAGCATAAAATTCCTGATCATAAATAGAATATTTCCTCTTGGCATCATTTAACTTCTCACTGAAATAAGCAACAGGTTTACCTTCTTGGCTCATAACAGCTCCTATTGCAGTACCCCTAGCATCACAATCTACTTGAAACACTTTATTAAAATCTGGAAGTGCTAAAACAGGTTGTTCTGTAACTTTTTGTTTCAACAATTGAAAACTCTTTTCTGCCCCATTAGTCCACTTAAACTCTTTTCTATCCCCTCTCATTGTTTCAGTCAAGGGTCCACAAATACTGCTAAAATTTCTGATAAACTTTCTGTAAAAGCTAGCTAGACCATGAAAAGATCTTACCTCAGTAGCACTCCTTGGAGTAGGCCATTCAAGGATAGCCTGTACCTTCTCTGGGTCCATTTTTAGACCTTCTCCTGAAACTACAAACCCCAAATACACCAACTCTTTCTTCACAAAACTGCACTTCTTCAAATTAATCAACAATTTCTCTTCTCTCAACTTCTCAAATACCATACGAATATGCATCATATGCTCATCCAATGTCTTACTAAAGATCAAAATATCATCTAGGTAAACAATGACAAACTTACCCAGAAATTCTTTCAGAACCTCGTTCATGAGCCGCATGAAAGTGCTCGGTGCATTGGTTAGCCCAAAAGGCATAACTAACCACTCATATAGTCCTTCCTTTGTCTTGAAGGCAGTCTTCCATTCATCTCCTTCTCTGATCCGAATCTGATGATATCCACTCTTCAGATCTATCTTTGAGAAATACACAGCTCCACTCAAACAGTCCATAATATCATCCATTCGTGGCAATGGAAACCTGTACTTGATTGTGATCTTGTTTATTGCCCTAGAATCTGTACACATCCTCCATTCTCCATTCTTCTTTGGTGCTAATACCGCTGGTACAGCACAGGGACTCAGACTCTCACGGATCAATCCTTTTTGTAACAATTCATGTACTTGTCTGTTCAACTCCTCACTTTCTGCAGGTGTCATTCTGTGTGCTGCCTTATTCGGCAAACTCGCTCCTGGGATCAAGTCCATCTGATGACTGATCTTCCTGACTGGTGGTAATCCATCAGGCACGTTATCAGATACAATATCCTAAAACTCATTCAACAAATCTGCAACTTCTACAGGAACATCTTCTACTTCCTCTTTACCAGCTTTTGGAATTAAAGCAAAACATACATGCTCATGCCTCATACCATCTAGGAAATTTCTTCCATCAACAAAAGTTATCCTTGCATTACCACATACCTTTTCTTCAGTCTCCTTCAATGGTTTTAGCTTATGTCGCACTCCATCCTTTGTCAAGGAATAGGTATTCGCACGACCATCATGTACAGCACATCTATCAAACTGTCATGGTCTACCCAACAGCATATGACACGCATCCATAGATATGATATCACACAATACCTCATCTTGGTATCCGCCAATCTTGAACTTCACCAGGCATTGTTCATTGACCATGACCTTGTGGTCATCCTGTACCCAGGCAATCCGATATGGATGTGGGTGTTTCTGTCTCTTGAGCTTCAACTTTGTCACCATCTCTTCTGACACCAAATTGTTAGTGCTTCCACTATCAATAATCACATCACAACATTTACCTTCACACTTGCACCTGGTGCGAAACAGGCTCCTCCTTTGCTCAGGTTCATTCTCACCACTCAACAGGACTCTTCTGTTAATCAACGTTTCTCCTCTTTCAGCATCTTCAGAATTTGATGATCTGGCATCTTCATCTACATATGCAACTCTGGCCTGGCCTTCATTTCTCCTGTATGTTCTCCCTTGGCGCTGAGGACATTCAAATGCCCTATGACCTTCTTCTCCACAGTGAAAACATGTTCCACGGAAGCCACCTCTTCAGATCCTTGTCCTCTTCCTCTTCCTCTCTGATCTCTATTATTCTGATCCTAGAAGCGATTGGAATTATTTCCTCGCTGATTCTGACTGCTACTGGCCTCATCCTTCTTTTTCGAATCTTCATTTCGGCCACCATATGACCGTCCACCAGATCGTCCACCGCGACCTCTTCCGTTTTGTCTGCTCTCAAACTTCTTGTTCAACTTTTCCTCTACTTTTAGGGCAAACTGGTATGCCTCTTCAATACTGTTCATTCGAACTAGATTCAGCTCCTCCTGAATGCTTGGCCTTAACCCATTAAGGTATCGGGCAACTTTCTCCTTATCAGCTTCTGCATGGCCTGTTCTAATGAGAAGTCGATAGAACTCCTCTGTATACTCCTGAACAGATCTTCCTGCTTGCTTCAAACTCTGCATTTTCTTCAGTAGGTCAAGCTCATAATCAACAAGAATGAACTGTCGCTTCAATTTATCCACCATCCGATCCCATCTCGTGATTTTCTCCTTTCCCCTTCTATTTCGCTCCAACTGAATCTCTTGCCACCATATCTTCGCATGACCTTTCAGTCTGGCCTTTGCAAATTTGACCCTATCAGGATCCTCAACATCTTCATACTCAAAATATTCTTCACATTCATTGATCTAGTCGATCAATTCTTCTGGGTTAAGATTTTCAGAAAATGTAGGAACCTCAATCTTAGGTCTTTTCCCAATCTTAGAAATGGCCCGAAAAAGTCTTTCTTCCTCCTGGTTCACAATTTCGACTTCTCCTTCTTGATATTTTTCTTCAGCTTCATCCTCGCTTTCATCTCTGACATTAAGATTCATTCCTCTATGAATCTTTTCTTGCAATGCTCGCACTTGTCTCTGCAGTGCCCTAACCTCAAGTGTTACAACACCAACTCTTCCGCCACGTTCCCTTCGTGGAGGCATTTTTGCGATGCGCGCTGAAACCCTAACCACGGTCCTGGTGCAAACTGTCTCACAGTCGGCGATCTGTTTACACACTCAGAAACTCCTGCTCTGATACCACTTGGTGAAAGGTGCTCCCCTTAATACCACAAACACATAACAGAAATAGAGAAACAACAACAATATGCAAGAATAGAAAATTGGCTTCTTATTATCTCCACAAACGTGGAATTACAAACTTTCAGAATGACAATATGCAAAGCCACATGGGCATTCCCTTACAATATTCTGTAGGACAAAGCCTCGAACTATTACCCAGATCTACTACCCAGAACTATTCTGAACTACCCTAGACAATAATACAGCCTTCCTTATATAGGCAATTTTCCACCGCCTGGGAAGGTTCCAGAATTTTAGCCAATAAGGCCGACCAAACTTAGAATTATTTTATTTTACATTTTATTACATCATAGTCGGCTCAAGATAACCTTTGAAACCCGAACATAAATTTTGAAGAAAATTATTTTCCGCCATTTCAGGTGGCCCAACTTCCGAAGACCATAAGTCATCACCAGTTGACCCGATCGACTATTATAACCCCATTTCGGAAACGCCACGAAGCGCTCTACAGTCTTGACTGGCGCAAGCGCCTGTCACCCAAATTTTCAACCTCATCCGGGGCCTCTAAAGCCTTCAAAACTGAGTTCAAAGTTTCTGTACCCTGCTGCCAATACCGAAAATCTTCAATATCTTCCAATATACACTTGATCTGGCAATGAAACTTTACTGGCAAACTTATATGACCAAAATGAACCTCCAAGAAAGAAATCAGATCATTCTGAGCACATACGAAAATTACCAAAAATAGTAACTTTCCATAAATAGTAGCTTTGCACAAAATAGCCTTTATTGAAAAAACAGAAATATTTTTTTTTTGGATGATGCAAGATTGCTCTTACACCCAGGATGCTCCTACATCAGTAATCCTCATTAAGGTCGTTCACAGTGAGATTTGCATTGCTTCAACTACTGCAATCATATGTGAAGTGAGAACCACACATAATCCTAAGGAGTTGAGAAGAAGAATGTGTTACAATCTTGGTTCAAGGTGATAACCAATCTCAAGAGACTTCTTCTTAACAAGACTCTACATCCTTATGAATCTTAGAAGGTTGATAACAATTTATAATCTGTCATACATATATATTAATGCTGAAACATATCATACACCAAATGTGCAATATGTAATACAAGAATGATGGGATGAAAAAAACAACTTTGATATTCAAATCTGTAATAAAGAAGTCTTGCTATCTCTGATATGGATTGAGGGAATTATGCAAGGATTGATCTCTGTTATATGCTGATCTGCAGATGTGGGATTTACTCCACTCTCCCTGATATGTCAATGTATATTCTGCAATAAGTTATCTCTCACTGCTTCAAGTGATTTCTGGTAAAGCAATAATAATGTGCTGATAGTCTTTCTCCTATCGCTTATAGCGATAAAAGGATGATTGTTGTTCCTGATTTAGTCTTTGGAAAGTATGCAACTTTTAGTGCTGTTTCTGAATGTCTCTTTGAATATATGCATGTTGAGGAATAGCTTCATTCGATTCGAAACATACAAATAAGTATACATATATATGTTGAATGAGAAGCAAAATATATATATATATATATATATATATATATATATATATATATTATCATTATAATTATTTCAAAGCTGATAACATATATATCTATACGATAATGGACTTGTTAATATATCGGGTGAACTGATTCATATTAAAATGACTGATCGTATTATGGGGAGACCCGATCCATACTGATCGTAATATGAAATAAGCAATATGAATATCAGTTGTTATCACCGATAGTAATATAACAGTTATCTTTAGTTAATGGCGATTGGGATTAGTGGTATGTCTATGCAGGGACATGACCCTACGTGGCATAAGCCATGTACGGTCATGTCTCTATGCAGACATAACCACTCAACATTACTTACACATATATATATAGTCGTATGCATGCTGTGGGAAATCATCAATCACAGTATATGTTATTACCACAGCAAGCATACGAATTATATAATCTCTGCAATTATATTATTTGATGAATTGTGTAAATGTCATGATAAATATCAGTCTGAGATAAATTCAGTAAACAGCATAATTAAAGAATATTAATTTGTCTATACTAAGATCCAGATTTCTTAACATGGTATCAGAGCCTAACCAATAGAGATTAATAAAATAGTAAAATTTTATTCAGAATATCAGACATATATTTAATTTAAAGGAAGGGCAATCATGGTGAACGGTATTAGAGTGGAAGATAAATTTGAAGGCGCCTCCAACTTTGTCTCATGGAAAATACGTATAATTGCAATCCTTCAAGAACTTGAATTAGATTCATATATAGAAGAAGACAAAAGTATGCCTAAAGATGAACCAGAGAAAACAACATGGAAAAGGCACAATAACAAGGCTAAGAAAATTATCATTGACGCTGTTATAGATCACATTCTTCCAATCATAGCTAGATTATCAACATCATATGAAGTATTCAAAACCATCCAAACTACATATGAGATCAACAATGCAAGCAGACTGCTGACCTTAAAACAGCAACTCATGAACATCAAAATGAATAAAGGAGAAACAATTACATCATATTTTTTGAGGATATCTGAATTGAGAGATCAACTAGCTACCATTGGAAATAATGTAGATGATTTAGAACTATCCCTAATTGCCCTAAGAGGGTTACCAATCTCTTGGGAATCTTTTATTCAATGCATTAGCAGTCGATCGTCACTACCTAAATTCGATCAACTCAAAAACGATTGCACTCAAGAAGACTCTCAACTAATCTCAAGAGGGATAGGTCCAAATAAAGAGGGAGATATTCAAGCACTTCATGCTACAACAAACAACAAAAGGAAAAAGAATTTTAAACGAAAGAGAGGAAATAATAAATGACATCACAAAACCAAAGATCCATCAAAGCTACAAGTGTGATAAGTTTGGACACACTCACAGATTCTGTCCGGAAAGAAAGAAAACTCAAGCAACCATAGCTGAAGTCAAAAAAGTGGAAAATTCGCTATTTTTCTTAGCCTTATCAAGTGAACTAAACTCAAACAAAAGCACTTGGATAATCAATAGCGGGGCATCAAGACACAACCAAATTTAGAGATCAATTCAAAACTTTTGAAGAACATTCAACAGAAGAGGTCACAATTGGTGACAACTCCACCTACCCTGTGAAAGGAATCGGGACCTGTTCAATTAAATTGAGAACTGGAGTTACATTACAATTAAAAGATGTTCTATTTGTACTAGGAATTAAAATAAATTTAGTCTCTATTTCAGGTCTAGCTGATCAAGGATACCGCATCACATGTCATGAAGATAAAGTTCTACTTTGGCCTAAAAATTCTAACATTAAGATTGCGATTTCCATAGGAACAAGAGATGGTAGCTTATACAAACTTCGCAATGATCAAAAACATGCTCTAAATCATGAAGTATCAAATTGTAATGACATTTGGCATAGAAGATTAGGTCATCTTCGGTATAGTACCCTACCTACCATAAGGAAGATCACCATAGGTCTACCTCACCTAAAATTTGAACATACTGGAATTTGTAAAGGTTGTGCTCTACGACAGAACTCAAAAGGGTCGTTTCCTACAAGCGAGCATAAGTCTAAATTTGTACTAGAACTTGTCCACACTAATTTGTGTGGTCCTATGTCAACACCCTCATTAGGGGGATTCTTGTATTACGTGATCTTTGTTGATGACTACTCTAGGAAAACCTGGATATATTTCCTAAAGCTTAAAGAATCAAATGAAGTATTATTGAAATTCAAAGAATTTAAAGCCCTAGTAGAAAATCAAACCGGGAAGAAAATAAAGACTCTAAGATCTGATAATGGGGGTGAATATATCTCTGAAAACTTTAAAGAATTCTGCATTTCTGTTGGGATTAAGAGGGAGTGTATTGTACCTTATAATCCTCAGCAAAATGGAGTTGTAGAAAGGAAAAATAGGACCATCATTGAAGCTGCCAAAGCCATGATGCATGACCAGAATATATATATCTCATTCTGAGTTGAAGCCTCAAACACAACAGTATACATTCAAAATAGATGCCCTCATTCAATCTTAGAAAATATAACACCTAAAGAA
The DNA here is from genome assembly GCA_027943335.1 of Chamaecyparis obtusa. NCBI lineage: Eukaryota > Viridiplantae > Streptophyta > Pinopsida > Cupressales > Cupressaceae > Chamaecyparis > Chamaecyparis obtusa. The sequence goes on from BSBK01005860.1 coordinate 985,755, forward strand.
GCTTTTACAGGGAATAAACCAGACTTAAGTCATCTAAGAATATTTGGTTGTCCTGTATACATTCATGTTCCTAAAGAAAAAAGGACCAAGTTAGAACCCTCTAGGAAGAAAGGCATATTTGTTGGCTATAGTGAAACTATTAAAGGATACAGAGTCTATATTCCAGGACAACAATCTATTGACATAAAAACAGCATTCTTGAATGGTGTAATTGAGGAAGAAGTATATATAGAACAACTTGAAGGTTTTGCTACTCATGATAGGAATCTCCATGTGTGCAAACTAAAGAAATCTCTCTACGGCCTTAAACAAGCTCCTAGGGCATGGTATGAAAGGATAGACAGTTATCTCTCCAAACTAGGATATTCCAAAAATAAAGCAGACCCTAACATATACTTCAAAATATCAGATGGCGATGTGTTGATTTTAGTTCTCTATGTTGATGACTTATTAATAACAGGTGAAGATCATCTTATTGAAAAATGCAAACAAGATCTAGTAGCTGAATTTGATATGAAAGATCTAGGCCTTCTACACTACTTCCTAGGTCTAGAAGTATGGCAAAAGGATAACTATATTTTCCTAAATCAAGGAAAATACACCACTGATATCTTGACCAAATTTGGAATGATGGATTGTAAACCATTGTCTACTATGGAAACAAATCTCCATAAACTTAAAAGTGATGCAGAAGATTCAAAATCTACAGATCCTACATACTATAGACAAATTATTGGATCTCTCATGTACTTGATGAACACTCGCCCTGATATTTATTATGCAACCAATGTGTTAAGTCACTTCATGTGTGACCCTAAGAAGATTCATTTAATGGCTGCCAAGCATATTCTGAGATACTTGTGTGGCACCATTGGACTTGGTCTGAAGTATGAGAATGTTGAAATCAATCTACAAGGGTATTCTGATTCTGACTAGGCAGGCAGTTCTATTGATCGTAAAAGTACTAGAGGATGTTGTTTCAGTCTTCGATCAGCTATGATATCTTGGTTCAACAGGAAAAAGTCTGCAGTTGCTCAAAGTTCCACTGAAGCTAAGTATATGGCTGCTTCCATGGGAGCTCGTGAAGCAATATGGATGAGGAAGTTACTAGTTGAACTATTTGGAAAACCCTTGAAACCCACAGTGATTCACTGTGATAATCAGAGCTGCATCAAACTTTCAGTTAATCCAGTTTTTCATAACAGATCCAAGCATATAGAGATACCTTACCATTATATAAGAGATATGGTTGACAAAGATGTTATCAAGTTGGTATATATCAGCACTGAAGAACAGAATGTCGACATTTTCACTAAGCCCCTGGCCAAGTTGAAAGTAGAATATTTCAGAAGTAAACTTGGTATGACTAAATTGTAGATTGAAATTTCAGTCTTATGTATTTTAATATATTCATGAATATCTTATTTTAATATTGCAATATTACTTTTGTATGTTATGAAAGGTGACGATCTTTCATGTGTAAGGTTACTACTGTGAGGTGATGATCTCAACAATAATTTGACCTATTATCCAGATTTGACTACATTAAGTTGATGTCCCGGAATGTTCCGTATATCTTGATACTAAATTGTTGTGTTATCACTAAGTGTTGTCTCAAGTTGTATCTGAGATTGTGATGACAATCATATCATGATTGACTCCATTAAATTGTTGTCCCGGGCTGTGCCAAATATCATGATATTGAGATAGTTCTTGACTTATTATTATAACAGACTTCTTTAAATTGTTGTCCCAAAATTTGTCGGAAGTCATAATCTATAAGTCAAGATATAATACCTGTGATATTGGAGACTTCACTGTCATCCTAGGATCAAGGTTGTTATCTATTAGACTTCATTGAGTTGTTGTCAATGATCAGATAACGTACATTCCTGAAATGTATTTCATGAGTATGAAAACTCTAATTGATGTTGTTCAAATCCTTTTTTGCTAAGAGAGAGTGTGGAGGAATAGCTTCATTCGATTTGAAACATACAAGTGTACATATATATGTTGAATGAGAAACAAAATATATATATATATATATATATATATATATATATATATCATTATTATTATTTCAAAGTTAATAACATATATATCTATACGATAATGGACTTGTTATTATATTGGGTCAACCGATTCATATTAAAATGACTGATCGTATTATCAGGAGACCCGATCCATACTCACGGCAAGTAATATGAAATAAGCAATATGAATATCGGTTGTTATCACCGATAGTAATATAACAGTCGTTATCTTTAGTTAATGGCAATTGGGATTAGTGGTATGTCTACGTAGGGACATGACCCTACGTGACATAAGCCACGTACGGTCATGTCTCTATGCAGACATAACCACTCAACATTATTTACACATATATATATATAGTTGTATGCTTGCTGTGGGAAATCATCAATCACAGTATATGTTATTACCACAGCAAGCATACGAATTATATAATCTCTGCAATTATATTATTTGATGAATTCTGTAAATGTCATGATAAATATCAGTCAGAGATAAATTCTGTAAATAGCATAATTAAAGAATATTAATTTCTCTATACTAAGATCCATATTTCTTAACAATGCAACTCATTTTGATGCCAAAAGGCTATGTTCAATTGAGCAGATCCAATACTTGATGTAAATGTAAAATGAAGACAAAACCCACGATCCTTTGACTTGTGGGTTGATACTCTTTTATATTTATAGAATCGAATGGTTGTGTCTCTTCTTGAAGTGGGGACACATTCTTTCCTAATCGCACTTCTTCATGCACAATGATTATTGCCTTGATAGCATCCTTCATTAATTGTATCTGTTATGTGTACACATCATGTGGGTATGTTTAATTGCTTCTTTTGCACATCTTCCTTAATCATTATTTAATCACTGTTTATAGTATTGTCTTTGTTGTTTATAAGACTTCTTAATCCCTGCCATTTGGAAAAATAACCACTCTCTTTAATCTGATGGCTCCTTATAGTCTTTATACAAATCTTTCAATGCTGTTGTAATTCATGTTAGAGTATAACTAAATTGCTTGATTAAATATAATTGCTGGTGGAGGGGAAATTGTGTAGTCTTACATATTGTAAGATGATTTCCAGATTGTTCTTAAGATGAGTTGAATGTTCCAGTCTAGTATCCTGGTAGGGGCATGACAAAATCCTCAAACAACCTTTTGCAGAAGATGCACAGACCCCAGGGTCCTCTCAAATCTCTTATCGTGTGTGGTGTGGGATGACCAGTTCAAAAAGGCACATTTTTTTGTCGATCCTTCTACATGCCTTGAGCACAAGAGGCATGGCCCAAGCATAAACTTTTGTGACCCAGAACTCACACTTAGATACTTATATCAATTGAACCAGCTGCCCTAGGATTTCAAGGATCAAATCTAAGAGTCCCATATGATACTTCCATGTTTTGCTACATATAAAAATATCATCGAAAGATGCCAAGATATTTTTTCTTAACTGACCACTGATTACTTGATTTCTTGCAGATTTAAAAGTGGCCAATGCTTTAGTCCAAATGGAATGACCAAAGACTTAAAGTGTCCAATATGGCATTTGAAAGTTGTCTTGCGTACATCCCCCTCGTGGACACAAATCTCATGGCTACTTGGTCTCAAATCAAACTTTGAGAAATGAACTTCCCCATGCAACTCAACAATATATTCACTGATCTTGGGTGTGGGGAACTTCTGTTGTCTTCCTGTTCACTGCTCTATATTTGATGCATTCTCACATGGTGTCATCTTCATCCTTCTCAAGGACACTGATGAAGCAAATGGCTCAGAACTAATGTGGCCCATTTTAAACAATTCCTTGATAACCTTCTCCTATTTATGCATTCCCAGGTGATGATAAGGGATGATCATGACAAGCTTAGAACCAATTTCAGTTTCATGAAGAGTTGGAATCCTCTTTTGGTTGGCAATCTTGGAAGTGTATTATTGATCACCAATACCATACTACACGGATTTAGAGAAGTTTGAAGATCAGAAAGAAGAATGCTTTGCTTACAAAAAAGTGAAAAGGCATGCATACTCTCCATCTAAAGTGATTTTCTGCCCCACTAGCTTGACCCTTGCAAGAAGTCATCTTACCTGTGACTACCTTGGGTGATCCATCAGAAATATTTTTAAGCACCACATCTTCTTCAAATTTAAACTTTGGCTCCATGGACATACAATTGCTTGGAATCTCACCACAAAAATATAGTCCTTGCACATGCATAACCATTTCAATTTTCATAACATAGGATTCAGTGTTCACCACATACATCATGCTCATTTGTGGCTGCATTGAGCCACCTGCTTATCTAGGTGTAGGTAATAACTAATAAGGGATTTATCAACAACAAAGATATTGAAACCATCAAAATTTTCAGCCTTTGTGTACCTCACAATTTCCTCTATTTGGAATTTTGGAGTCTGTTGGTTATGTGCCAAGAGCCCACACAATCATGCACAAGCAAATCTAAGACTTGAGAAAAAGTATCCTTGCACCATTTTTAGCTGGTTGTACCCTATAAATTTTCATCACTACCGGATTGCTTCTCACAATGACATAAACTACATAATAGCTATATAATATGAGAAGAGACTAATGCAACAAACTTTTTCTACTATTATCCTCTTTATTTTTAGAGTTGTGATCAAAAGGATAATAAAGGTTTTTACCTTCTATTGCTGATTTGGACACGCATGAGAGATGTGCAGAAATATAACCATTTCCAAAATGAAGATTAGTAATGGAACAAGAACCAGCTAAAGTATCCTTCAAAGATTCATGCCCATCAATATGTTTTCCTTGTAGATCAATCTCAAATGACAATGATTCTATCTTTCCAATGCTTGACATCTTAACAGGTGTTTCTTTGACATTTTTTCAAACCTCTAGAACAACCTTTTCAATTATAGAATCTTCAAATTCAACATGCAACATTGGTTTCTCATTGACTTCATTAAGACAAGCACTTTCCTAATGTCAGTGCTACTAAATTAAAATCACTAAAGATATAGCAATGTTCGAGGTTGGCCGCAGCGATAACCTCGTCGGGGCTATGGACGCCTGACTGGCGGCAGGGCAATATCCAAGATGCTTTTGGAGTAAGGATATTAAAATAACTAACTCCAATGGATCCAAGAAGCTTTCTAGGTTCTTGTCGAGCGGGGAGTAAATCACTTGCACACACGTGAGTAACTGGTGATGAGGATTCCCAGTTCAATTCATGGTTCCTCCTATTTTGAGTGCATTTCCTAGTCGTCGGACAGGTGAAAGTAGAATTGGCCAAGGTTCTTGATTCTAAGTGGTTTTATGCTTGAAATGTTCAGCAACATTTCTTTAGTGGAGTCGCAAGATGTTGTGAGGTACTCACACCTTCACCTGTAATGTCCCTTTTTTATAAATATTAGGACACTATGGGAATTACTGATTCTTTCTACAAATGTGTGCAAATACTATGTGATATGAATGCAATGACAATGAAAAGATATATGATTGGTAATTCCAAATGCTATAATGGATAAAAAGAACTAATGAAATATGATGCAATTGATATGGTAATGCAGCAATGTATAATGTATAATGCAATGACAATGTATTGAGATGGATAATATGTTATATTTACAATTTGTAATTCTAATGCCACAATGGAATACAAGAAGCTTACAAGGCTATGCCTGCAATGATAGTTTGAATCTCAAAGTGATTCTATGGCTGTCTCTGATATGACAATGTAGATCATGCACATTCCTTGCTAGCCATCTCTGATAGCCAGTGAATTATATGCTGTGATAATAGGGAGATCACTGGCAGTATGATATCTCTGATATTCTCTTAAGTGTTTATGCAATCTGCTATTTCCTTGGAGTCGTCTCTGATATAGATATATAATTATGCTCTGTTATTGTGTTGTCTCTGATCTGCTGTTATGATACTTGCACTTGGATATGAATAGGTTGCGTCAGCAACCGATAATGCTCGATGAGAGAAAAAGTCCACAAGGGAAAAAAAATATAATATTAATTCTTCAATTCACACTTCTCATAGTCGATCGGCTCGGTATTTATAAGTGCCAAGAGGCACGTTGAATCGCTGCCAACCTTTGTTAATATTTACCACCTTAGTTAATGGTAACAAATATGATTGGTCGGCTTATCATAAACCACCACAAGATAAACAATAACAATATGGTTTTGAGATAATCGCATGTAATAAAAGCCAAGTCTCGATGGAGGATTAGTAACCATCCTTGGACATTCATAAATCGGGCCTTCTTATTCAATAATACCAAACCACTGACTATTATCGCAAATAGTTCTTCGAATACGGGAATCAATAGTCTTTGTTGCCATTTGGACAAGCTTGCTATTATTTAATATTAATCATCGATACTCTGAAAGTGATACAATAATCATTATTATTGGCTGTTGCATACTACATGGATGACCTGGATGCTTCTTGCCTTGTTGCAAACCTCATAGTCTTGATCCTCGCGCATTAGTTATTACCTATACTTTGTTCCAAACAGACTTAGTCATGCTTTATTGTGACACCCGCGTATGTGAATCTGGTATGATGATATTGCCGTCGGAATTTGTCCACTTTTGCTGTTGTAGCTATGTCGACAATGGTCTTGGCTCATGCCTTTGCCACTAAACATCTTTTGTTAAGTATATATATAAATTGGTATGCCATCTGAATAAATCTCAAGTATGGATCAGACGTATTGTCCCCTCCTCTTCTACGTAAGAATTATCTTAATCAACTGTTGTTCCTTATTCATTGTTTGGATACAAATGAAAGCTGACACTATATTCTTCAACCACTCACAATCAAGGTGAGGAATAATTTTATATCTTTAATTTAAACTTATGTGATCATTTATCGATTCTTCTTCTCTAATTCCTAACGGGGACATTATAGTCTCCCCCTCTTAGAAGATGCTTGCCCACAAGCATCATGATGATTCTTGGATCCCAAACTCCGAAGTACCATCGCCACATAATATAGTGGTGTTGATAGGAATGACAGTTCATTGTGATGGCAATAGAGACATGAGTAGTTAATCTCCTTGAGCTCAATAGATCTTCTATTGATGTCATCTTAATTGGAACTTCATGATGGTAATACTCATCTCGTATAAGAGATATGATAGTAGTGTGATTCCCTTTTGTTATCAAACTTGAATAATCAGTTTTGACCCTTTGATTCAAGGAGATAATCTTTTCCCGAAATGTATCTTTTGGTACTTTGAATGGAGAACTTTTAGTGATATCACTATGAGAGCTTGTCATGAGATTCCAAACAGTTCACAAGGCCTCCTTGATGGAAGGTGCACCAAGATCCCATAATCTGTTTTCATTTTTGCCTCAATGTGATTTCAGAATAGCTTCTTCACATATCTCAAGGAGTGAGTTGGCATAAATTTTGTCCTCTTTAATAGGTTGAAGATTGCCTTTGTCTATAAACTCAGACTCATCCTCTTCTAACCTTCCTTCATTTGATTTCTACAGGTAATCTTTCAAGCTATTATCATCTTTCCATTCCCTTAATGTCAATTTCCCATATTTACCAACCTCAAGAAGATGAAGTGGAATACACGAAGTAACTAAATTAGAAACATTACTTCTCTCTTTCTCACCCATGAGTGTCAGTATCCTTTGGAAGGTGAAAGAGAATTTTGATTGGCGACCTTTGCATAAGCTGAATTTGTTTCAATGTCTCTTATGCCTTCCTTGGAGAATGATTCTAGTGATGATGTACAATCAGTCCCATGACTTTTATAAGTCGGTGTGCTTGATTCACTTGTGATTAAAGATATGCTTGAAGATTCCTCTTCTTTCATTTCGTTAGAAGTGTTGGAAACAATTTCTTCTTCAAGTATTTTTTATTCCTTGGAAAGGATAGTGCCCATGTCCTGATTATCATCTTCTTGTTGTGCTCGATGATCATTTCTCATTTTGACCTCTTCTACAATTTCCTCTTTTGATGCACCTACTTCCAATGCCTCCATTTTATGTGAGGAGTTAATGGGTGAGACTCCTGCTGCAATCATTTATCCCTTGTTCCTTATGGTGTACATGCTTTTGAAATTCCAAGAGATGACTTATATACTTCTCAGGAGAGTATTTTATCCATAGATCAATGTAGTCCTCTAAAGAAATATCTTGTTGCAGACTACTATACAACCAATCTTGTCGAAATTGCTCATATACATCTACTGGGTTTGGCTCCTGTAGCCATTGATTTTGTAAATCGGCAAAAGTAACTTCTTGTTGTTCTTTCTTTGGAAGGAAAGTAGGAAATATAGGTCTATATTTAAGGGCCTGTTGTCTTGAATATTCATCATTTCTTCTTTTTTCCCCCTATTTGCTATGATTATTATTGGCTAAGTTGTTGATTCGGGTGCAGATACAAATGCGGATGCGAGAATCGGATACGCGGATGTGTAAAAAGATTTTTGGGCGGATGCGGATGCGTTTATATATATATATATATATATATATATATATATATATATATATATATATATATATATATATATATATATATATATATATATATATATATATATATATATATACATATGTATTATGTATATGCAAAGAAGTGCAAGAAATATACAAAATTATATTTAATATCTAAGTATATTACCATTGTGTAAATATTATATTTAATGAATTATCATACATTTGAAATATATTAGGACATTAATAAAATGTATATTATAATATATATAAAGTAATTAAATATAAATATAAATAACAAGATACAAAATATAATAATTCATACCAATAATAAATATAATATTAAATAAATAAATAAATAGTAAATACTCAATGATAAAATTAAAAACATTGGTGGTCGGCAATGGAAGGTCGCTATGGAATGATGCAACCGTTTCTCATCGAACAAACATATATACTTTATAAAACAGGGAATAAAAATGGGAAGGTTATATCGTTTATGCTCCGGGATCACTAATACAAATAGCAGAATGTTTATTGAGACATACATCCCATGAGAATGTATACGTGTTGCCAGGAATAATGTGCGGCATCTACAATAGTTAATCGCTGCTAAGTCTCTAAGCTTCTGGTGATCGAGATTTCTCAATTTCCGTCAGGCATCAAAGAAGCATTGATCAAACCATGGAAACAAACATTACAGAGAAATAAGGGATGCGAACAGGGATATTCAACGGAGATGGGAAGTCCATTCAACGCTAAGAAAGGCAAGAAAAATAGTATTCACAACATAGGAAGCACATCCCCAGGAATCCGGAAGCCCGGGATGCGCTTCCGGGAGGCATCCACAGGGCTTCCAGCATCCGCTTCCGCCTCCCCCAGCATCTGCTTCCGAATCTGCAGAAAACCAGGGTGCATCGGTATCTTAGATTATTGGTAAGTAATTCTACCAACTTAGCCAATTTTTCTTGAATCTCTCTTTGTCCCTTGATGAATGGATCTAAGCAACTGTTAAGTCTTTCTTTTTCTCCCGTTTTTTACACTCTATGTTATTCCAAATTCTCAATTGTTCTCATCTCCACAGGCTGGCAGGTTCATGAGCTCTGATACCAATTATAATGTCCCCTTTTTTATAATATTAGGACACTACGAGAATTACTGCTTCTTTCTACAAATGTGTGCAAATACTATGTGATATGAATGCAATCACAATGAAAAGATATCTGGCTGGTAGTTCCAAATGCTATAATGGATAAAAGGAACTAAAGAAATAGGATGCAATCGATATGGTAATGCAGCAATGTATAATGTATAATGCAATGACAATGTATTGAGATGGATAATATGTTATATTTACAATTTGTAATTCTAATGCCACAATGGAATACAAGAAGCTTACAAGGCTATGCCTGTAATGATAGTTCGAATCTCAATGTGATTCTATGGCTGTCTCTGATATGACAATGTAGATCATGCACATTCCCTGCTAGCCGTCTCTGATAGACAGTGAATTATATGCTGCAATAAATGGGAGATCACTCGCAGTATGCCGTCTTTGATATTCTCTTAAGTGTTTATGCAATCTGCTATTTCCTTGTAGCCGTCACTGATATAGATATATAATTATGCTCTGTTATTGTGTCGTCTCTGATCTGCTGTTATGATACTTGCACTTGGATATGAATAGGCTGCGTCAGCAACCGATAATGCTCGATGAGAGCGAAAGTCCACAAGGGAACAAATATAATAAATTGGTATGCCGTCTGAACAAATCTCAAGTATGGATCTGACGTATTGTCTCCTCTTCTATGTAAGAATTATCTTAATCAGCTGTTGTTCCTTATTCATTGTTTGGATACGAATGAAAGCTGACACTATATTCTTCCACCGCTCACAATCAAGGTGAGGAATAAGTTTATATCTTTAATTTAAGCTTATGTGATCATTTATCGATTCTTCTGTCTCTAATTCCTGAACGAGGACATTACATCACCCCATCACGAATGGGAACCCCCTTGTTGCCTTACTGTTGTATCAATTCTGTTTGTAGAGCGAATTTGGATGGTGATATGTGGGCCTTTTCGGGGTTGGATCTAGGCTGTTTTAAAGTTTGGGAAGCCACGATTTGATAGAGTTAGTCACAGTTTTGCTGGGGTGGACAGATTTGACAGCTTTCAACACTTAAAATAGATTTCATTTCAAGTTGCTTTTCGTTTCAAGTTGTTGAGATAAAGTAGAGTAGAATTTGCTTCAAGTAGTTTAGTTGAATGGAAGTAGTTGTGGATGTTTACTTGCATGACTCACACAAATCCAGGCCACTAGCTTCTTGCGGATTGTAAGAGTGCCTTGTGTGGTTAACCGATGAATGATAATGCTTAACTTCAATTAGTATTGAATCTTTAGTTTGCAACTATTTGATGGGATTAAGGAGGAAGTATTGATTTGAAAATCTTTAAGTATACTTTAGAAGCTTGCACTAGGTGAGTCGAGTCACTGATTAAGCTGCAACTAGTAGAGTCCAAGCCATTCACAAGTCCTTGCATTCAAAATTAGGAGTAGAAATAGGAGTTAAGTTTAAGTAAGTTGAAAGTCAAGAATTGAAAACCAAAAACTATATTTTCATTGCACATTGTGAAGCCATATCCTTAGAAGTGCATTGTCAAATCTTGAGAAACAGCGTAAGTCCCCTAAGTGATTACCAGCAGATCACATATTTCACTGAGCAAGTAGCCACAATTGAAAGGAACCTTGAAGTCATTTCATGATCTTACATTGCAAGCTTAGCATGAGAGATGACCTTATATCAAGAGAGGATTGAATAGTTGACGCTCCACTCCAAAACATTGAGTATTTGATCCTACATGTTCTAGTGGAATAAAACTCACATCAACACTACCTATCCTCATATCTATTGAATAAACTGATGATGGCTCGGATTTGGTTGATGAAACATATCAGAATGTTACCTCTCTGCCACGCAGCTTTTGACTTGGCATAACAAAGATGACATGGATGTGGAGAAGAGAACAACCCACATGGTAGAAAGGACCAAAATATGGATTCAGAAGAAAAGCGGAGAATGCATTGGATCTTCGACCCCTAAAAGTTCCACAAGTGCTGAGCAAAATGTGTCACAGGACCTCAATCCTACCAACACTCCTGCCACCTCAGTTTCTACGTCCTTAGGGGAAGCTTCTCAGTCAGGCAGACATGGTGAAGAACTAGAGAAACGGTTAAATTTGAAATCAAAGTGTGAAACGAGCACCTCATTCTCCCTGAAGTGAGTTGCTAATGAAAAAGTTTCCACCTCGTCTTCCTCTGCTACTACTAATTTGCCCTGTGCCGAAAGTGGTACTCAAGAAAGAGATGCCCGCATCTTCCACCAGATTGGTAGAGATGATATTTCCAATTCCATTTTTAAAATGTTGAATTTGATGTTCTCGGCGGCCCTTGACTTTCCCAATTTAATACTCCCCCATCAACCAATGCCATTATCAATGCTTCTTATTCCCCTGCGACTACCTCGTACACTTGGGTGAAGGAAGTTGTTGAGAAGAAACAGAGATACATGTCAATGGTTGAAACAAAAGTAGACATCGTTACCAAATTACTACAAGGAACCCGTAAGCCAAAAAGAGCCAAAAGAATGTTCAGGGTAGTGATAGATTTTGTGACTGACCAAAGGTTCCTAGAGATTGTTGATCTCATTGGTGAAAAGAATGAACATGAAGTCACAAAAAGAGATTTTACCTTGAGCAGAATTGACATGGGCCCATCCACTTCAAAAGGAGACATTTACCATGCCACCACTCCTATTGATGTCATGGTTCAGAAGATAAATATGGAAGAACAAAAGAATCTGGAGCTGCTAAGACAGGTAAACTCTTTGGTCCCTTTTATTCGATATATTTTGCATGAAAGGAATAAAAACTTTGAGCACAACATGCCAGTCCATATTGATGGACTTGATTCTAATAAATTGAAGCAAATCAAAAGGGCTCAAAGTGTTACTTTGGTAATGGATAAATGGATGGAGAAACTTGTAATTAATGTGATGTCTTTCATCCAAGAAGGTATGAAAATGTACTCACTGATAACTGAAAAATTGGAAAAATGGAAAAGTGATTTGTTGGCTCTTATAGGGGAAAATGGTAATTTACCAGTCGTTTTAATTGAGCTATAGGAAATTGCCAGTTTGCCTCCAACAACTACAATAGGAGAAGGAATGATAAGCAGACCAATTGATCCCGAGTTTATGACTTGGATGGACACATTGGAATGGAAAATTGCTATCTACAAGGAGTTAGAGAAATATATAAGGCAGGCCCTAGCTCAGTTTCAACATGATGCTCAAAACCTGGTGTCCCATTTTATAATGCTAGACATCAAAATATTTTAGAAAGGAGAAGAAAAATTAAGAAACAGTGTTGCAATAATCCATGAATTTAGAGACAAGGTACAAGAGAGCCTTTCGGAAGAGAAAATAAATGAAGAGGCAATAGACAATTTGTGGCACTTAGCAAAGAATATCCCTAGCTTTAAAGAGGAAGCCCAAGAACTTCACCCCAAAGATGTTGAAGCAGAACAAAAAATAGTCAAGCATAAGGTCAAGGTAAGCATAATGGGAAAACCTCAATCCAGGACATTGTCTGAAGTCATCACTAAGTATAGGTTTTACAGAACGAGGGTACAGGAGCAAGAGGCTCGAGCTCAGGCAACAAAAGCGGAGGAACAAGCGGCACACGCGAACCAAGGAAATGAAGTGCAGAAGATCGTGGAGAGGGAAGAATTGGTGATAGACTATTTTCTCAAGGTTTTATGTTTTTATGATGTTAATAAAAAACTATAGGCTCTGGAGAGCCATCTTTCTTTATGTTATTCGTTAAAACTTGGTTTACTCTTTGGGGCGGTTATCTTCAAGAAACCGTTGGTTACAAAAGTCAATTATGATACTTGATGCATATATATTGCTAACTTTCTGTTGTGTAAGAGAAAACAAAAAAAGGACTCTAAAGATTTGAATGAAATAACATCTAAAAGTAATTTAAATATTTTAATGAAATAGCATCTGAAAGTAATCCTTCAAATTATGGATTGTGTTACAATTTATGGGTTGTTCATTCATTCTATGTTAAATGCATTATTGTGGGATGTTATTCTATATGTGTACGTTTGAGATGTTTTATGGATATAATTGTGGATTGTTGTTTAATTATCAACTTTGCATGGGATTAAACGACAAGTCAATGATAGTTAATAGCATTTTCTATATTTGAAGAAACTTTGTGTTCTTTTGTTCATTTCAGATATTTAAGATTTTCACCTTTCAAAACTTTCTGGTTAAAAGTTTCCTTCCTTATTTGCTTTCTAGTTAAAAGCATACAGGTTTTCAGTTTTCATTGTTTTTAATCATAAGAGGGTAGTTGTGCCTTCCAAAATAAGCAGAGAAATGGTGAAAATCATCACACTCGACTAAATTGTTGGTCCAGATTGCCACTTGTTGGGTATATTATATTAGAGAGTTAAGTGGTAAAAATCTGAAACTAACACCTCTCAAAAATAGCGGCTAAAATATTAATGAGTTTCTTTCCCTAAAATAACCCCCACTTTGTCATCTATACCAACTTCTAAACCCTCATTAATAAGCTGTAATAGAAATCTATCATGAGGAAGTTGTCAAGTGTCCTAGGGATAACAACAAAACACTTCTGGAATCTCACACCCCACTAGGTCATAATTCTACTATAAAAAAATTTCCACTCGAAATCTTTTTTGTCCACAAACCTCATTATAAAATATTTTGCTATCCTTATTCAGGAAATAAGTAAAGAACCTACATAAGCTGAATTATTTAAAAAGAAGTCATTACATACAATGACTATCATGCAAGGATGAAGAATCACATACATGTATGAAAATGTTGATTAATGACTTGCTTTTTCTATAAATGTAGACAAATTTTGGAAAGCATCTCATCTTTACAAGATAGCAAATTCCAACCAATGTATATATTGAAGTGTGTTGGTGCACATTACTAAGTTGGAGACCAACAAAGCAATTGATGTTAGTTCTTGGATTGGCTGTAGGAACCTCTAAATCCACTAGATCTCTTCATCTTAATCATAAAAGGTAAAAAGTGTCATTTGGCAGAACAAGGCTCCTTGTAGAAAGGGTAATGCATGGTAAACAAACAAGTCCTAAAATGGTTGAGTGTAATTTACCTTGGGAACAAATCTTTGGAGATTTTAGGGCATTCTCTAGGACATCCCAAATGAAACATTCCCCCATCCTCCTTCGTGCCCACACCCCAATAGAGGGCCATTTTCTAAAGATGACTATCATCTTTTACATCCCCGAGGCAACCTAGAGATGTCCAAAAGTCCCTCAACCATCCTGGGAATAGTGTGCATCAATGAGTTGAAGACCAACAAGGAAATTCATGTCAGTTCTTGGATTGGTTGTAGAAACCAATGTATCCATCACATCTCTTCATCTTAACCCTTAAAGGAAAAAGGGGGCATTAAGTTACCCAAGGTTCATTTAGAAGGGGCAATACCTAGTAAACAATCAAATCCTAAAGATGGTTGAGCACAATGTGTCCAAGGAAAATATCCTTAGGGATTTTATTTAGGTCATTCCCCATTACATCATGGATGAAACATCCCCACATAGTCCCTAGCACCTAGGGCTCCTACAAGGGACCATCCCTAAGATGCCTCTACGGAGCAGACACGTCTCCAACGAGTTTGGGTGCATTTTTATTACAAGAAAGGTGTGCCGATGAAAATTTTGCCTAGTTAAATCTACTATGGATGTAAAGAAAATAGTTTGGCTTATATGAAGTGCATGCTTACTTAAATTTATAGCACGCTAACGAAAATATGTCTAGTTTTCATTTAGTATTTGCTGAGGATGAATTTCCAAAGGATAATTTCTGCAAACTTCTCACTCATGCACTCCTCTGTCTTGGGGTCTAAAAACAGGGAATTTGGATCTGAGACGCTGTGGATGCTACCCTTGTAAGGTAACTGGCTACCATAATCCCTGAAGGGCCTTTAAAAGACGTCTGGCCTGAGTTATAAGAATGAAAAGGATTTTCAAGTCAATCAATTTTACAAATTTGAACTTAATTAAAATTTAGGTTCTAGAAATTCGAGTCAAATATGGCAAGCAGTTGTCTAGCGATGGCACTTTTGGTTCTAATTTGAGAGATGAAATTGTTTTCCAGTCAAGAACCAAAAAAAAAAAAAAGTTTCTCTTACATGTTTGGCAATGAAGCTTAACTTTTTCAATCGTTTACACTAATAGCAAGGACAACTTTTTCTTGAGAAATTCCCGCCAAGAAAGAATTATCGTTAGCACCGAAAAGGTTTTCAAAACAAAAAAGAAGTAAAGGAATAAAATTCCTGTTAAGAAAAGATATTCACAGAAATTTGCAACCTCTCCAAGCATTTTCTTAATAAGTCAAGAAAAGAAAGCTGCAACTTAACATCAAGTTAAATAGATTGCTGTCCGAAATATTCCAACATAAAATAGTAAAAGAAGCCAAGATGATGACGATAAATGCAAAGGTAAAAATCCTTATTCATCTTTGAAAGTAGGAATAGTTAATGAATCTATATTCAAAACAAAATCCTTTTAAAAACAGCTAGAATTACTAAATTTCCTTTTAAAAAACCAAGAATTGCTATTTTTCCTCAAAAATGGCTAGAAGAGCTAAATTTGAAACAGACTACCAATCTACAAACGAACTATGGAAACATCCCCTTGAAAATAATCATAATCCCTACATCAAATTATTCGTCGCTAGAAAGAGAAAAAATTAACAGAATTATTTTTCACCAATACGTATGCATAAGCTCAACTAAAACTTAAGTCAGTCGAACTAAATATTTACTCTAAAATTAACAGAGAAAACAAAAAAGGCGCCCTTGCATTAAGATTTCGGCTACATGTTTCAAACTTTAAATGCTAGCATAATTATTTCTCTGCAGCAATTTCAATATATAAAATGATGGAAAAATAATCTGAAATCGTAAATTATCATGCCTGTTCAGGCGTTAAAATTTCTGCATAACAAAGGTGTTGATCGGAGTGGAAGAGCGTGGCTGCTTGTTCCGCCATTTTTCATGAGAAACGCCCTCGTGTAAAAATGTCTTCAGCCTCTTGCTCGTGCAATTTAATATACTCTGCAACTATCTCCAAGTTTGTTCAAATTCTTTTATAGAGGTACAACGATTCAAAAATAATTGGAAAAATATTTTCGAGAGAAAGCCTTCAATTGGCTAAAACGAGCAAAATGTATCCATTACAGGTTATTCGGAATGAATTTATTGGTCATTTACATTATTTTCTTTTATTTAAGAAATATTTATTAGTTCATGTAGGCTAGTTTTATAGGCATCGGAATTTAATTAGTGTAATCAGATTTAAATTTTTATTTTATTTTTAAATATTTATATTAACTAAAATATATATGCAACTTTTTAACAAAAAAATATTTTGCAATTAATTTTTTTCTATTTTGATTGGCTAGAAACTTGGACCAATGTTTTTTAAGAAATTCCATTTATAGAAGTACTCTAATGTATAGTTTTTATTGATGTAAAATATTTTTTCTATAATTCAAGTTTAATGAAAAACTTAAGAGTATTTTATTATTCAATTTAAAAAATTGCAAAGTGTATGGTCAAACACCAATTTATATTCTCTTTGTTACCTTTACCTTTAGGACCTTGGATCACCCTACCTTATTAGTACGTAAGGCATAGTACTATTGTAATGAATTTTAAACTAAGTTATTTTTTATTTTTTCGAATTTATTTTATTATTCTAAAGTTTACATGCATGTATGGTTTATTAAATTAAATGACTATTTCAATTATTATTTTTTAGATATAAATATACATAAATTATCATGCTATAATTTATTTATTTATTTAAGAGTTATTATATTTTAAATACAATTATTATTAAAAATTATATTACCAATCTAAGTTCATATTAGAACAAAAGTTCTTTTTATATTGTCTATTTCTAATTATGTCAAAGAGAAAAGAACAATATATTGTAACATCTAATTTATTTTACTTATAAATAAATTGTACTATCTTTACAATTTTGACATATAATAATTTGCAAAAGAGGTCATATGTAGTCATTAAATTTAATTATATGGTGTTATTCAATTCTAATCAAGATCATTTAGAATGTAGTATAATAATCAAAACCATTTAGAATGTAGTATAATAGAAAACATATGTAACAATTAACCAAGTACTTTATACAACAGGGTCAAGGGCA
Organism: Chamaecyparis obtusa; assembly: GCA_027943335.1. Taxonomy (NCBI): domain Eukaryota; kingdom Viridiplantae; phylum Streptophyta; class Pinopsida; order Cupressales; family Cupressaceae; genus Chamaecyparis; species Chamaecyparis obtusa. Next base: position 1,003,545 of record BSBK01005860.1, read on the forward strand.
TAATCTCATATATCATACCTTCTTGTTCAATAGCCTATTCTACTGGGGCCCTCTAGGTTTAAACAACTAGTTAGTTGGTCACATGCAATTGCCTACTTAACACTTGTCTTTATTTAGCATTTATAGACATTGTGGATTTGTTTCAACTCTTTGCATATATAACTTTCAAATTCTTCTTTAAAGTTCAAACAGCGCTTCCAAAATTTAGGTTCACTCCTCTCAGCCTTGTATTTTTTAAGTAAAGATGTAAGATTTATAATTTTAAAATATTTTAAAACTTTTTATCTTGAATTTATTGATTTAGAATTTTATATGTCATAGACGGATTTTTAAAAATGATCAATAGTTAATTTTTGAATTTTCTATTTATAAAGTAAATATTTAATTTTTTTTTTTTACTTTTTATAATATTATAAATCAAGTGATTGTTTTATATAGATATATTATTGTTATATTTGTTATGAATAATGAAAATGTGAATCATAATAAGGTAGAAATAATATAATGTAAGATCCAAACTTGCAATCCACATCATCACTAAATGAAGTCTAAAAGTTATGCAAATATCAAATGAAAAATGAGGATACCACAATAGAGACCTTTGAGGACTTTATTATTATTGGGAATACATATTTGAATGCTTGATGTAGATTTTACTCTCAGATTTTGTAAAATGGCTTTCCTAGTTTCAATACTTGATAATAGATGATTGATAGTGATAGTGATAGCTCTTGATAATGATAATGTTGATGAAAGTGATGACTATAATATAAGTGCTTAAAAGTGCTAAGGGAAAAATGAATAAATAGGGATCTTATTTATATACCTTGCATAACATTTAATCAATTACGGAGATTAATTAAAATGGTCAATAAATAAGAAAATTTGAGAAAGAGTAGGACCTATAATGCACATGGATTGATGAGGTGGATGGATAAGGGAATGTATAAATGCATAGAGAAAATAAATAAGATGTAGAAAAGTAGTTCAACCATTCAACTCCATTTTGTGAGCCTATGCTCGCAAACTTCTTACCCGGTGTATCTAATGTAGGAGTGTTTGAGTCTATAGGTAATCTTGCATCGCCCCAAAATAAATTTAATTTCATTTCCAATTTTTATATAATTTTTAGATTTATATGGTTCTTTAAGCATCTCTTAGCATTAGGAATGCTTCAATGCATTATAGTTTGCAAATTTGAAGTTTCTATTGGATCATAGTGTTAATGTGTCATAGATAGTTTTGCAGAGTTAATAGTTGATAAGTGGGTAGTTTTACAAAGTTAATCACTTTTTAAAATACGTAAGAAATGGTGAAAAATCTATTTAAGAATAAATTATTGATTCTATTTGATTAAATGTGCAAAAAAAACACAGTCAAACTCTTTATTGTTTAGGAAATTATTATGCTTGAACTTTAAGTTGATGATTTTATGAGTATGATTTCTAGAGTTTCATAATAGTTGGAAAAACATCCTCTTGCAAAAATTGTTATGGGATCATTTTAAGTATATTCACAAGTCTACACACAAAAAATGAGAATTTGAGTGAAAGATATGAAAAGGGTCAAGTGTCAAACTTTTTTTTAGGTTTCAACTATTGAATATCAAGTTTTCAAGACTACGATGGGTTCTAAATCATCTAAAGGCTAGTGATTATTATGGATGTATGTGATATAGAGTAAGTGCACCGAGATGGTGAGTAAAAAGGATGGTATAAATGGCCACTTTTTTCTGAAATCAAGTAAACTTAAACTTTGAAGAGAAATTCAAGAGTCGTGCACTCAAAACTAAGAGATGTGCAAATAATAATAATTATAGTACTATGAATCTAGTTTCTAAACTACTAAAGTTTTTTTTTAAATTGATTATATTAAGAGGGTCAAACCCACTGCACATGAAAAACTATTCCTGATTTTTTCATAAAAACATACATAGTGTTTGGTGCCCGCTTCACAAAACATATAGTTAGATTTAGTATTTTAGAAAACCCTTTGGTAGAATGACAGGTAAGAGTGGGAGCTAGAAGTTGTGTATTTTTTTGCAATTTTTTGTTGAGTATTTTTTTATAATTTTTTGAAGTTGGTGCATCCTAGAAATCAGGTATATGTTCATGCGCTAGGCATAACATGCATCAAAATAATAAAAAACACATTATTTTTTTTGAAGTGTGTAAAATCAAGTCTGAAACAATAATATGTAATTTTTTTAAATTGATTAAGTAGATCAAAAGTTATTAAAAAAATGGTAGACATGTGTCTCTAAGAACTTGAAGACACAGGTAAAGAAAATTAAAGTTTACTATGTTAATGTTGTCCAAAAATATAAAAATTTATATGGTTAGAAAGTTGAGAAGACGTGTGAAGTTATGGTAGTAATTTTACAAATACCCACTTGATGATGTTTAAACCTGAAGAGGAGGAAACTAAGAAATTAGCTTGGAAGAACAAAAGATGTTTAAATGGAGAGAAATAGAGGGAAAAAAAGGTTCCTAAGCCTTAGATTCATTGTCCAACCCTCTTACATAACAATAACATGATTAGGTTCCTAACTATTAAAAAACCCGATCGGGTTAGATAGAATAAAAGCATGCTTTCTTAGTTATGCATAATTTGATCGAGTTATGTAGAACTAAAAGCATATGTTTTTAGTTCTACAAAACTCAATAAAGTTTTGAAAAATTTAAAAACATATACTTGTAAACTTAGTATACTACGCATATGTATGTACTTACATATATAATATGTGTTTGTGTGTGTGTGTGTGTGCATGCATATGTATAGATATATATGTATATATTTATATAGATATATGTATATATGTCTATATATGCATGTCTCTCATCATTCCCTCACTCTCATCTTCCTTCCCCCATCACAATATCTATCTATATTTAAGCCCTTTCTCTCTCTCTCATTACCTAAATCGTAAATATTATTTAGGATTTGTCTTAGGGAGAAATAACATTTTTAGATCTAAGAAAAATACATACGGGTTCTATAAGACTATGAACATGGAGCATTTAACACCAATATGAACATTGTACATTTAGCTCAATAGAACCCGAATGAATTTTGATTAAACATAACCAGTGTGTGTTTTGTTGAGCTAAATATCATTCCCAACTGCCTAAAAAATAGTATTGCAACTTGTTGGACATTAAAGGGCCCATGATAGGTTTTCATGTCCTATAGTCAAATATGATTTCAAATGATTGATTTCTCTTATTTTTTGGTTTGTTCTTGAAGTTATTTTCTTGTTAATACTTTTGATTATAAAAAAATGATGATACTTTTATTTTTTGGTGATTGATTATGTATGTTCAACGTGATATTATGTTTTCTTTTCTCTTAAAGTTGTTTTTATTGTTAATGATTTTATGTAGGACAATCGATATTAATGATAGGAAAGAACAAGAGAGGAACATGATAGGATCACACTAGGTGCTTAATAACTTAGGTTAGGATCACTAAGACTCCTAACTCTCCAACCTCACAATAGCTTGATCATGGGTCTTACAAGGCTTCACCTTGTCCTCTAAGGACTCTCTCAAAGTCCTCCACTTCAACAATCTACACTTCAACTCCTTGCGGATCTATCACTGATTGAATGTTCTTGTCCCTCCATATCCAATACTCCTTCCAAATGCACCTTACCTCCTTAGGAAGTTGGTGATTCTTGCAGGGGTGTGGAGGTAGTAAATTTCTATACTAGTTTCACTTCTTGACCCATTTGGTCAAGGTCTTTACCATTCCACCTTACTGATCTCTTCAAAATCTTTGATTGACCTTGTAGCCCTAGAGCCCCCAATTAGGCCTCCTAGTCTGGGTTTTTAGGAGTTTCTACAAAACCCTCCCAAATAAACTTTTGATTCTTTCTTCATATGGGATAATCTCATGTATTTTATGTGTCTTAGGTTCTCATGCCTCCATATAATTCCCTAACTCAATTAGGAGGGTTTACAAGGGTTTTAGTGGCTTCTAGGAGCTCATTGTACAAGGTAAGGTTTGGATTCCTAAATGGATTGATCAAGCACTTTGTTCTTCATCAATGTTCTTTATAATCATCTTATTGGTCTCTAAAGTCTTAGAATGTGTCTCTTTAGTCACCCCTTGCAAGCAATACAACTATTTCACTTCCTTGTCCCTACTCGGGCAATGACTATGCTCGCCTAGGGCAAGGTCACAAAAATGGCCATGCTTCTTACCAGACCTCCACAAGAGCTATATACATTATACATACACTCCTCTTCCATGTCCCAACTATTCTATATTAACACATGATGGGGTTTCATGGGGGAGCCATGTTTATACACAAAGCTATACACAGGCTAGTGAACTAGCTAAGACAAAAGAAATTAAATTAAGCTACCAAAACACCTAAGAAACACACAAAATGGTACAGAATGGAAATTAAATACTAAATATGTATTTAATCCTTCTTCACAAGAAAAATCTATTACATTAGATGCTATTATTGCATGAAAACCTCAGACTATGTCCATAAAAGTTTGTAACAATGTTTGGATTCTCAAAACTAGAAATTAAAATTGATCCCAACCTCAGGATTTGGGCCTTTTAGGGCTTAAATATCCTCTAGCCACAAGTTTTGGGTGATTAGGACCCCCATTTGACCTAAAACCTAGGTCTGTCCTTTTAGGACAAAACATTGTCATGCAACTTTGCAAACTTGCATAAGTTGTCATGACAACATTTTAGCAATTTTTACATAGTTGCTCATCCCATTGCTCAAACCACTCAAAGACTCACAAAATAATATTAAAACCTATCTAAGGCCATTTTGGGTCATTTTAGACCAAAATCAAATATTTGACTCACATTTCTACTCTTGTGCCCTTTTCCCAACTTCTAGGACCAAGCTAGGTCCTAAGGACACCTTAGCCTATTGACTCAACCTAACTAACCCAACTCTAAAATAACTCAAACCACTACTCTCCCATCACACCTTGGCCCTCATGGAGCCCTTTATTAACCTTTGGTCTAGCTAGGACCAATACAAACCAAAACTGAAGTAGGACTTTCAAGCCTAAGTCCTAGGTGCTCCTGCACCATTCTCCCCTAAACAAAAGCAATCAAGTCCCATTGGTGGGGATTGAGCTAGGATCAATTCCTAACCTCTGAAACTCTATCTTTAAGACCCATGTAGCCTTTGCATCTTCCTTTCTATACCACTTAACAAGGTATCCCATGTAGATTTTGTTCCTAGTCTTCTTGGTGATCTGAGAGCTCGAGACTTTCTCAACTTGGGGACTTGCAATGATTGGTCACTTCATGTTTTATATGTCCTCTGGAACTCCAACACCTTCATTACCTCCAATGGGTATTTTTCTTTTATAAGGTACCAATTCTACAATGTTAAACATCAGTGAGAGTCCTAGGTTTGTTAGCAAGTCCACCTTGTAGGCATTATTTCCATACTTGGCCGGGATGGCACAAGGGCTAATCCTTCTCATTTGAATCTTGTTTGGGATCCCCTTCTACAACCTTTCATTTTTCAAGTGAACCATGACAAGATCTCCTACCTTGAAATTTAGTTTTCTTTTCCTCTCATCCACCTTGATCTTTGTCTTGGTGGTACTGTCTTTGAGAGCTTGTCTAACTGTATCATGGACTAAGAAAAGTCATTTGCATACCTAGTCCTTATTGTTGCATCTCCAAGTTCCTTGGGTTCATGAATGTATCTTGGATTTATCCCATAGACTACCTCAAATGGACTCTTGTCGGTAGTCCAATTAATGGTATCATTATAAGAATACTCTGCTTGTGCTATGACTTGGTACCTTGTCTGGCCATACTCCTTAGTTAGGAACCTTAGGAGGTTTCCCATGCTTCTATTAACTACCTCAGTCTTCCCATCTATTTAGGGATGGTATACAGACCCAAAAGACAATTCAGTGCCAAGCTTGTGCCACAAAGCTTTCCAAAAATTACTCATAAATTTAGAGTCCCTTTCTGATACTATACTTAATGGAAATCCATGGATCTAGACTACTTCTTTAAAGAACAAATTGGCTATGTGGAAAGCATCACGAGTAGTCTTGCATGGAAAAAAGTGATCCATCTTGCCAAACCTATCCACAATCATATATATGTTATCAAATCCATGCTTAGTCTTGGGAAACCCTACAAAAAAGCCCATACTAAGACATTCTCAAGGTCTATTGGGGATTGGAAGGGGTTGATATAACCATGTATTGGATGAAGTACCTTTGGCCTTTTGGAAAACTATACAAGTCTCAACATACCTTATTATGTCCTGATTCATTCTTTGCTAATAATAAAACCTTTCAACCAACTCTAAGGTCTTATGAACTCCACAATGTACACTCAAAGATATGTTATGCTTCTCTTGAATGAGGTTCTCCCTCATGGAGTCTCTAGGAACACATTCCTCCCCTAAACAAAAAACCTTCTTGTATAATGTAATCAACATATTCACTGTGGAAATGATTTTGAAACTCCTTGCATACTTTGTAAGTTGTTGAGAAGTCTTCATCCTTTGGATACAAGTCCTTGAAGCTTTCTATACCAATGCTTCTCAATTGAATTTCTTGGACTATCAAGAGTCTCCGGCTTAAGGCATCTACTACCTTATTTTGTTGCCCTTTCTTGTGCTTTATTGTGAAGGTATAGGTCTGAATGTACTCAACCCACTTCATGTTCTTGTGGCTTAGCTTATCTTGTGAATTGAGAAAGCTTAAATCTTGGTTATCAATATACACCACAGACTATTTAGGAAGGATTTAATGTCTCCACTTCCTTAGGGCTTGAACCAAAGCATTCAACTCCAAATCATATGAGGAGTACTTCTTTTTGGCTTTACTCAACTTTTCATTATGAAAGGCCATTGGTTTGTTCTCTTGGCTTAGGAATGCTCCTATGGCAATGTTTTTATCATCACACTCAATAGTAAACAACTTCTCAAAGATAGGTAACACAAAGATTGGTTGAGTTTCTATCCTTCTCTTTAAGGTTTCAAAACCTTTATCATCTTGCTCACTCCGTTGGAATCTATATTTCATGCCTCCTTTGATAGTGTCTAGAACCGATGCACAAATCTCACTGAATTGTCTGATAAATTTTCTATAAAATCCATGGAAGGTCCTCACTTCTATAGCAGATTTTGGATTTGGCCAATTCATGATTGCTTCTACTTTGCTATGTCCACTTTCAAGTTACCTTGTGAGATCACAAAGCCTAGATACACCAATTACTATTTCATGAACTCACACGTGTCAAGATTGATGGTGAGCTTCTCTTCATGTAGACTTTGTAACACAACTTGAAAATGCACCAAGTGATCCTCCTTGGACTTGTTGGAGATGAGGATATCATATAAGTACACCACAACCCATTTTTTTATGAATTCCTTCAACACTTCATTCATCAACCTCATGAAGGTGCTAGGGGCATTGGATAACCCAAAGGACATAACTAGCCATTCATATAGGGCTTATGTGGTCTTGAAAGTGGTTTTCCACTCATCTCCCTCCTTAATACTTATTTGAAGGTATCCACTTTTAAGGTCAATCTTTGAAAATTATTTTTACCCTCCTAAGCAATCCATCAAATCTTCAATCCTATGGATAGGGAACCTATACCTTATGGTAATCCTATTAATGGCCCTAGAATCAGTACACAATCTCCAAGTTTCTCCTTTCTTTGGATCTAGGACTGTACGGAAAGCACAAGGGCTGATGCTTTTTCTTATGAGGCCTTGGTCAAGTAACTCTTGGAATTGTTAAGCAATTTCTTCATTTTGTTGAGGGGTCATTTTGTATGAAACTTTGTTAGGTAGGGAGGCTCCAGGGATAAATTCAATTTGATGGCTTATGACTCTTTTAGGAGGTAAAGTGGTTGGATTTCCATCACTCACTATGTCCTTGTATTGTTCTAACATCCCTCGAACTTATTTGGGCACCTCAAGCTTCTTGACTTCCTTCTCCTCTTTGGGCTTCAACACCAAAGCATACCCCACGCCTTCACCTTCCTTGAAGGTGTTTAGGAACTCTTTCTTCCCTACCTAGAGAACATTAGGACTAATTGGTTTCACTTCTCCCTCTTCTAGAATGGACTGAATTCTAAAAGTGAATCCATCTTTCTTGAATGAGTAGGATTTCTTGGCTTCCATCATGGATAGCTTGCCTATCAAGTTTCTATGGTCTCCCTAATAAGAGATGGAAAGTATCCATGGGTAGATCATCACATAACACTTTGTCCTTGTACCTTCTAATGGTGAAGTCAATCAAGGCTTTCTCATTTACCAAAACATGTTGACCCTTATTCAACCATGTGACTCTATAGGGATTTATGTGTGTAATCCTTTGAAGATTTAATTTGTTGACTGCTTCATTAGAGACTATGTTGTCTATGGACCCGGATTCTATGATAATATTGCAAACTTTGCCCAATATATTACATTTTATTCTGAATAAAGACCTCCTTTAACTTGGCTCCTCCTTGATTGGTTCCTTAATCAATGTCCTCCTTATCATGAGATTATCCCCTACTTATGAATCTAGGGATAGTTCTGCGGGCTTTCTACTTCAAGACTCTTCTTGAAGATAGTTGACTCTCTTCTCCCCACCTTGTGATGTAGAACCTTTCTCAGGGAACCTATATGTTGGATGTCCATAATGGTGGAAATTGTAATATTTCATGGAAGAGAATTAGGATCCTCTTCCTTGGCCACCTAACCTTCCTCTAAAGTTATTATTTGATCCTCTACCTCTGTTATTGTAGCCTCCTCTACTACTAGAGACTTCTCCTTGTTTCTTAGTGAGTTTGGTCTCACTTTGAGTTCTTGGTTCAGAGGTTCTTCCTCCATAGCTACCTCTATGACCCCTATTATCTCTACCCCTACCTCTACCATTACTAATTGAGTCATGCCTCTTTTTCAGATTCTCTTCTACCTTAAGAGCCAACTGATAGCATTGATGAACTATTTTGGGGCTTAATAGGCTTATTTCTTCTTGCATGTTCCATCTTAGGCCTTTTAGGTATCTAGCCACCTTTAGGATCTCCTCTTTCACCTCATGTGATTTAAGGAATAATTTTTGGAATTACTCAGTGTATACACTGAATTCTAGATCCTTTTGTATCCAATTTTGCCTCTTTTTATGAAATTGCACTTCATAGTCATCTAGTAGGTATGTTTCCCTAACCTTTGCCACCATACCTTTCCAATTGGTTATGGGGTTCTTTCCTTCTTTCACCCTTTCATCTTGCAAAAAATTCCACCAATTAAGGGAAACCCCTCTCCTCCTTGATTTTTCTACCTTGAATCTCTGAGTTTCACTAATTCTCTCACATTCAAAGTGGTTTTCCATACCCTCAATCCATTCCATAACCATCTCAGCTTCCATCTTTCCACTAAAAAGTGCTATTCCTTCTAATGATTTTCCACTAATAGCTTTTAGTGCCTTAAAGAATGGTTCTTCAACTAATACAGGGTCTAGTTCAGGGATCTTGTCCTCCTCTACCACCTCTTTACCCTTACCTTCATCTTCTTTTAACTTCCCATTCATCAATTCAGACTTTTCTTCCACCTCTCCTAGCTTGTCTCTAAGAGCTACCATTTCTTCCCAAAGTATCATATTCTCCTCTCTCTAATCTGTCACTTCTCTAACCAACTCAACATTGGTCACCATGGATGACTCACCCACTGATTTTGACATATACTTAGTCCAAACCTTGTTAAGATCTGATAGGATCACACTAGGTTCTTAATAAACTTAGGTTAGGATCACTAAGACTCCTAAATCTCCAACCTCCCAATATCTTGATTAGGGATCTTATAAGGCTTCACCTTGTCCTTTAAGGACTCTCTCAAATTTTTCCACTTCAACAATCTACACTTCAACTCCTAGGTGATCTATCACAGATTGAATGTTCTTGTCCCTTTATATCCAACACTCCTTCCAAATGCAGTTTACATCCTTAGCAAGTTGGTGATTCTTGTAGGGGTGTGGAGGTACTCAATTTCTATACTAGTTTCACTTCTTGACCCATTTTTTCAAGGCCTTTACCATTCCACCTTATTGATCTCTTCAAAATCTATGATTGACCTTATAGCTCTAGAGCCCCTAATTAGGCCTCATAGTCTAGGTTTTTAGGAATTTTTGCAAAAACCTCCCAAAGGACCTCCCAAATAAACTTTGGCTTCTTTCTTCATATAAGATAGTCTCATGGATTTTATGGATCTTATGGTCTCATGCTAATGCAGGAGCATCTAGGGTTCTTAACAATCATGTGTCACCAAAAACAAGTTTGAGTTGTTCAATGTGCTTGGTAGCTGCTCAGTTCCTTCATTGACCAAGTTGGCTTGGTTCCTTCTTTGACCAACTTGTTCGGCTGGTTTGCCAAGTCATTTCCTATCGCTCGGTAACCTTCATCACTGAGCGGTTTATTTTGATTTCCTATTAAGGTTGACTTGTGCATTGAATCTTGGTCGTAGAGTTAATGTTGGTATCGATCATTGGGAAGCATGTGGACCTAGATCTGTTCATTTCTTTCTCCAATGATGGATATGAAGGCCGGCTTGTTTCTTTAGCCTCTTGTCTAAATATAGTTGTTATTCATAGTTTTAGAAAAGGAGATTAGGAGTAGAAGGTCAAGTCATAGAAGATAGAAGATAGTTTCTAAAGACTAAATCCTCGCATGTTGGAGGACTGTTGTAATCAATTTGAATATATTTGGCCATAACCAGGAAGGCCTTACAACCTGACATGTATAAGGTTATTTGATGAATAATATATGAAGTTTTCTACATTCTCTCTTCCCTATTGTGTGTTTGCTTTCATGTGTGTGATCTCTGTAAGGGGGTTGTAATTAAGGTGTGCCTTTGGCCCTTCATGCTGCCATGCCTTGCATCAGGTGGTATCAGAGCAAGGTTGAGATCTGGATCTGAACTTGTGAGTTTAGGTCAAGGATTCCTACTTGTAAACCCTAGTTGATATTTGTTGTAGGGTAGCAGATTGTGATCTAGCCTAAAATTGCAAAGGGTTTTCAAGATGGTTTGTGGAAGGCAAGATGTAGATCTAGGATTGGTAGATATGTTAAGACAAATTGATGCTAGGTTAGAAGCTATTGAGACAACCCAGTGTTGAGGAAGACATCTTGAAGATGTTAGTGATAAAGAAATTGAAGAGGACCAAGGTGAAGATGAACTTGCACCTGTGATGGATCGGGGTGAGGAAAGATTGTTGAAGGCATTAACAAATCTAAAATCTACACCACATTTCAACCATCCTGAGTACAGTGGAAAGTTGGATTCAGATGAATTGATGGATTGGATCACTGAGATGGAGAAGTATTTTGAGTACAAAAATGTCCCAGAGGAAAAGAAGGTGAATATTGCAAGCACAAAGTTGACGAGTCATGCAGTCTTGTGGTGGGAACATCTGCAGCTGGACAGAAAAAGGAAAGGCAAAGACAAAATCAAGGTATGGAATAAGATGATGAATAAGTTGAAAGGCAAGTTCTTACCTTGTGATTATCATATTATCCTAGTTTGGCGATTGCAAAGTTTGAGATAGAAAGATAGCTCGGTAAAAGACTATACTGAGGAAATGTATAGATTAGATATCAGATCTGGACATGATGAGGATGAAGTAGAAATAATTTCTAGATACCTAAATGGGTTAAGATTTTATATTCAAGAGGAAATCAGTTTGGTTAAGTTAGAAAGCATTGAAGAAGCTTATTAGTTTGCCTTGAAAGCTGACGAGAAATTGAACAAGAGACATGACAAAAGATAGAGAGGAAGAGGTGGTAGATTCCCTACAGGTAGAGGTAGATCGTGTGGTGAAAATAATCGATCTGATCAAGACAAAACAAATCTGGATAGAGGCAAGACCAAGTGGAAAAGTGAAAGTTCTTCTAGAGGAAGAAGCAGTAACTACCAAGGTGGTTATAACAGAGGTGGATTCCAAGGAACTTGTTACAATTGTGGAGAGGAAGGACATAGGTCATTTGAGTGTACACATGTAAGTAAGAAGGTTGGTAGCAGTAGAAATGCTTTGGTGCAAGAAAACTCATCGAATGAACCTGAGAAGGAAAAGAACTTGATGGTTAGCAGAGTAGTATGGAGTGAAAGTAATAAGGAAGATCTGGTAAGGAAAATTTTGTTCAAGACTAAACATAGAGTTTTTGATGAAGTATGGAAGGTAATCATTGATAGTGGAAGCTTGGAGAATTTGGCATATGAGGAAATGGTTGCAAAGTTGCAGTTGGAAAAGATGAAACACCCGAGACCCTATCAGATTTCATGGATCAAGGATGAGCATATACTATTGGTAAGTGAACAGTGCTATGTGAATTTGAAAATTGGAAAGTACTATGATAAGGTGTTGTGTGATATCATGCCTATGGATTGTTTTCATATTTTGTTGGGTAGACCTTGGCAATATGATAGACATGTTATATATGATGGAAGATTGCATAAATATACTATTTGGGCTGATGGGAGAAAGAAAATCTTGTTGCCTTTGATTAAAGAACCTATTAGTAAGGTTTGTACATCTGTGAAAGTTTGTTTGATGGGAGGAAGAAAGTTTCTTAAGGATTTGAAGACGAATGATGTATGTTTTGTTGTGATTCCTAACAAATCGAGTGAGAAAATAGTGGATAACATCCCTAAAGAGATGGATAAGATACTCATCGAGTATAAGGAGATCATTTCTGATAATGTACCTGATGGTTTTCCATTGAAGAGAAGTATTGATCATTGAATGGATCTAATTCCTAGAGCTAGTTTACTGAATAAGGCACCACATCGGTTAACACCTACTGAGAATTAGGAATTGAACCGACAAATCCAAGAATTATTGCAGAAAGGTTTGATCTGAGAAATTTTGAGTCCATGTGTAGTACCTTCTATATTGGCACCTAAGAAGAATGGTGAATGTGTACTGATTCCAAAGAAATATAGGTTTCCTATACCGGGAATGGATGACATAATGGATAGTTTGACTGGAGCAAAATATTTTACCAAAATTGATTTGAAAAGTGGATATCATCAAATTAGAATAAGAGAAGGTGATGAGTAGAAGACTACTTTTAAAACAAGAGAAGGTTTGTATGAGTGGTTGGTTATGCCTTTTGGTTTAACTAATGCATCGAGTACTTTTATGAGATTGATGAATGAGGTTTTGAAGAAATTTTTGGGTAAATTTGTGATTGTATATCTAGATGATATTCTAATATTTAGTAAGACCAAAGAAGAACATTTGTTGCACATTAAACAAGTATTACATACATTGAAAGAAGAAAAGTTGTTGATTAATCTGAAAAAGTGTTCCTTCTTGAAAGAGGAGATTGTGTATTTGGGATTTTTTATTTTAGTTGATTGTTTGAAAATGGATCCGAAAAATATTGAAGCTATTTTGAATTGGCCTACACCTAAAAATGCTAGTGAGGTAAGATCATGTCATGGTTTAGCAAGTTTATATTGAAATTTCATCAGAAATTTCAGTTCAATTTGTAATGATATGACTTAGACTATGAGAGGAGATAAAAGAGAATTCAAGTGGACACATGGAGCTGATAAAAGTTTTGAGATTTTGAAGTAGAAGGTTGTTGAATTACCTATGTTGGCTTTATGTGATTTCAATAAGGTATTTCAAGTTGAATGCGATGCAAGTTGTAGTGCAATAGGAGTTGTTTTGAGTCAAGAAGGTAAACCTATTACTTTCTTTAGTGAGAAGTTGAATGATGTAAAAAGGAAATGTTCTATGTATGATTAAGAGTTCTATGCTATTGTTCAAGCTCTAAAGAAATGGAGACATTATTTGATACCGAGTGAATTTGTGTTGTATATTGATCATAAGGCTTTAAAATATTTGGGTAGTCAGAATAAGTTGAATCAGAGACATATGAAATGGGTTGAATATTTACAAAGTTATACATTTGTGATGAAACATAAGAGTGGAGTCACTAACCAAGTTCCAGACGCATTGAGTAGAAGAAGATCTTTGATGACCAAGATCAGAATTGAAGTTCTTGGTTTTGATGACCTAAAAGAGTTGTATGAAACTGACCCTGATTTTTCTGAACCGTGGAGGAAGTGTAGAGCACCTATTCAAGATCAGCCAAGTACTAAATGGGAAGACTATTTCATTCAAGAAGGTATGATGTTTAAAGGTATTCGATTGTGTGTACTGAGAGGATCAATTAGAACTAATTTGATAAAGGAGAAACATACTAGTGGCTTGGCTAGACATTTTGGTATTGACAAGACGTTAAATTTGCTTAAAGAAAAATACTTTTGGCCATAGTTGTATAAGGATGTTCAGAAATTTGTAAGAAGCTGTGGAATTTGTCAAGTTGCCAAGGGAGTAAGTCAGAATACTAGATTGTATATATCGTAAATGTTCCTGAGAAACCTTGGACTGATATCAGTATGGATTTTGTTCTTGGCTTACCGAAGACAGTAAGAGGTAATGATTCTATATTTGTTGTAGTAGATAGATTTTCTAAGATGAAACATTTTATGCCCTGTAGAAAGACATCAGATGTAGTGCATATAATAGATCTTTTCTTTAAGGAAATTGTCAGATTGTATGGATTATCGAGGAGTATCATCTTTGACCGAGACAGTAAGTTTGTTGGATACTTTTGGAAGACTCTTTGGAAAAATTTGGGCACCGAGTTGAGGTATAGTTCTACATTTCACCAAAAGACTAATGGACAGATAGAGGTTGTGAATAGAAGTTTGGGTAATCTTTTGAGATGTTTAGTTCAAGATAAACTGAGTAATTGGGATTCTATGTTGGCACAAGCAGAGTTTGCATACAATAATTAAATGAATAGGAGTACTAGAAAAACACCTTTTGAGATTGTTAATGGAATACAACCAAGTGGTATATCAGATTTGAAGGATATTGCTGGTGAAGAAAGAGAAGTACTGAAGGAGAAAAAATTGCTAAGTTCACGAAGACATTGCATGAGAAAGTGAAACATAAATTGGAAAATAGTAATAAAAAATACAAGGATAGAGCAGATAGATCAAGAAGACATAAGACTTTTACAGTTGGGGATGAAGTAATGGTACACTTGAAGAAAGTCAAATTTCCTATTGGAACCTATGGGAAATTGAAAATCAAGAAATTTCATCCTTGCAAGATATTGAGGAAATTTGACAGTGGAAATACTTATGAAATTGAGTTACCTAATGACATGGATATATCACCTATATTCAACATTGCAGATTTGTATGAGTATCATGAACCTGATGAAGACATGACAGTACCGAATGATTATCCTACAAAATAGACATAAGAAGTTGATTAGATTTTGGAACAAAGAATTCGTAGAAGCACGAGAGGAAAGGAATACATGGAGTATATGGTAAAGTGGAAGAATAACTGATTGAAGACAGTTCGTGGATTTCACAATCTAAGTTGGATTCATCTTAGGTTGTACCTACTGCATGATTCAAAGAATCATTTCAAACAATGCCAGGTGTATGATGTAGGAGAATCTCGGGTTCTTAGAATTCCTGTATCACCAAAAACAAGTTTGAGTTGTTTAGTGTACTCACTAGCTGCTCAGTTCCTTCATTGATTGATTTGGATCAGTAGTTGCTCGATTCCTTTTTTGACCAAGTTGTTCGGTTGGTTTTTCAAGTTATTTCCTGTCACTTGGTAACCTTGCTCACCGAGTGGTTTATTTTGATTTCCTGTTGAGGCTGACTTGTGCATTGAATCTTGTTCATGGAGTTAATGTTGGTATCAATCATTGGGAAGCATGTGGACCTAGATCTAGTTATTTCTTTCTCCAATGATGTATCTGAAGGCCGACTTATTTTGGCAGCCTCTTGTATAAATATAGTTATTGTTTGTAGTTTTAGAAAAGGAGATCAGGAGTAGGAGGTAAAGTCCTAGAAGATAAAAGATAGTTTCAGAAGACTGAATCCTCACATGTTGGAGGACTATTGTTATCAATTTAAATGTATTTGGCCATAACCAGGAAGGCCTTATAGGCTGACATGTATAAAGTTATTTGATGAATAATAAATGAAGTTTTATGCATTCTCTCTTCCCTATTGTGTGTTTTCTTTCGCATGTGTGATCTCTACAAGGGGGTTGTGATTAAGGTGTGACTTTGGCCCTTCATCCTTCCTTGCCTTGCATCACATGCCTCCGTACAATTCCCTCACTCAAGTAGGAGGGTTTACAAGGGTTTTAGTGGCTTATAGGAGCTCACTAGACAAGGTAAGGTTTGTCTTGATAAATGGATTTATTAAGCCCTTTGTTCTTCATAAATTTTATTTTTGATCATCTTATTAGTCTCCAAAGTCTTAGAATGTGTCTCTTTAGTCACCCTACAATAAATACAACTATTTCACCTCCTTGTCCCTAGTCGGGCAATGACTGTGCTCACTTAGGGAAAGGTCACAAAAATGGTCATGCTTGTTGCCAGACCTCCATAAGAGCTATATAAATTGTACATATGCTCCTCTTCTATGTCCCAACTATCCATGATGAATACATAGTGCAGTTTCATTAGGGAGCCATGTTTATACACAAAGCTATACACAGGCCATTGAATTGGCTAAGACAAAAGAAATTAAATTAAGCTACCCAGACACCTAAGAAACACACAAAAATGTACAAAATGGAAATGAAATACTAAATATGGATTGAATTCTTCTTCATAAGAAAAATCTATTACATTAGATTCTATTGTTGCATGAAAACCTTGGACTGTGTCCACAAAAGTCTGTAATAGTGTTTGGATTCTCAAAACCAGAAATTAAAAATGATGCTAACCTTGGGATTTGGTCCTTTTAGGGCTTAAATAGCCTCTATCCATGAGGTTTGGGTGGTTAGGACCCCCATTTGACCTAAAACCTAGGTCGGTCATTTTAGGACAAAAAGTTATCATGCAAAATTGCAAAAGTAATCATGCAACTTCTCAAAATTACAAAAGTTGTCATGACAACATTTTAGTAACTTTTACATAGTTTCTCATCCCATTTCTCAAACCACTCAAAGACTCACAAAATACTATTAAAACCTATATAAGGCCACTTTGGGTCATTTAGATCAAAATCAAGCATTTGACTCACATTTCCGCTATTGTGCCCTTTTTCCAACTTCTAGGACCAAGCTAGGTCCTAAGGACACCTTAGCCTATTGAATCAACCTAACTAACCCAAATGTAAATTAAATCAAACCACTAATCTCCTATCACACCTTGTCCCTCATGGAGCCCTTTATTAACCTTTGGTCTATCTAGGACCAATACAAGCCAAAACTGAACTAGGACTTTCAAGCCTAAGTCGTAGGTACTCCTACACCAGAACAATCGAACAATGAGGGGAAACAAAGGAAAGAAAAAGGGAGTGTATGAGGAGATTATGTCAAGGTACATCATCTAATGCACCTAATTAAAATAATGATCATACAATAATTAAAATTGATGTGATGAATGCACCTAATTAAAATGATCAACATACAATAATTCAAATGCATGTGACTAATGCACCCAATGCACCTAATGAACATGATGAACATATAAAATTTATAATTGATGTGATTAATTCACCTAATGAAAATGATGAATATACACCATTTCAATTTGATTGATGAATGTGCCTAATGAAAATTAAGAGCATGCACCAACCTTAACACCTACTAAATTTATTCGTAGAAAACCAAAGTTTCTAATTGACATTTATGAAAATATTTTGAAGTCAATGCACCTGAAAAAATTTCTAAAAGAACTTGTAGAAGAATGTGGAATAACTATTTTAAAAACTTAAATCAAGCTAGAAAATGCCAATACGTTGTTGAAATGGTTAAAAGTCTAAATTTCAGAAAGACAATGGAAATTTTGGGGTTAAGAACACCCAAAAATAATAGCAAAAGAACCATTGTGAAAAATCTATTTGATGTATACCAAGCCATTCATTTTAAATTACATACTAAAGATGTTAATGTTACTCAACGTGTCCTCACATCAACCTTAATAGCAAAGGGAATGAAAAAATCTTATTTAATAATAAAAACAAGCAAGTCATTAAGGATAAGTAGAATAACATTACACAATGCCTTAGGGAGGCGAGAGAAAATTGAGGATCCTAACAATAATTCTCTTTGGGCATTCTTGGGTAGACTCCAACATAGAGACAAGGTTGTTGTTAATGCCTTGAGAACATTAATTAAAAAAATTTGGCATGAAAACATAAAGGTTTCACCCAACCAAAGAGATGTTGTTAGAATCAGGTCTAGAAACCGCGAGCCACATCCAAAACACTTTATAGATATGAATCAAACACAATTTTATGAAAATTTTCTTCAAAGCTTTCCTCAAATTAAAATTACTCAAAGATTTTTTTAAATGATGAAACCATTTTATGTTAAGATTAATCATGCACATACTACATCTTGTTGTAGGGTCCATATTGAATTTTCCATGCGTTATGATATTTATCATCATCTATGTTGTACTTTGCACACTAATGATGTTTTGCAGGAATGTGGTCTACAAGCACCTCCTAAGTCATCAAAATAATTTATTTCAAGTGTACTATGTAAAGATGATGGTTGCATTTATTATAAGATGATGTGTTTGAAAGGTTTATGTCCTACAAGTGGTATTTTGCAACATTTGCATAGATGCCTAAATCTAGATAGCACACATGAAATTCATAAGAAAATACTTTCTTTTGGAAAATACAAGTTAGTCACATATGGTGTTAAAGATGGAAAAGAATTGAAGAGGTGTGACTTAAAGAAAAAAGGATATATGTGTAGCCGATTTTATGAATATTTTTCAAGAGAAACTAGTTTATGAGTACATAGGTCATACACATAGAGCTAGGTGGTTAGATGATCAATTCAAGTTATGTAAGGACACTTTATCCCTCAGTACTATTGTCTCTATCCTTTATTTTGTTGAGAACTATACACTAAAACCTCAAAATGAAGTGCAACCTATGTACTACCATTCTATACAAGTTATAATATTTGTATGCGTAGCATTCACACATGCACATGATAGCACAAAGGAGGATAGAAAGGTTCTAAGAGAGTATCATTTCTATATTTGTGACGAGCATACTCATTTTTTAGAGTTTTTCCAAGGATGCTTTAAAGTTTTCTATCACAGTTTAAGGGAAAGATATATAGGATACAATCAATACATAATATGGTCGAACAATTGCACCTCACAATTCAAGAATGCGAGGATGTTCTATTGGTTGACTAGGGTGCATGTGACTAGTGGTGTGCAACATTGTTGGAATTTTACTAAGGCAGGGCATGGAAAGGGAGAGTATGATGATGAAGGAGTATGTGTAAAAAGAGCTCTTTTTAGAGAGGAATTGAAGTATGAAAATGGTGCAATGTTAGTAGATGTAGAAATGATTGTGCAATGGTGTAACTCTACGATGGGACTAGATAATGCGGATAATTCTATGGTTTATAGATATTTTTGGTTTATGTGTGAATCTAACATTAAAAATTATCTAGATTGTTGTACACTTACAGGATCAAGTGACATGCATTAATTTGGAAGTCCAAATGGAGTGTCATTAGTTATTTATACTAGATAGATTGCATATTTTTGCTCTCAGTGTATGAATTTTGTGTGGGAGGATTGTGAATCAAAAGAGTGGGTTGACCAATGTTCTTCTAGACCTTTGTAACCCCTTGATACATATCAACTTACTAGAGCACTGCAATTGAACCAGATTGAAGCATCAGTGGATTTTGACCATGCATCTGATCTAGTTGAACTAGGTAATTTCTCAATTTATTACTTAGGTAAAATTAATTTTAAACTCATTTTATTACACTTTACGTTGATTTTGGTATTAACTTATCCTTCTATAAAATGCAGGTCATGTGTATGCAATTATTGCATACGATAATAATGAAGAGGAGACATATTAATTTGTCTATTGTTGTATTGAGGCCAAAAATAAATTGACAACTACAGTCATTGATGGAGAGGGTATTAAGTACCTAATATGATCCTTTTTTGTGATAGGGACATGGCTTAGAAGGTACCCTATCAAAAAATCTAATGTGTAGTTGTTTAAGGACTTTAAGACCTCTTAAACTCATTTTATTACACTTTATGTTGATTTTGGTATTAAATTATCCTTCTATAAAATGCAGGTACCTAGGTATCAAAAATTAAAATGTGTAGTTGTTTGAGGACTTTGAGACACAGAAATATTCTTCATTACTCTAACCTTGTTGTTGCAACAAATATTCAATTGATTAAGTATCATAGTAGACCTCTTAACAAGAATTTATGGAAAGTTTGTGAATCTAACCACGAGGTGATACTTGACATAATAAGGGTTAGAGCTAATCTAGAAGGTTCACTTGATTAATTTTGGGCCATCTAGAAGAATGATTCTATATAATGGTAGATTGATTTTGACAATTTTGTATATATTTTTGTGAAACATTGTAACTTCACTTTTTGAAATATATAAATAGACATGAGGTCCTCTATATGCATATGTGGAGGCCATATTTTGTATATATAAATGGTAATGAGATGTAATGTGCATGTTTAAAGGTCAAATTCTGTATAAATAAATAATTATGAGTTGTTATGTGCATATTTAGATGCCAAATTTTGTATATATAAGTGGCCATGGGGCTGATTCACAAATATTGAGAGACCAAATTTTGTATATTCTAATGTTTACCATTTGATTATAAATACATATTGAATTTTGTATTGTTACATTTGTATATCCTAAAAACTTGCATGGTTTAATGACACACTGTTCCAATGGCTTCCATTCATCACAAAACTAGCAAATTTGCTTAGTTTGTACTAATTGATATATGTTTAAATAATACATGCAAGAACCTTTTCTTTGATATTACTCACTAACCCTTTACAACATAATATGTTTACAAAAACTAACTTGTACTTGCATGAGCACATTATAAATTATAGAAATCTCACTGCCAGCTGCTCAAAAAGTAGTAACTAATTACAAATGGGATCATAAAGATGCTTTAATAAACTAGTCTAGGGTTTATATTTCTCTTCAATTGGGATACTCTTTCAAAAATTGATTTTACCCCTTTATCAATTTGGGAAACAAGTGGGTCTATCTATGGACCTCCAAGGAGTTGATCGCCTAAATGAGAACCTTGAGATGAATCAAGAACTTATCTATGAAAGAGACTAGTACCTTGAGAGGCTCTCCACTTGTTATCTAAATTAAAATTGACCTAGGTTATCAATTTATTTCCTACAGACCTCACCTTATTCTTTAAGACCACCATGATCCTTTAGAGGATCATCTCATCTCCCATTCCACCCATTTTTAGATTTTTCCCATGGTGGAAATAGGAGTTACAAGCATTTCTTTCTAAAAAATCACCTAAAAATTTGCATAGTTCAATGACCAACTATTCCAGTGGCTTCTATTCATCACAAAACCAAAAAATATACTTAGTTTCCTATTTGATACATGTTTAAATAATACACACAAGAACCTTTTCTTTGATTTCACTCACTAACCCATTTGTCAAGGGTTGTATCTTACAATTCATAGATAATCTTGACTATAGACCTTCAATAAGCCCATTGACCACCTATAGTGATGATCAAAATCAAAAGTTTGTTTTCATTTATGATTTGGTTTTAGGGTTTTATAATATTGACAACTCATTCATTTCCTCATCTGATATGTGCAGTCATAACTATAAAAGTAATTATTATGTACCTTCATATTTAGTTATCAATTTAAGAAAACCATTAGGAAGTTACATGGAACATGAAATGCATAAAGAATGAGGTTGTTCATTCAAGGGATCAGGCTTGTTGGAGGAGATAATCAGTGGGTATATTTAGATGTAAATTTAAAAGTGATCAACCCCTCTCTGGAACTTGCCATGAACACCCAACTATCCTTCACAACCATCGTTGAGCCCAAAGGAAACATAATTCAATAAGAATTTTGAGGAATCATGCCCTACATAAGTAACCTAGCTTCCCAAGTCTCATAAATGTAAGGCCATTGATGAATATGCATTTCTAATTGAAATATTTGCGGTGCTAGAATGAAATGCATGACCATATTATTTTCCTACTAATGAACCAATTTGAGGCTTCATTTCACATTGCTCTATGGATAATTCCACAACACTTGTTACTTCTCTATCTAAAATTTTTGTGTTAGTGTATATGTGCACTTAAGAGATTATTTCACTACTAAAGCTACTAGTAGATGGTGAGTATTCATCATCATCATTTGACATAGGCTCACACATGTATATTATTTTTTATGATTTTATGCACTTAGGACATGCAAGGTACATCACTGGTAGGGTACATGTCATTGAGTGAACTCCTACATGTCGAGTGGAAAAATGTGATCATTCCTAGCATAAACCCACCCAAATGGACATGATCATAGTGTTAATTTATGCCCACAAGGAACAAAACATAATACAGGCTACTTGGCAACTTTGTAATGAGTGCATCTAACAATCTTTACATGGAAAAAAAATTATTGCCCTACAAAAATGAGTTTGAGTCTTCAAGACTGAGAGAGGTTATTGTAGAGGGGACTAACACAACCATATAGGTTCAAATGGATCATGTGCAGGTGTCACAACTTCCAAGAAATAGTTTGTCAAAGTTTGACAATTTTATGCACTTAGGGCACACAAGGTACATCATCGGTAGGCTATGTTGTTGAGCATTCTACCATGTTGAGAGGAAAGTGATACCATTCCTAGATTAAACTCACCCAATAAGATTCAATAACTATGTTGGTTTGTGTTCGTGAGGAACAGAACACAATGGGGCTACTTGGAAACTTTGCACTAAGTGCATGTGACAATTTTTGCATGAACAAAAAAATTGCTTCCCTACAAAAATGACTCCAAGTCTTCAAAAATTGAGAAAGGTTATTGTAGAGGGGCCTATCATGACCCAATAGGTTTAAATGGATCATGTGGAGGTGCCACAATTTTCAATAACTAGTATGTCAAATTTTGCCAATTTTATGCACTTAGGGCATAGAAGGGACATCGTCAGTAGGGTTTATCGTTGAGTGTTCTGCCATGTCAAGAGGAAAATTGGGACCATGCCTGGGTAAAACCACCTAAATAGACATGATCATAGTTTAATTTTGTACCCACGATGAACATAACACAATATCAACTACTTGGAAACTTTGCACTAAGTGCATTTGACAATTTTTGCATGAACAAAAAAATTGTTACCCTACAAAAATAGCTTTGAGTCTTCAAAAACTGAGATAGGTTATTGTAGAGGGGCCTAAAAAAATCCTATACATTCAAAAAAAACATGCACAAGTGGCACTATTTGAAAGCAACAATCTGTCAAAGTTTGACAATTTTATGCACTTAGGGCACATAAGGGACATCATCAGTAGGGTATGCCACTGAGCATTCTAGCATGTTGAGAGATAAAGTAGGAGCATGTTGATGAACTACAAATGATTGAATATCTGATGAGCTGAAGGAATGGTGATTAGAGATCACTGAGCTACTAAAATGATATGTAAGATGATTAAATCAGTCAATATGTTGTCATTGATGTCAACTAGTTTTGACGGTACTTATCCTGTTAGTTACAAACATATTAACATATGTTGAAGCAAGAAAAGATGAAGAACTAAGATATCTACATGACGAAAAGATGGATATGATAGATAAGGATAAGGTAAACATTGGGTAACTTATTGATGAGTCTATGGATTTATATTGTTGACTTGAGCATGTTACATTAATCTATTATGAAGAATAGATTTGAAATTGAACATGTCAATGTGGTCGATAATTAAAGATTTTTGTATACATCGAGCCAATGCAGTGTATACCGAGTGATAATATTAATTGAGCTAGCTAACTAGTTATCATTAACGCATTTCTATATTGACCGAGTATGGATGAAAACATTAAATGATAAGAATAGTCGACTGAATTTGATGAGCTGGAAATTGTTATGATTTTGAGGTTAAGGATAAAGTTTTTTAAGAGATCCACGACTGAAAAAATTTAGAGAAGATCTAAAGGATGAGATTGAAACGTGTTAATGATACATCTGTCGAGGAAGGTTTAAGCGGCAAAATGGACAAAGGAGATTAAGTGGCAAAATCTAATGGCTGATGTGAAAATGTTTTACTTGTCTATATAAGAGATATGAGTTTCATTATTGAAACATACCGAAAAGAAGAAGACTACAAAGATTTTGCGTAAAGACTATATTCATGCATGCCTGATCAAACTAGTTAGTAAAAGAACCGAGCTGCAAACATTACCGAGCGTCAGAGAACTATTTAGTAAGTGAAAGTAAGTTGAGAAATATTGAGGAAGTGAAATTTATTAATGATCAGAGGATTTGTATGGGCTTATCATAGATCTAAATATTCACAATTGAGTTGTATTTGTATCAGATCGGTACTGTATCAGTTTAACCATTGATTCAAAAAATCTCTTAACCGAGTGGACTTAACATTCTTATGTTCTACCCTATGATGACCCCATAGTGAATGCTAGTCAAAAGTTAACTGTTAGTGATAAATCCTTTAACCAAGTCACACCTAACAGTGTGCATTGTAACCTTTAACAAGGTTGGCTCTTCACCGAGCTCACTTCAGAAGAGTGACTTATTTTTGGGTTACTGATCCCAGGTGATTTTTCCCTTAGCAGGGTTTCCACGTTAAATCATTATGTTATGTGTTATTTGTTATGATTTTTTTGTTATAATACTATACATACTGCATATTTTATTTATTCAGTTATCACAGTTGGATAATTACTGGTAATCGGTAAACTAAACAGACAGATTGATATTATATGTTACCGAGCTACATAATTTGTTGGAATTGTTTTATAAGGTACATCTTTGTATTTGGGATTGTAGGATAACTAATCCAATTGATTCACCCCCCTCTCAGTTATTCTAACACATGCCTAGGGTAAACCCATCCAACCAGATGAGATTATAGTGTTGGTTCATGCCCACGAAAAATAGAATGTGATATGAGTTACTTGGAAACTTTGCACTAAGTGCACTTGACATTTTTTTGTATGAACAAAAACATTATTGTCCTAAAAAATGACTCTGAGTCTTCAAAACTGAAGACACATTATTATAGAGGGGCCTAAAATGAACCTATAGGTTCAAATGAATCGTGTACAGGTGCCACATTTTGCAAGAAATAGTATGTCAAAGTTTGGCATTTTTATGCACTTAGGGCACATAAGGGACATCGTCAGTAGGGTATGTTGTTGAGAATTCTGATATGTCAAGAGGCAAAGTGGGACTGTTCCTAGAGAAAACCCTCCCATCCAAATGCAATCATGGTGTTGGTTCATGCCCATGACTAACAGAACATTAATGGCCTACTTGGAAACTTTGTACTAAGTGCATCTAATAATTTTTGCATAAACAAAAAAATTGGTGCCCTACAAAAATGACTCACAGTCTTCATAAAATGAAACAAGTTATTATAGAGGGTCCCAACAAAACCCTATGGGTTAAAAGAGATCATGTACAAGTGTCATGATTTGCAATAAAGAGTTTGTTAAAGTTTGACAATTTTATGCACATAAGGGACATTATTGATAGGGTATATCATTGAGCATTCCTACATGTCAAGAGGCAAAGTGGGACTATGCCTAGGGTAAACCCACCTAATTGAATGTGATCATGGTGTCAGTTCATTCCCGTGATGAACAAAATATGATATGGTATACTTAACAACTTTGCACTAAGTACATTTGATGATTTTTGCATGAACAAAAAATTGCTTCCCTACAAAAACAACTTTGAGTCTTAAAAAATTGAGATAATTTATTATAGAGGGGCCTAAAATGACCCTATAGGTTCAAATGGATTATGCACAAGTTCCTTAGTTTGTAAAAAAGATTCTGTCAAAGTTTGATAGTTTTATGCACTTAGGGCACACAAGAGACATCGCTGGCATTCCAACATGTTGAGAGGCAAGGTGGGACAATGCCTAGGGTAAACCCACCTAATCAGATGTGATTGCATTATCGGTTCACTCCCATGACAAAAAGAACATGATATACACATCCTTCACAACAAGGGTTTGTTCCTAATAGCCCTCAAAAAAAAAATTTGGTTCATAACTTCTGTCACGTTCACCTCTAATACAAAAACTTAACCTTTTTAAATAACCATTTGGTAGACACCTAACATATATCAAATTTGGCATGTCATGTTTTGGAAAAACTTGGTAAAAAATTAGTGATTTCAAGTATTTAAAGGACAATTAGGCCCATTTTACAAAGCACCTACCCTCTAAACACTTTCCCAACCCAAAATATTTACTCCAATAACCTAGGAAAGGTTTAAATACACAAAATCAATATTTTTTATGAATGTAAAAGGGTCATTTTTTGTTTTAGTCATAGTCTAAGGTGAGAATATGAGTTTTGAGTCTTCTTGTTACAGTTTGGTTCAAGTTGTCTATTGAGTGTAAATGTTGCCATCAAGTTGACAAAAGTTGTCAACATTTCTATTCATGATGTAATAAGGCATTTTTGGCCTCATAATACATGTTTTGAGTCATTAGGATGAGTGAACAAGTTTGGTTGGGTAATGCAATTTGGTGGTAAACATTGTGCAAAAGTGGCCTAATTAGGCCTAAAGAGTCTTGTAATAGTCAACCTTTGATCAATGGTTTCAAATTATCATAGTGTCATCTTTGAGTATGTTTTTAAACACGTCAAAAGGTGTCCAAGGAGGTTTTACAAAGGTCTCCAGGGTCTGTGATTGGGAGTCAAATGTTGGAGATGATGATCAAGTAAAAGCATAAATTCCTTGGAGAGAAAAGTTGGGACATAGGTTTTGACGTACCTACATGTCAATTGCTCACACAAATGGCCATGCCAAACTCCAACAAATATACCATCCCATGATGTTAGCACTACTCTCCATATTCTTTTCTTAATACAACCATGTTGTATTCATACAAAAAATTTAATTATTACTCTACTTTTGGAAAACTAAGTAGTAATATTGATCATTGAGCCATTTCAGTCGGTGGAATAAATAAACAAAAATGGGTGTCACACATCATGCACTAATATCATTTTCAGTTACAATGAGCTCATTTTGTGTGAAGCAAATCACCCATAAAATTTTGTATTAATACAAATATAATTCCATTGTGAAAATTAGGTAATTGAACATTAATTCATGCAATAGTAAATGAAAGTGATCCAAATCAAAGTTGCATAGTTCTATTATCAATGCCAAAAGGTCATACGTGTCTAGATGGGCAATTGCAGAATCACAACCTAGAAGCAAATCTAAATCCTAAGGTATTTTAGAATGAGATTAGGGGCATAAAATATGAAGGGATATATATTCCTATATTTGAAGCAAATTAAAATCCTACTTTTAGAGTTTCTCATGATGTACCAAATATGGAGCATAACATTTGATGGTGTGTTATGTATTATAATTAACATGGTACATAGATGAACAATTTCTAATTTTTTTTGAGGTTATTTAGTGCATTAAAATTGGTGGTTATATTAAGGAACTGCACTGAGAATGGTGACGAAGTAGAACTTTAGGGTTTCAAAATAGGAAAGATAGATGTACGGTCTTCCCTGCTAAAAATTGGTCATTCCCAATGCATGTTCCAACAACAAAATTTGGCAGTGTCGATGGCAATTGTGTTTGAATTTCATTCTTTTATAAGCATAAGACCATTAATAGATTGTACAGTTCCATCTATACTAAAAGATTTCATTTAATGGTAGAATGATAGAGTAGGATCCATCTTGAAATACTATATGATGACACCAATAAATTCCATACATTTTATTCAGTCTCTCTCTTCCTTATGTTATTGTATAAATGTAACTCTTCATTACGTAATCTAAAAATTGACTTTTCACTTTTAATCTAAGGACAATATGACTCCAATAATAAATATTTTTATTGGAGTTGATTAATAAACAACCCACAGCTCCCAAGAACACCTGCATGCAAACACCTATCACAAAAAGAGAGAGAATAAGCAAAAAGCTATGGAGGCCTAAACACATTGATCCATGAGAGAGGAGAAATCATTCTTGATGTGCAAAAACAAAAGTTGCAATTCAATAATGAATAATCTGTTTTAAAGTTATAAAGGAGATCAATCCTTATAAAAGAGATCTGAAAACCTAAAAAGGTAAAACCTAGGTTGCACAATAATAATTAATAAAAAAATTAATTATTATATCCTAAAGTTTAGCTTAAGTAGAAAGAGATAAAAAGTGACTTAGTAATTAAATCAAACATGATTTAATTAATAAGCAAATACTTTATTACTTTAATACCCCCCCTTAAGATGAAATTTAGGAGAAGCTAAAAACCTAGAAAGAACTACTGAAAGCAAATGGGTCCTAGCAACAAAAGGTCTGATAAGGTACCCAAGTGCAAAAGAGAATATTTGAAAAATAAAGAAATAAAGAAAACCACATGGGAAAAACTCTACTCCAAAAATAGACAAAGACTAATCTGAAGGACTGAAGAAGCCTCCAAAACTAGGAATGTTCTAGAAAATAGGAACGAGGATGAACATGTACAACATCACTAAAACAAGACGTTGCAAACTCTGTCAAGAAGTAACTGCTGATCTAAAGATCCTCCACAAAAAATGACTAGGTACAGAATATTGTAATCTACACGAGTGCCCTCAAATGATACTACTCAAATCAAGAGGCAAACAAAGGAAAACACTTGAACTCAAAAATACAAATGGCATAAAAACACCAAAAGCCTAAAGATGATCAATCAATGTTGGAAGAGTGCATCCAAAAATAGGAAAGAAAGAGTGTCCATATGGTAAATGATCCATCTCACTAGAATGCATAGGTACCCAACCACTGCATCCGCCTAGTACATAAAATCAAATACTGAATACATAGCTCACACTATCGAACCAAGGAAGTAGTAGAACCAACAATATAAATCCCCTCCATAATGTTGACAAGAGAGTAATGACAAGTACACTGAAAAGATCATCCAATATGAACTGCATGATGAAGATGAATCTGAAACATCGAAGGTGCAAAAAGAGTACAAACACATTTAGAAATACCTAAGTCTAATGTTGTTGGAGGAACAATCACATGACAAAAGTAGGTGACAAACAAAGGAAAACATCAAACCCCCCCGTCACTTTATAATGGAGTGCGAGTACATAGAGCATGAACATGTGTAAAATCCCATACATGCAATAGAATGACACTTTATCTTAGTGTGTGTGCATAAAAGAATGCTACAAAAGTGAAGTATACACTACTCCAAGAAGAGCGAAAACTTCTATTTATAGAGATGTAATGGAGGAAAAATATTATTCCCAAAACCATGAGTTGGAAACCACCTACAAAATCTCATTCCAAGATAAAGAGGTTGCTCATAAACTTATAAAACTACATTAATTGCTCCATTTGAAATACACATGGCTACCTCCATCTTAAGCAATCAAGTTAGAAATTCCCATAAATTTTCTAGGATTAAAAATAGGCAAGTGTACTTGGATGCCCAAATTTCAATAAAAAATAGCAAGTTTCAACACAAAGGATCAAGAAAGGAAAGTTTCTTTCCACTCCCATATTGGACACCAAAATGGAATATCCTAAGATGTATATTCCTTGCAGATTCCAATGACAAGTTCATTCCTCAATAAATTTGAAACCTTAGTACTTGGACAAATATTTAATTTAATATTTAGGTCATATTGCATGTTATATTCACCTAAAAACATTTAAAATTAAATTATTAAAAAAATGTTGATTAAAGATTGGTCTTACACCCCTAGATGCTCCCACATTAGATACTCGAGGTAGGAAAATTTTGTGATCTTGGGCTCACAAAATGGAGTGGATGGTAGAGACGTTTATTCAGGTTATAAGAAACATTCAGTTGCCTCCATCACTACAAAAGATTGTTCAAAATACCTTCCCTTAGCTTTCATTCAATTATCCAAATAAAAAAGACTGTTGATGCTTTCTAAGAATTTCCAACGATTGTTTATCCTCCTTGAACTCCTTAAATTCTAATCAAGTCAAATTCCAACCACATCTAAGGATTTTCGAAGTATCACCTAATTTTATTTTCTCAAGTATTCTTATTAATTTAATATTTTAATTGTCAAAGCTTGATATTTAATTTAAATCTTACAATATATTATTATATGATTACCAAAAACATTCTTCATTTCTCAAACTACCTACATACCCCAAATCCATAGGGATCAAGATACTTGATAACCAAAGGTACAAAATATGTAGTCCAATGTTCGTGCAATTGTATGAGTAGGTATACAACCCTTTAGAGGGTCAAGATTTTCTAAATAGTTCTCTATCAACTATCACCCACTCAAGTGAAATATGCGCAAAACCTAAGGGAATATCTACTTGCAAGCACTTAAAGTGGTGTTTGACATAAAGTTTTAAATTGTAATATTTACAATTTACTTAGAGAGTAACTTCTTTGATTTTTTTATTTCAAAAGATACTAATTTTGAATATTAGGTATCATACTCAAGAGCTAGTAAATAGCTTAAATGAATTGACATAATTATTATCTTTTAGTATATTTTATAAACCAAACTACTTACATAATGGATATACTCAATCACATATTTTCTCACAACCACAACTTTAAATATACCATAAAAACATTTATCATTCTAACTCTTGAGAACAATCTATGACAAGAAAAAGCTTTTTTTCTTCTTTTTTGTACAACAACCCAAACATGTTAGTAATCAACGTTAATTCTAATATAAAGAGTTACTCAAATAATGAAGTTAATATTTCACCCTTAAATATTTCTCATTTAGCTCTAACCAAACATGATAATATATAACCAAAATTAAAGTAAGAAAAACAAATGAAAGTAACTTCATATATAATATTACTAAATACTCACTTTATAATTTAGAATTAAAGAAAAACATAGTTACCTTATTCTAATCACCAAGATCCCTATTGATGAGACGAGAGTATATGAAAAGAAGATGACTGAAATTAATCTTAATAGAATGTAAATGCATTTTACTCTTATATGAATGTTATTGTTCAAGTACCTATGCACAACTGAAATATCACTCTTTTATAACATTATTTAGACCTATTAAAATTAGATATAATACACTCTTTAGATTTTTATCCATACCTAAAATATAGATGATGTGTGAGTACCATAGATTCAAATCTTACAAATATTTTAAGAAGAAATAAGTGTTCTCTGCCTTACTCCTAATAAAACTAGCATGACTTCCTAATAAACGTTAGATAAGTTCTTTATGATAATTTATTGTTAATGATAATATTTGAAATGTGAAAACTTATCATATATTGAAATAACCTACAAGAACTTGTACACTTTAGGCACTTCACACTATCAAATTATACATTAATGATTAGTTCGATATTTAATCATTTATTATGTTATGAAATTGATAACATTTGAATATCAATTGATAACTATATGTTAGTAAATAGATTTTGTCTTTGTTTCTATCTTCCTTAAGACTATCACTCTATCACCCTTTCAAACACAAACCTCTACTAGCAGTTGGGTAAGTGCTGGATATGAGTCACTTCCCTCTGAATTTTATTCTAGGTACAACTCCCTAAATAGATTTTCAATGAATTTCTGTAACTGAATTTCTCAATTTAGCTTTTAACCTGGAAGCTTAAAAGGCCACTATATCGTTCTTCAGACGACTAGCACTTTTTACAACTTTTCAAAAGAAAAAGCAGAAATACAAAAATAGAAAATCACAGTTTTCTACCTTCTATACCTATTTGGGATAGTATAACAATAAAATGAATCAAAGAAATATGAATTGGACTGCAATCACTGATATCCTCAAGATACTGACAAAGATCTATTGCAGAAATAGGGAATGAATAAAAATATCACCACATGACATATATTCACTCACTTCAAATTACACAAATTTGAAACAAAGTATGATTGATATATTAACTATTCTTGCAGCACAGGCAAAAAACATGAAAAATATACAAGTTCCTTAGCAACAAACTTCATATATTAGAAATGTCTTTAGACTGAAAGAAACTTTAAAAGCAAAATACCAATTTTCTTCCAAAAATTTCTAACCCTTTCTACTACGCAACTAAACTACTTATAGTTTTTGCAAAGCCGAGAGGTCTCCCGAAAAACCTGCCCTCTCGGTTAGAACAGTTTTATGAGTAACCAAAGTAAAAGAGGACATATGTCCTTCAGAGTTTCCAAATAGTTAAAACATAACTAAATCTCAAGATCAACCGCCTTATCGAAAGCACACTTCTCATCTCTCGCAAGAATCTCTCCTTCAGCTGCAACGGATTGTGTCACCTCCCATTGCTTGTGTGCTTGAATCAATTCCTTCACGAGCTGCATATGGGGAACCTTCATGTTCACTATCCTTATCATCGTCGCTTCCTTTGTCCACCTGGATTTCTTGACCTTCTTGATTGTTGAAGGGAATTGATCCACACACAGATACAACATTGATTCAATCTTTGGCCACCTGTGTAAAATCTGAAGGCTTAGGGTTGGCCTTTTCTTTAAGCTTTTTCATGGTATTCTCAAACATTGCAAGATCTATTTTCTAGTCTTGATCTCCATGATTGACTGTGTAGGTATGAGCAAAATTTATCACCTTTAGTTCAATCATCATTGTTTTCTGCAAATGCCTAATTTCAATTTCACTATCTTTGTTCTCAGCGATAGTACTCCTGATGGTGTTGAGATGCCAACTAACATTCTTTCTGAGAAAAAAGAAGGTGGTTTCATCATGTGACTTCACAAACTTCTCTGTACAAAACTTCACATACCCATATTTCTCTATCTCCAAGAACTTAGACATGGCTCCAAACCATTTCTCATCTTCTCTCTCCCACACCTGCCTCTATGTGCGTAATTCACCTATCAAGGCCTCTGTATCGTGCAAAACCTCCTGAGCATCTTTGAGGTACCTAAGACCACTTTTGACAATTTCACTGATCCATTCATCTACAGAAGTCACCAGGGCTCGACCTCTCTGCACTTGACTCAAGAAATTTTTGCTCTCAGTAGAATCTCAGTCAAAGATCTGAGGAGACTAGACTAATGGAGTGGCGTCAAAACTACAGAAGGTATTGATAAACTGTGACAATGTTACAATTGTCTGCTTCAATTCTTTCTTTTCCCTTCCATCTTGCCAAGACGAATTCAACATCTGCTGCGCGGTTTCTTTAAATAAATTATTCTTGCCAACGCGATCCATGGTACCTAATTCCACCTTGGTGATTTCAAAGTCCTTTGCCCTAGCTTCTTGTTCCCCCTCTTTAGGTCTCTAAGTCACCACTTCAGCAGTTCATTTTTCGGTTTTCACATCTATGAACATTCGGGCTGTGCTTTTTAACTTTTTAGATTTGGCAGTCTTCTGAATATACTTGCTCACTATATCTTTAACGGGCACAGACATAGGAACCAAATTGCATTTTTTACTCACCATGGATATTAGCCATGGGGGTGTAACTCTAGAACCAGTGGGTTGCTCAGGTGTCTTTGCTAGTGTACCAATTGCCTCCAGCGTGGCATCATCTAAGTCAAAAAGATCCTTATCCACTTGTTCATTTTCAGATATGTGAAAACTCATATCTTCTATCTTGTCTTCATCTAGATTGATCGTTAGGACGTCCTCTTGAGCCATGTTTTTCTTAGTCTTTAACTTGGTCTTGGACCTTGTAATCCTCTGTGAAGGAGTGCCCATGTGAGGTTCAGCTATAGCTTTCTTTCTCATGTTTCTGGCCAGTGTTTTCTCAATAGATCCTACATTTTCAATTTGGCTAGATAAATTAGAAACAAAAACAGGGGAATGTAAAGAAGTACATGCAACTTCTTCTTTTTCTACTCTAGGTTCTTTTTGCTTCCTTCTTTTTTGCAGCCACTCATTTGTCAACTAGATAACACACAAAGTTATTTTTTCAATATTATCCTCTTCCTCCTTGGACCAGTCTATAATAGGATCACTCTTCTCAATTGGTTTTTTGTAGCTAAGCTCAATCAAATTAGATCCATCTACATTAATCTGCAGTCTCATGGATTGAATTTGAGATACACATAGCCTGTTGTGTGCTCTTTCCTCTACTTGTGATTCATCACAATATTTTTCCCAGAAATATTCCATGTGAGGTATAGGAAACATGTGTGATATAAGCCCTAGACTACCACTGGCATAGTTCTTGTTATCAAATCCCACCTTTTCAGTATAGTACTTGAAGTCAAAATGACGGATGTCACTTCCAATGCCGATAGCGTCAACCATGGTTTTACATGAAAATTTACCCAGTGTTATAGGAAAATCATTCTCCCACTCCTCTTTAGGAAGAAACCTTTTCAAAACTGTAGCAAGTTGTCAGAAAATCTCAGCTAGGATAAAACAATCGAATGCATACCTAGGTAACCTCAGCGGCTGGTCTTCAAAACCCCCAACCCTGATATATGTAAATCTAGGAAGTTGAATATAATAGCTCCCATACTTAGTTACCAGTTCCTGGACTTTCAAACTAATCCTTTTATTAGTGACATCAGCCAGTTCAAAACACAGTTTACCTGTGAATGTGTCGTGCACTCTTCTGTAATTTACAACAACCTTATCCTTCTGTAGAATTGGGTAATACTCATACACACATATATCTGCAACCTAGGGTTCATGAGGTAATCCATGCCATTGTCTACTACAGGCTAAACAATACATGAGATAGGAAGACATGAAGAAACCACTACCAGTCAATTTAGAGGTGTTGAGTTGTTCTCTCAAGGAACTAGCAATTAACTCAGCCCAATCTAGGAGTTGCGTTCCTTCTAGGATGATTTGAACATAGAAATACATCTAGTCAAAAAAAAGATAGGCAACTTGGGACCCTCTTACTCTATGCAGCATTACCATCAAGTCACTAATATAAGGGTGAACATGGGTTCTGTTAAATTTCTTGGGCAAACGTGAACCCCCTCTTTGCGGGTTCAACAACTAGCTCTTGGCTATGGAAGTATGATTTGCATCTTTATTTTCATTAAACTTTACAATGGATTGCACGGGAGAAAAAGAAGAGAATGCCTTTTCTGGGATTTGTAGTGCTTGTGTCACTATTTCCCTATTAACTAGCATGAGGATGCTACCATCCTTCTTTTATTGACTCAGTTCGTGCATCATAACTTTGTATGCATTCAAGAATCAGTTTTGGACACACAACAGTGGGAGGAAAAGTCACTGCAGAACACAAACCACTATGTAGAATTTCCAGTGTTGGGGTACCCTCTAAAGAATTCAAAAGACGGGAAGGCAAGTCCTCGATATCATAGTCTTCTAGGTCATTGTCTAATACTACAAGGCCATCACATACTAAACTTGTAGTATTCCCAAACATATGAAAATCTGACCTCATACTATAGAAAATTAATCTTCTATTCACCTTGCAGACTACTAAATTTGTAAATATCACAGGAGGTATCGACCAAACTCACCTCATTTCTACAGAAGCTTTCGATCACAAGTGCTCACCAGTCCTTACCTCCACACACCATCTTCTTAAAAGAATACTTAAGAACTTAAATGAAAAGATATAACTTAAATAGAGTCACAAGAGCTCGCAAATTTATTGCAAAGCTTTCATATAGAGCGCATCGCGGATTTGATTTGACATTTTTTACATGCAACCATAATTACCACTTAAACAAATCCTGAGGCCATTAAGAATAATGATTATTCCAAAACTCTAGGGTGTACTTAACAAATTCTAACCATAATTAGCATTTAATGTCATTCCCCTATGGGCCCCGCTACTTAGATGTCATTAGATTCTCTTCTCTTTCCTGACCTCCTTAGTTTCCTCCGAACAAGAAAGAACATAGTTCATGGGAGTTCAACACCGTTCAAATGTGTTCAAGATTGTTCAACATTTACAAACTTTTGTTTTAGCTCAATTGATGATTCACATGTCTGGGGACATCATGAACAAAGGACCATTTTGCTTCAATCTTCTCAAGTGCCAATGGCAAGAGTATTTCATTCTCTATCAAGCTGTCATGTCTTCACAAAAGATGAAAGTTATGTGAACATCCTTGAACTGGTATGAACACCGTTGAAGGTTGTTCAAAGGTGTTCAAGAAAAATAAAGCTTGTAAAATTCCAAGTGACTAAAGGCACAAATAGGATTTCAAAAATGATGAACGGATGTGACGCGTATTGAGTGGAGGAAACTCTGATAAAAATACCAGGTTTTTAACATGAAGCCATAATCAAAGAATAGAAGGACCACACTCAAACTATGACTTACGTCGGCTTTGACTGGGGAGTGCTTTTTGACAAAAAGGCAGAGAACTCAGAACTTTGGTTACGCAAAAATGAAAGGCCAAGACAGCTAAACTACACAAACACTAGAAAGGAAAACTAACCTAATATGTACAAGATAAAACTCCCAAGGAGAAGCTTACAATTTTACCAACTTAAAATCTTGCCTTGTAGGAATATGACAAGATCGATCCATCTAGATAAGCTAACCTGAAAGCATTAGATCCCAATTCTTCTTCAATGAGGAAGGGTCCTTTCCATAAGGATTCAAACTTACTATGAGACCCCTTTGGTTCCTTCCTTCTGTCCCACAACAATACTCCATCTCCTTTCATGAATTTCCTAGGCCGAGCTTTCCTGTCAAAAATATTCTTGATATTGAGTTGATGTTCTATGATTCCATCTACCAGCGCTTCCCTCTCAGCTTCAAGCTTATGTAAATACATTATTCTTTTTTCAAGGGAATCTTTGAAAGCTTGATCTTCAATAGCAACTTGAATTTTAATAGTTGATAATTCCAAAGGAAGAGATACCTGTGCCCCTACACCATATACCAGCTCAAACGGTGCCATACCAATCACCCTTTTGGGTGTTATCCTATCTGCCCAAAGAGCTTCAAAGAGCATTTTGTGCCAATTCTTACCATTATCATCCACTAACTTTTTCATAATAGCCACTAGATTCTTATTACTCGATTCCACCTGTACATTCCCTTGAGGAAAGTAATCAGATGAATGAGATAGGGAAATACTACGGTCATAGAAGAACAGAGTCAACTCTTGGGATGAAAAATAAGTGGCATTATCTGTCACAATCTTCTATGGCACTCCAAAACGTACCAAAATATTATTTTTCAAAAACTCACACACCACCTGAGAATTGGCCTTCTTAGTTGGAATGGCCTCCACGCACTTAGTGAAATAGTCAGTGGCCATCAAAATATAAACATCACCAGCACTGGAAGGAGGATTAATTGGGCCTATAAAATCTAGTCCCCACTGCTTAAAAGGTTCATCCACTATAATAGGTTTCAGAGGTAATGCAGCTAGCTGAGGTTTTCCAGTAAACAACTGGCATTTTTCACACCTTCTGACTAATGCATAAGCATCTTTAAACATGCTCGGCCAGTACAAACAATTATGGAGAATTTTGAAAGCAGTAACTGAAGAGGAAAAGTGATCCCCACAGGCTTCTTCATGAAAGGCTTTTAAAAGTTGCATTTGCTGCTCCTTATCAATGAACCTGAGGAAAGTCCCATCCACCCCTCTTTTGAATAGTGAACCCTACCATATTACATATTTATTTGCTTGAAGCCTAAGGTTGCATCTTTCTTTTGGTGTTAATCAGGAAGGGCATTCTCTGTAAGTCAAGTAATAGGCTATATCACAGAACCAAGGATCTGTTAAGCTTACCAATAGTGCATGTGATACTCCATCTCTAGGCTCCTCTTCTTGTTTCAGACTTTCAGCTATAAATTTACATAATCCTTTCCCCCTAACTAGCTTTGTTGGCTTTATTGTTAGATCATATTCTTGTATCTTAGTCACCCAAGCTGCTCTCTTATTCATTGCTATTTCTTGTTGTGTGAGCAAACTTTTTATAGTAGAATCAGGAATGAAAACCACAAAATGTGAATGGAGAATATAAAACTTGAACTGCTTTACAACTTTAACAACCGTGAAAGCTTGCTTTTCAATGATTGCGTACTTGATTTCATGCTTCTTTAGGGGATTACTCATGAAAGAAATTGGTGCTTCATTTCCTGTATCATTCTTTTGAGTAAGCATTGCAGATAAGGAATGATCAGAAGCATAGCAATAAATAATAAAATCTTTTCTATAATCTAGATGAACTAAGGAAGGAGCATTTGCTATAGTGTCTTTAATTTCCTTGAAAGTTTCTCTACCAGCCTTAGTCCATTTGAAAGGTTGTTTTTCACTCATCATCCCCACAATGTGCCTAGTCAGCTCAAAAAAATTTGGCACAAAAGCTTGCAGAAAGTTAATCTACCTAAAGAATGACTTTACACCAGTTCTAGTTGATGGGAGACTTGGTTGCTGAATGGATTTTACTCTTTCAGGATCTATTCGTATACCTCCTTTAGAAACTATGTGACCTAATAATTTACCATCTGTCACACAAAAGATGGATTTCTTGGGATTGAGGGAGATACCATGATCACGACACCTTTGAAGGACTAATTGGTGATCCCTGAGATGATGCTTTCACCTACGGGAATAGACTGTTAAATCATCAAGGCATATAATAATAATTTTATTCTTCATATCAGTAAAGGATGAGTCCATAACTCTCTGGAAAGTTTCCCCAACATTAATCAGACCAAAGGGCATTCTATTATATGCAAATGTTCCTCAGGGCATGATAAAAGCAGTTTTATGCTTATCATTCTCTGTCACACTGACCTAGTTATACCCTGAGAATCCATCAAGCATGGACATAATCTCAGATTCGACCACCATCTGCAACACATGTTCCATCTTTGGTAGAGCATATTTTTCTTTCAGGCTTGCTTGGTTCAAGTTGCGAAAGTCCACACAGATTCTTATTTCATCATTCTTCTTTCTTACCGAGACAATATTCGCAATCCAGGTAGAGTGGTGGATCAGGTATATAATCCTTGCTTTCAACATTTTGTCCACCTCTTGCAGTATAGCCTCTGACACTTTAGGATTATAACTACGCAACTTTTTCCTGAAAGGTTTACATTTTGGTTTAAGGAGTATGTTGTGACTAAAACTTTCACCTCTAAAATCCTTCAGGTCGTCATAATTCTAGGTGAAAACATCTGAATAAGATGTCAGCAATGATTTAAGTCTTCCTTTCTCCTATGAAGAGAGAGTCTTTCCTACACATATCCATTTAGGCTATGTTTCATCTTTGATGTTGATCTTATCATACTTGTTAACTGTTTCAGGGTGAGGGTTTCCCTTTCCGGAGATAAAACTATCATCTTTTCTAGAAAATAGATTTTCAAGTGTAACCAAGCCTTTTGGAATCTTATTACCTTTCAACTGTACTATTTCATTTGATGACTGGTCTTCAGAAACTGATTCTTCACATGCCTCACTTGACCCTTCAAAATAAGTGGATGCAAAAACCTCCACACAAGCCATAAAGTCTTTAATACTAGAATTACTTTCAAAAACTTGCAAATGATCAACAATGTCAAGAACTATTGTCCTATAAACCATTTCTATCTTATAAGTATCTATTTCAAATTAGGATGGGGAAGCAAAAAAGAAGCTAAAACAGCTAAAGATTCTGCTTTTGAATTTAAACTTCTCAGAATAGCTTCTATGGAGAAAGCGTCAAAGGCTTCAATATCCTTCCAGACCAATTCTCTATAATGTTTTAGTCATTCATTTTTCACCATGAACTGACCCTTTACTTTCTTAACAATCAGTTCAACGTCCCCTCTTGCAATCAAGATTGTAATTCCATGAGCTTTCTCTTCCTGCAGGCCTAACAACAAAGCTTCATATTCGGTGGTATTGTTAGTGTTCTTAAAATCCAACTTAAAGGAAAAAGGCAAACATTCTCCATTAGGACTTTTAAGATCCACCCCAGCTCCTAATCCAACATTCGCACAGCTACCATCAAACTCCATTGACCAAATTTGAGCAACCTCATCCTAAGCTTTTGGAACAAGGGAAACTTCATTAGCCATGATTAGGTAGTTTCCAAATTCACACTCCTCATACAAAATCTGAGCTTTTGGGTTATCTGAAGGAAAGACTGTGTATTTATTCTTTTCTTTCAGTTCCAACTTAACATTTTTCTTACCGACAGGAATGATCGCCTCAAACCATTCCATCTTAATCTTGCCTCCCATGTTCAACATCACGTAGCTCGCTAGAATATCAGCTACCAGAATTGTTAACTTTAACCTTTTATCTAGATGGGCGGCTAGGACAACTTGGGCATCTTTCACTTGACCAATTAGAGGTACCTAGTTGCCATCCATTGAATAGCATCTCCCGAAAGTCTTTGTCAAAGTAATGCCAAGGGCTTTTGCAACAGAGGATGGCATTATATTATCGGATGCTCCTAAGTCAATGATACAATTGCGCAATTTAAGACGATTAAGGAGCAGGGAAATATAGAAAGGCTCAGGTTTTATGGTTTCATGAATATCACACTCAGCTTCTGAAGTGGAGGTATTAGACGAATTAATCTAGTTACTATTTTTAGGGGGAACCACTAAAGGAGGTTGGACAAAAGAATCAGATTGATTAGTTGTACACTGGTCAGCACGAGAGGAATCAGGAGTTTCACCCTTAACATATTTAACCAGCTTGTCAAGTTCTTTTGGGTTTAATCTTAAATATTTGGTGGGCAAAATTTGGATAGTAGAAGATTGAAAAAATTCAACTATGTCAAAAGAGGGGACTCATGCATCTTTTTTCAATATTTTAAATTCTGAAGACTTTACACTTGAAAAGGGTTGATTACTTACATGTTCTTTACTTTTGTTAGCAACATTTGATGACGAAGGACTGTATTTAGGGGACTTCTGATTATGGGTGAGCATAGCACAAGTTGAATATTCAAGAGTAACCAAAATATCTCCTCTTTCAGAGTATGATTCGTATTCTAGGTAAAAAGAGCTCGAGTCACCAGGTCGCTCTTGAGTCATTTCTTCAACCTTCACTTCTCCCAATACATCTAGGGTTACCTTCATTTGCATATGTATCATCATATCCGGACATGTGTCACCATCATGATCTATTGTTAAATGAAAAAAACACATAACTCCCTCTCTGGAGGGTGCTTCAATGGCCAATCTGGGCTGAGTTGAAGGTGGAAAGGAATTTTCTATGCCATTGACCAAGTTGTTTTCTGTTGGCATCTTGATATGGAGAAGAGTAACCAGATCCTTGTTTGGGTAGTTTCCTTTTCAATGCTATAACATCATTCATTAGCCTTTGAACTACTGGATCTGAGGAAGAAGTAGAAGCTTGAGAATGTGGCTTGAAGATCTTTCTTCCACTTCCCCGTTGTAATCAAGTCATCTTCTAACTCTGTCACCTGACTTTGAGCTGCTACCAGGTCTGCTGGCCTACTTCTTCTAAGATGAAAACCAAAGTCTGGGGGCATGGAGTTAACAAATAAACATTGTTGGTTTTTAGGGGTGGGTTTTTTGTCAGTAGGAATCTTATGAACAACTTTAATATACCGAGCCACATAAACTCTCATAGGCTCATGAATTTCTTTCTTCATCTATATAAGTTGCGCCAATAGAGAATGTTCATCATCAACACTCTTGAAATGCACTTCAAAGGAATTTTTTATGGAGTTCTAGTTAGTTATAGATCCTGCAGGCAGGTGTCCAAACCACTCCATCACTCTTTCTGTGAGAGTTTGAACAAACAGTCTAATTGCTACATCCTCAGTTTACACTTCCAGAATGCCGGTAGCTACATTGAAAGCATTAAAATGCTCTTCTATAGATACTGTACCATCTTTGGTGAACTTTGGAAGGACATCTCTAGCCCCTTTTGGAAGAGCATGATGAGCAGCCAAAGCTAAAGGCCACACTGCATTACCCCATGGTTGAGCCATGATAACAGTCAGGAAGATAGTTTGGATAGGGGGAGCTTGAATTCCTGACAAGGTTAAGGCTTGCCAATCACAGGTCTTAGAAGACGACCTGAAAGTTTCTCTTGGAGGAGAAGATGGTCTGCTTTGAGCCTTTTTCTTAGAGGGGCGGACTTTTGAGGTTTCAAGATTTTTTAATTCTTCAAAGATACTATCAAAGATACCCGCCTCTATTTGAGACCTGGTGTAAGGTCTAGAATCCATATTGGTAGTTTTATGGTCTTGGTATGGCTCTAACAACTACTGCAGCTTCCCGGGTAATAGGGAGACCTCTCAACCACTCGCCAATTTCTTCCTCCTCTTCCAATACTAACTAAACTTGCTGATACTATTGCCTACTTGTTCATACTTTCCAAGCCAAATTATTTAGTTCTACAATAATATCATCTTGGGTATCATGGAAATCTAAACCAGGTTGTAAGACTGGGGGTAGTTCAACTTGACCAGGTATTACATCAGCAGGTAACACCACGATTATACATTTAACAAAGAAAAGGCACTAGTTCATTAGTTTCATTCCCCAGTAGAGTCACCAAAAATCTATTAGTAAACAAATTTTGTCTTTGTTTCTATCTTCCTTAACACTATCACTCTATCACCCTTTCAAACACAAACCTCTACTAGTAGTTGGGTAAGTGCTAAATATGAGTCACTT
Organism: Chamaecyparis obtusa; assembly: GCA_027943335.1. NCBI lineage: Eukaryota > Viridiplantae > Streptophyta > Pinopsida > Cupressales > Cupressaceae > Chamaecyparis > Chamaecyparis obtusa. The sequence continues at coordinate 1,046,180 of BSBK01005860.1, forward strand.
CCCTCTGAAATTTAATCTAGGTACAGCTCCCTAACTAGATTTTCAATGAATTTCTCTAACTGACTTTCTCAATTTAGCTTTTAATCTGAAAGGTTAAAAGACAACTATATCGTTCTTTAGACGACTAGCACTTTTTACAACTTTTCAAAAGAAAAACTAGATACAGGAAAATAGAAAATCACAATTTTCTACCTTCTATACCTATTTGGGATAGTATAACAATAGAATGAATCAAAGAAATATGAATCGGGTTGCAATCACTGATATCCTCAAGATACTAACAAAGATCTATTGCAGAAATAGGGAATGAATAAAAATATCACCACAGGACATATATTCACTCACTTCAAATTACACAGATCTGAAATAAAGTACGATTGATATATTAACTGTTCTTGCAACACATGCAAAAAACATGAAAAATATATAAGTTCTTTAACATCAAACTTGATATATTGGAAATTTCTTTAGACTGAAAGAAACTTTAAAAGCAAAATACCAATTTTCTTCCAAAAATTTCTAACCCTTTCTACTACGCAACTAAACTACTTATAGTTTTTGCAAAAATGAGAGGTCTCCCGAAAAACCCGACCTCTTGGTTAGAACAATTTTATGAGTAACCAAAGTAAAAGAGGACACATGTCCTTCAAAGTTTCCAAATAGTTAAAACATAACTAAATTTCAAGATCAGCCTCCTTATCGATAACACGCTCCTCATCTCTCACGAGATTCTCTCCTTCAGCTGCGGAAGATTGTGTCACCTCCCATTATTTGTATGCCTGAATCAATTCCTTCGCGAGCTGCATATGGGGAACCTTCATTTTCACTATCCTTGTCATCGCCGCTTCCTTTGTCCACCTGGATTTCTTGACCTTCTCGATTGTTGAAGGGAATTGATCCACATAGAGATACACCATTGATTCAATCCTAGCTACCTGTGTAAAATCTGAAGCCTTAGGGTTGGCCTTTTCTTTAAGCTTTTTCATGGTATTCTTAAACACTGCAAGATCTATTTTTTGGTCTTGATCTCCATGATTGACTGTGTAGGTATGAGAAAAATTTATCACCTTAAGTTCAGTCATCATTGTTTTCTGCAATTGCCTGATTTCATTTTCACTATCTTTGTTCTCAGCGATAGTACTCCTGATGGTATTGAGATGCTAACTAACATTCTTCTGAGAACAAAGAATCATGTGACTTCACAAACTTCTCTGTACAGAACTTCACATACCCATATTTCTCTATCTCCAAGAACTTAGACATGGCTCCAAACCATTTCTCATCTTCTCTCTCCCACACCTGCCTCTGTGTGCGTAATTCACCTATCAAGGCTTTTGTATCATGTAAAAGTTCCTAAGCATCTTTGAGGTACCTAAGACCACTTTTGACAATTTCACTGATCCATTCATCTACAGAAGTCACCAGGGCTCGACCTCTCTGCACTTGACTCAAGAAATGTTTGCTCTTAGCAGAATCTCAGTCAAAGATCTGAGGAGACTGGACTAATGGAGTGGCGTCAAAACTACAGAAGGTATTGATAAACTGTGACAATGTTACAATTGTCTGCTTCAATTCTTTCTTTTCCCTTCCATCTTGCCAAGATGAATTCAACATCTGCTGTGCGGTTTCTTTAAATAAATTATTCTTGCCAGCGTGATCCATGGTACCTAATTCCACCTTGGTGATTTCAAAGTCCTCTGCCCTAACTTCTTGTTCCCCCTCTTTAGGTCTCTAAGTCGCCACTTCAACAGTCCATTTTCCAGTTTTCACATCTGTGAACATTCGGGCTGTGCTTTTTACCTTTTTAGTTTTGGGAGTCTTCTAAACATACTTGCTCACTATATCTTTAACGGGCACAGACACAGGGACAAGATTGCATTTTTTACTCACCGTGGATATTAGCCATGGGGGTGTAACTCCAGAACCAGTGGGTTGCTCAGGTGTCTTTGCTAGTGTACCAATTAGCTCTAGCATGGCATCATCTAAGTCAAAAAGATCCTTATCCACTTGTTCATTTTCAGATATGTGAAAACTCATATCTTCTATCTTGTCTTCATCCAGATTGATCGTTAGGACGTCCTCCTGAGCCATGTTTTTCTTAGTCTTTAACCTGGTCTTGGACCTTGTAATCCTCTGTGAAGGAGTGGCCAAGTGAGGTTCAGCTATAGCTTTCTTTCTCATGATTCTGGCCAATGTTTTCTCAGTAGATCCTGCATTTTCAATTTGGCTAGATAAATTAGAAACATAAACAGGGGAATGTAAAGAAGTACATGCAACTTCTTCTTTTTCTACTCTAGGTTCTTTCTACTTCCTTATTTTTTGCAGCCACTCATTAGTCAACTAGATAACACACAAAGTTATTTTTTCAATATTATCCTCTTCCTCCTTGGACCAGTCTATAACAGGATCACTCTTCTCAACTGGTTTTTTGTAGCTAAGCTCAATCAAATTAGATCCATCATCAGTTACTCCATTTACATTAATCTGCAGTCTCATGGATTGAGTTTGAGATACACACAGCCTGTTGTGTGATATTTCCTCTACTTGTGATTCATCACAATAGTCTTCCCAGAAATCTTCCAGGTGAGGTACATGAAACACGTGTGATCTAAGCCATAGACTGCCACTGGCATAGTTGTTGTTATCAAGTCCCATCCTTTTAGTAGAGTACTTGAAGTCAAAATGACGGATGTCACTTCCAATATTGACAGTGTCAACCATGGTTTTACATGAAAATTTACCTAGTGTTATAGGAAAAGCCTTATCCCACTCCTCTTCAGGAAGAAACCTTTTCAAAATTGTAGCAAGTTGTTGGCAAATCTCAGCAAGGATAAAATAATCGAATGCATACCTAGGTAACCTCAGCGGCTGGTCTTCAAAACCCCCAACCCTGATATATGTAAGTCTAGGAAATTGAATATAATAGCTCCCATACTTAGTTACCAGTTCCTAGGCTTTCAAACTAATCCTTTTATCAGTGACACCAGCCAGTTCAAAACATAGTTTACCCATGAATGTGTCGTGCACTCTTCTATAATTTTCAACAACCTTATCCTTTCGTAGAATTGGGTAATACTCATACACACATATATCTGCAACCCAGGGTTCGTGAGGTAATCCATGCCATTGTCTACTACAAGCTAAAAAATACATGAGATAGGAAGACATGAAGAAATCACTACCAGTCAATTGAGAGATGTTAAGCTGTTCTCTCAGGGAACTAGCAATTAACTCATCCCAATCTAGGAGTTTTGTTCCTTCTAGGATGATTTGAACATAGAAATACATCCAGTCAGAAAAAAGATAGGCAACTTGAGACCCTCTTACTCTATGCAGCATTACCATCAGGTCACTAATATAAGGGCGAACATGGGTTCTGTTAAATTTCTTGGGAAAACGTGAACCCCCTCTTTGCGGGTTTAGCAACCAGCTCTTGGCTATGGAAGTATGATTTGCATCTTTATTTTCATTAAACTTTACAATGGATTGTGTGGGAGAAAAAGTAGAGAATGCCTTTTCTGGGATTTGCGGTGCTTGTGTCACTATTTCCCTATTAATTGTCATGAGGATGCTACCATCCTTTTTTTTTATTGACTCAGTTTGTGCATCATAACTTTGTATGCATTCAAGAATCAGTTCTAAAACACAACAATGGGAGGAAAAGTCGCTGCAGAACACAAACCACTATGTAGAATTTCCAGTGCTGGGGTACCCTCTAAAGAATTCAAAAGATGAGAAAGCAAGTCCTCAATATCATAGTCTTCTAGTTTAGTGTCTGATACTACAGGGCCATCACATACTAAACTTGTAGTATTCCCAAACATATGAAAAACTGACCTCATACTGCAGATAATTAATCTTCTATTCACATTCCAGACTACTGAATTTGTAAATATCACAGGGGGTATTGGCCAAACTCACCTCATTTCTGTAGAAGCTTTCGATCACAAGAGCTCACCAGTCCTTACCTCCATGCACCAACTTCTTAAAAGAATACTTAAGCACTTAAATGAAAAGATATAACTTAAATAGAGTCATAAGAGCTCGTGAATTTATTGCAAATCTTTCATATAGAGTGCGGTGCGGATTTGATTTGACATTTTATACATGCAACCATAATTACCACGTAAATAAATCCTGAGGCCATTAAGAATAATGATTATTCCAGAACTCTAGGGCCTACTTAACAAATTCTAACCATAATTAGCATTTAATGTCATTCCCCCGTGGGCCCCGCTACTTAGCTGTCATTAGATTCTCTTCTCTTTCCTGACCTCATATTCCTCCGAACAAGAAAGAACATAGTTCATGGGAGTTCAACACCGTTCAAATGTGTTCAAGACTGTTCAACATTTACAGACTTCTATTTTAGCTCAATTGATGATTCACATGTTCGGTGACATCACAAACAAAGGACCATTTTGCTTCAATCTTCTCAAGTGCCAGTGGCAAGAGTATTTCGTTCTCTATCAACCTGTCATGTCTTCACAAAAGATGAAAGTTATGTGAACATCCTTGAACGAGTATGAACACCGTTCAAGGCTGTTCAAAGGTGTTCAAGAGTGTTCAAGAAAAATAAAGCTTGTAAAATTCCAAGTGACTAAAGGCACAAACAAGATTTCAAAAATGATGAACGGATGTGACACGTATTGACTAGAGGAAACTCTGATAAAAAGAAAAGGTTTTTAACACAAAGCCATAATCAAAGAATAGAAGGACCAGACTCAAACTGGGACTAACACTATATAATAATAAACATGAGGATATAAATGTTATGAATATTATTAGGTAACATTTTGATATCAAATCAATACTTATAGGTGACTATTGAAGACATTTTTGTCACTAACCATATCTAGCTAAACATTATTCTTTATAAATTGGTCCAAACAAATGCAATTATTAATCTTTGTATTCTCAACATTTAAGAAACACCAATTATTTGCTTTAGAAAAATCTATAATTAGCAAATATAGTTGTTAAACTATCAATTACAAATTTTCTATAATAAGAATTTAATATTAAACTATTAATTTACAATAAGTAAACTTGAAATTAAAATCTCAAATTATATATTTGAAACTATCACTTGCCAAATTTTATTCCTAATGATTTATCAAGTGTGCACTATAATGAAGATCAATACTTTCAAATATTGTCAAAAAGATGCTTCTATGAATGATTTTTGTAACTTATGCAGACTTCCTAAAACTAGTAGACATATTCTTTTTTATTGTATTTTTGCTAAGGAAATTTGGAATATGTTTGGTATCACTTATCCTATTTGTGAACATTCTTGAAATTATCACTGGTAATATTGATGGGCTTAAAAAAGATACTAACCTCTTTTGGAATATTCTCAAGAATGAAGAAAGGTTTCAGAGCAACCCTAGAGTTCTTACTGAGTGTTTTCGTAAACTCACTTTTTAAAAAATCTTTCTTCAGGTTCACACTACTATGATGATGGACAAGGACAAGCTAAAGAGGTTCTTGAAAGATGGTTATGCCATCTTCTTTGTCTATGAGCTGAAGAATGGCTACGAGTGCAGAAGAAACATTAATGTTCTTCAGATGTTTGAAAGGACTTGCAAAAAACTCAACCAAGAGATTAAAAAGAACATCAAGTCTAAAAAGGACTAGATCTTCATGCTATCTCAAATCCAGGAGCATAAAAATATTGTCTGGATGGAAGGTCCTAGGGGATGGACTGCCTGGGTGGACACCTACGATGATATCTTGCATTAGTCTTTTGTTTTGCTTTCATATGTACTGATCTTGTTATTTTTTGTGAGGTTGGGCCTCTATAACTGAACTGGATATTTTGATTGTTCTTCTTTTAATCCTCTTATATATAATACAAAAAAAAATATTAATGAATATCCAACCTATACCAAAACAATAACCTATATTAAAATAATTACCATAATTTTGACAATTATTTAATATCTAGATAAAAAGATAACACTTATCATAAATGATAGTTAGATGAATGATAATCAATTAATGAAATTCTTAATAGAAAGAGGTGAAACCAAAGAACAAGTAGTATTTGGTAATATCTATCCAGCCCCCACAATGGCTATGATTAGACAATTACTTGTTATTTATCCATTCAATTGAAAAACACAGAATTATTGTTTGAAAAACACAGAATTATTGTTTTAAATTTAATTAATAAATAGCAGTAAATGTCCATCATGTTTCTCCATATTCATTTCTGTATTAATTTAAACTTAAATTTTATTATGTTAGACATTCTATAATAATAGAAATAGTGAATTCTTGTACCTACAAACAGATGTTGACATTAATAAATCCTAATACAAATATTAATCTAATACCAAATAACATTGAACAACTGCTGAAGCATTATGAATATATAGACAATAAATTGAGAAACTAAAACTTCTAATTTTGTTACAGATTGTTTAGATTATTATTATTATTTTGAAAAAAGTGGCAGAAGCAGTGAAATTTCATAAAGAGAAATTAAGCAGATTACATATGTTGTTGGAGAATGAGACCCATATAGAAAGAAGCTAACACCTAAACTAAGAGAGCCCTCTGAAAAACATACGCTTGCAGATGAAGATATCCCAAAGAATATTTTGATTAAGCCAAAAGAATATTTGCTTTAAATCCAATTTCTTTTTCACTATAAGAATTAAGTAGTATATTTAATTGCACTTCAAACGATCAATCTAGATAGCTTACAGCATATTTATCAGTAAAATACTTGAATCGGTTCTTAGAAATAATTATTACAGCTGATTACAATGCAAGTAATCTACTGATAAATATGTTCTAAACGGTCTAGAATTGTGATGCGCTTGAACAAGCAACGAAATGCACTCCTTAATTCTTATAGAGAAGAGCAAATTGGATTTAAAACAAATATTCTCTTGCAATAATTTCAAGGTAAAGCTATGAGCGAGTGTAGTTAAAACCCACGATCCTTGCAGCCTGCACGATAAAGGAGTTTGGGAAAAGAAAAGAAATCGTAAAAAACTTAAAGATAACGAATGAAATAAACATGCTGGCAACCAACCATATAATGTTTTATATAGGAGAATTTCGAACCTTTCATAAGTATAACAGTTTTAGCAGAACCGGAATGAATTCAATCTTTTGGTAACGCGCAGCACTCCAAAAATGCCTTGCCTTCTTCTTTCTTCCCTCTTTCATACCTTCATTTGTGATTAGAAAGACAAGTCTTATTTCCTATGCCACTGCTGGTTACCTGCCAAAATTCACAAGTTTCCTACCAGTTGCCATAATCTGAATTCATAAAGTTCCTAAATTTCTTTCCCTGGACCCTCATTCATTGCTCCAGCCTTTAAAAAAAGTTCTAAATTTAATTTCATAAACAATACGTCCAACTAACATTGTAAAACTTACTAAGATTTTTGTTTTAGAATTTTGAGCCAAATATGGCAAGCAATTGTCTAGCCAGGACACTTTTTGGCTCTGATTTGAATGACAAAATCATTTTCCAGTCACGAACCAAAAAAAGGATAAATGTTTCTGTTACATGTATGGCAATGAAGCTTGTTTATAGCGACGACAAATTTTTCTAAGAAATTTCCCCCAAGAAAGAAGTATCGTTAGCACCAAAAAGGTTTTAAAAACAAGAAGGAAGTAAAAAATTACTGTTACTAAAATATATTCACAGAAAATCTGCAACCTCTCCAAACATAAACCCTACATCAAAATATTCAACAAATGCATAAGCTCAATTAAAACTGAAGTCAGTCAAATAAATATTTACTCTAAAATTAAGAGATTGAACAAAACGGGCGTCCTTGCATTAAGATTTCGGCTACATGCTTCTCACTGTAAACGCTAGCATGATTATTTCACCGCAACATCTTCAATAAATAAAATGCCAGAGAAAATAAATTTGAAATGTTAAATTCTCATGCCTGTGCAGGCGTTAAAATTTCTGCTCTTACTGGTGCAACTGAGTACGTTCTACAACTCTCTTCGACTTTTATTCAAATTCTTTCGGAGTGTTCTACAACGATCTAAAAATAATTTGAAAAACATTTTGAGATGGAGGCTTTTCTTGGCTCAACAAGTTTGGAATTTGACGGTCACTCTTAGCTGTCATTTGAAAATTTTCTGACATTTGAATATTTGAATGCTTTTCATTTTAATTTTTAAATATAAATGTGTCACTTTAAATCGGTGAAATATAAAAATAGTTCAAATCTTCTACATTACAGTATAAAAAAAATTATATATTTAATTTATAAATTTTATTAATATATTTTTAATTTTTAAATATTTAGATCAATTGCATATAAGTGGTATAAAATATATAATTTTTTATTTTTAATAAAATAATTTAAGTATTGTGATATTGCTAACAAGATTCAATTCTGTAGTTTTTGAGTCAAATTTATTAATCTATATTTCATGAGTAGTGGTTTATAAGAACCAATCTCTCATGAGAATGAATGGAACACTTAGCATTCATTGCATCTTAGTATTACTCCATCTCAACACCCTTAACAACGGAATTTTTAAAGCGGGTTTAACCTTGGAGGAAACTCTATGGTTAAGTGCACTTCATTTGGAGTAGTGCTAGGATGGGTGACGAGTGTGAGCATCAACTAGCTGCAATGAGTGCTATGTATTTCATTCATTCTCATGAGAGATAGGTTCTTGTGAGCTACTACTCATGAAACATGAGTCAATGACTTTGACTTTGACTGAAAATTATATCTCCTACTCATCAATTTAAATATTATTTTAAAATATAATATAATGTACAATTTAAATTAACTAAATACTTTTTAATAGAAATCATAATTCTTAAAAATAACAAAATGTAAATAATAAAAATAACAATCTAATATAAATGTTAATATGATTTTATAGATTTATGAAATAATATTAAGAATATTTAAACAATATTGTTAAAAATATTTTAAAATTTGACTTAATTAAGTTTCTAAATTTCTATTAGAAGCTTATTTAAAAATCTTTATTAAAAATATTATAAAAATTAGAAATAATTATGTTCTCTCTTTGAAAATATTATAAATCAATATGGATTTCTATAATAAATTCTATAAAATAATATATACTAGTATTACAAATTAGAACACTATATTGTATATATCTATAATAGACTTTTACAGTTGGCTAATAATACAAATTGTCATATATACAACTTTATAAAATATAATATATGTCAATCTATATAGTTTTTAGGTTGTTGTATGCAATCTAAAATTGCAAAAATGGTCAAATGGATCATTAAATGTCTCACCTGAAATGACCAAAATGGATTAATTCCAAGTTATCAAGAATGAATCTACACCACCATTATTTTTGTTGTTTTAGAGTACCTCTTTTTCTTTGTGGTTCCATGTTGGGGTTAATCATGTGTAGAGAATGAATGAAGGGTTTTTAATGATGTCCATGAAGCTACCAATCTATGGATCTTCATTTTAGTTGATGAGATTTAAGGAAGAGTTGAATATAATGAAATATTTATAACATTCTTAGATGAAAGATAGTTTATAGGAAACAAGATCTTGTTTTTTTCACAATTCAAATTGGTAAGGAACTATCTCATTCTCTCAACCACCCCTAATTAATAAATCTTGAAGGGATTTATTCATAAATTACTTATTACTTGCTATTAAACTACTCATTTAATTGATTTAGTTCTCTTTGTAAGCTTTATTGTCCTAGATAAAGTGATTTTCCATTTCAACTCTCCTAGTTGTGCAAAAAAAACACATATCACCGCTTCTCATGCCTCTTTTGGATTTTTCGATATACCCTTTCACATGGAAGACAAAGTGAGTTAGTCCTCAAATAGGTAACTATAATTTTTGATCTCCAAGGGATATTAACCGAGCCACATAAGTTTTTTTTGTTGATAGTCTCGAAAGTAGAATTAAATTCATCATGGTCATATTTCTTCTTTCTCCCTAACATGTTTTCATTGTCATACTTATGAAATTTATTTATAAAAAATATCTTTATTCATTTGTTTATCAAGATTACAGAAAACATTCAAGTGAATGTGTCACTTGTTCATCCACCTACAATGTTTTTGATTAGGTAAAACAGGTTTTGAATGGGCCCTAAAACCATATACAATTAGTTTTTGAAGGGAATTGTAACCCAAAGTAGTGAAGGATAGGAAGAATTAGCACATAACTAAGATGAGATAGCTGGGAGAAGAAGATAATTTTTACAGAACCCCCCAACACTGATTGCTAGTAGAACTACTAGCAGCCCCAAAACATCAAAACAATAGCAGCCAAAAGAAGGATAAGCACTAAGGCTCTAGCTACGTGAAACCATTAGAGTGAAGCCTAAGCTTTACACCAACAGAAGAAAACTAGGGTTTTCAGGCACCCAAAACCAGTGAAATGGGTTTTGAGGTGGCTCCCATAACCATTCTGGGTTTTAACCTGGGACCCAAAACCAACATGGTGGAAAAACCAGTCCACCCTTGTAGAACCAAACATGAATGATAACAGTAGCTTAAAAATTTAAGCAAATTTAACTTGAGCTGCGCCAAGACATTAGGGTTTTGAAAGGCTCCCCCAACCATCACCAGAGAAATGGGGAAAGGAAAGTCTCCCCAAACCAGCAAGCCACAATCTGCCAGGAGAAAGAAAGTACAGGCAAAGAACTCAGGCAAAAAGAGCTCCCTCCAACACAGGCCAAGCCCAGTAGCAAAACTCCTTCACACCACTTTCGACCAGCAAAGAGCCTCCTCAATAGGCTGAGCCTCCACCTCAAAAGGAGCTTCCACCTCAACAAGAAGCGGGAAATGTGAAAGAAGAAGAGAAGTCACCAGCAGCCACTGGGCCCAGGAGTGAAACCCCACCTCAATAGGGGTCTATACCATAGAGAGGAAAGGGAAGAATGAGCCAACACTCCAAAACAACCACCCTCTAACCCTGTGAAATAGAGGAGAGAAGCCTCTCCACACCAAAGAACCGAGGGGTAGAGCACACCTCAAGAAGCTAAGCCACAGAACAACAACAAGGGGCTCAATAAAAATAGAGAGGAGGAAGAAAACCCCCTGCATCAAAGAAGGTTGAACCCCGACAGCCATCCGGCCCAAGAGCTCTAAGGGAGAAACAACGACCAGCGAAGAGAGCCACAAAAACCTTCCACTGAGTGAAAGGAAGAGAGGAGGATAGGACAGTTCCATCAAAATAGTCTTCAAGGAACCACCTAATCCATCCCCCCTAGAAGAAAGGTCACACTACCAACAAAGCAGGCACAGGGCAAGTCAAACAAAACCCTGACCTCATGACACCTGCTCCGACAACCCACACACCGAACAAAAGCCCGAGGGAGAGGGATGAAGCAAGAGAGAGACAGGGCATCCACCTACAATTTTGTTTCATACATAACTTTTAATAACTTATTTTTTTATAATAATCAACATTTTTAAAAGTGACATTTATGTCGTCATGCATAACACTTTTTTATAAAAAGAATTAAATTTTAATTTTTAAACTATAGACTTGTCACACCAATATTTAGTGTATTGATATTTTTTCATAACTTTTTTCTTTTTTTCTTATTTAAAATTTTGAAGTTGAAGTAATTGTAATGTGGAAAAAAGTGTATATTGTCATGCATAACATTTTTTATCATGTGTCTTTGAACTAACTTCTTTTCATGTTGAAATGGGAATATCAATACTTAAGAAAATATATTTTTTACATTTTTTCTTCATTTTCCTATTTTTCCACATGTGTGAAACAGAGACCTTAATGTTTGGTGAAAAACCTACATTCGCAAATAAAGCTAAATATTTTGATAAAATTAAATATGCAAAATTATACTTTTTGGAAATCTTATAATAAGGACTACATATTTACAAAACATAACCTCTAAATGAATTCGTTTGATCCCTCAAAAGATAAATTAAATGGGTTAATGAGTTTCACTCAAAAACTACACACTTGAATCTTGATAACAATATCATTTTGTTAGCAATTAGATGGGTGCATAAGAATCTCCATTATGCAGGTATGATTAAAGACATGAGGGGTTCTATTCAAAGGGGTTTGATCTAAGAGGATTTCATCTAACTTTGTTTAGTTAATTCTTTCAAATGGGACCTCTCAAGTATTAAATCAATATATCCTCTAAAAATAAGTGATTTTGAGAAAAAAATCAAGATGTACAAAGTTTGTAACTCATTATTGTGGGATTACCAACATAACTTTTTTCATTTTCTTAAGACATCTTTAAAGAAAATACTAGCCTAGTGATTTGTTTCCATCTAATCAATTTTTTTTAGATATATTGAAAAATGCATCATAGCAATGGCACTTTGTGTATTATTGTTGTAGATTTTCTAATCTCATGTTGATTGTGTTATCTAGTGTATTCACTTACATATGACAATTTTAAAAAAGCCCTTGAGGGTCATTATTTATTGGCCTCTTGACTTATTCATTGATGTAAGTTAGTTTTAATTTTTTTTTTTCTTCAAGCTTCCTAGTTGCAAACATTTTATTAATTTGAGCATCATTCGTACCAACAAAATATATCACCTATCTCCATAGTTGCACCCAATGTTGTAAAACCAATATTTTGATTCCCTATGAGCTATTTCCATAACCACAAGTATATGCATCCATCCTTGAAGGACCCTCTTTCAATGGAACTTTCTTGTGGTTACCTTTTAGTACTAAATTATATGACATTAGTTCATATGGACATTATTATGAGGCATGAACTTTGGGTTTTTTTTTATGTCGTTGTGATTTGATGGATTATGGTTTTGATGGTCTTATTTTGTCAAATTATGAGTTCCAACATGAGGCTATGTTGTGTGATTTGAATGCGGAATTTGTTATTATGTGATGATTACGAGTATCATTCTTATATTGTGATAATTGTGAATTATTTGATTTCAATCTGATGTTATTACAAAATGATAAATATGTGAAATGAGAATATTATAAAATTTATGGTAAAGCAAAAATTGGTATATGTGGAAATTGCTTATTTTGTTTAACTATTACTTTGTATATGAGCAACATATGCATAACAACTAATAATTTTGTCATAATTTGTAGGTTTTGTTATTAGAAATAGGGGTTAAATAGCGAACCTAAAATGGAACTTATGTCTACTTAGTTGACACTAGTCCATATGGAAGGACTAAGGACATAAATAAATGTAGCCAATGTATTTTGTGAATGTAGTTTTATTAGTGGCATGCAACCACTATAATGTCTTATGGAATTAGCATTTATATAATTGTATTATATTTATCGGTTCATATTTGTAAAATTAAGGTTACTTAAGTGTTTGATTTTTAGGTTTTCTTGTAGGAGGTTTTAGAGTGACTTTAATTAAGTATTTTTCCCTATTTTACCAATGTCGTAGACCATAGGAGTATGTATAAGATTAGTTTTTTAGTGTAAATCTTAATAGAAAAATAAGTTTTAACTTCATAATTTTGGTTTTTTAGCGATAAATTGAGTGAGGCTATGATGGGATTGGATGATGTGGCACCAAATCAATCATTTCCCTAGGTTGGTGGTTTATTTTTTATGTTAAAGATAAAGATTTTTTTATTTGCCATACATGAGTACACATACAAGATCATCTTGAAAGAGAATCTCCCAAGTGGAGACACTTAGGAGGTTCTCAAGGGGGTTAAGCGTCTTGAGATGGTGAGCCCTAAGGTTGGTTTAGGATTTGATGTGGAGGTGACATTTCTCATATCCATATTCCAAGATGAAGATGGTTCCTCTTTCTATTTATCCATCTATTTCAACATTGGGAAGAACATTTTGCATCATTAGGAATATCATGCTAAGTTTAGAAGGATTGGGAGGATAGTTGGGGAGGATTGTGGCTTGCTAGGAGAATCAAACAGGATTTGGTGTAGATATTCATCAAGCATCTACTTCAAATTTTAGTGGAAAAATATTTTGATAAGATAGGGGATAGTAATAATGATGGGCTTGTTGAAGATTAAAGTGTAAGGGTGGCAGAGGTTTCTATTGATGTTTTGGGAAGCCAATTCCAAGAATGAAAGTGGAAAATAGGTGTCAATTTGGATGTTATTTCTATGTTGATAGCATGGGCATTAGAGGTGGTTGAAGAAACAAAATAAGTTGAAAGGGTGATGCAAAGCATGTTTGAAGAAGACATGCTGTTAGAGCTTGAATCAATTTTGCAATGGGCTATTCCGAGGATAGATTTAGATTATAGTGAATGTTTTGAAGGTGAAGATGAAGGCCTAGTTTATGACCTTGTGCCCTTTTTGTGTTGATGGGGAAAAGTGGATAAAGGAGAATATACTCTGGAAAGAGCAAGGGCCTGGGAGATTTTGAAGAAATGGGTGATTGAAGAGGAGAGGGAGGAAGTGCAATGGGTGATTTTTTTTTAAATGAAGGTTCCAAGAAAGAAGCGTGGAGCAAGAAATAGGAAACTCGAAACAGAATAATAATTGGGTTTTTGAATGCAGCATAGACTTTTTAATTTTTGAAGAAGGATAATGTTTTTGTCCACTCTGGGGCTTAAGAACTTAGTAGGCCTTCAAAGATTAGTGATGGTTGGACAGTGGTAAAAATTGGGGTTTTGGAGATAATCTCCTCTTTTTTTATCGTTGGATGCAGGGTCTATGCAAGGAAGGCAAGCATCAATTTATAGATAATCGGATGTTGAAGGACAACCAAGAGCGGAATTTTTTATTAATATTTTATAATTAGATATAAGGGTTAAGCCCAAATGATCTTTATGTTTAAATTTGTGTAGTTTTAAGGATCTTTAAATTGGTTGTAAAGATAAGCAACAGTAGATTGGTTCAGAGTAGGGTTGATTTAGTGGATAGTCTCTGGGAGTTGTAAGGAGTTGCAGTTATGCCTATGAAGATAGACATATAATGTAATCTTTAAATATTATTTTCAATAAATTTATTGTTATAGATAAACAAAAAAAAGATAGGGGATTGTATGATAATGTTGTTTATATGTTGACATCTACATGAATTGAAAATATGTTGAAATGTGATATTTGAGATTTGTTATTTGTATTGTATATATATGAATGTTTTTTTGTGTGATAAGGCAAGGAATATTGGAGTAGACCTTGTATACATTTTTCTGTATCACACACAATAGTGAAACATTACTTTCACACACAATAGTGAAACACTAGTTTAGATAATTAGTCCAAATAATAATAAAGCATTGCCAAATATAATGAAATAACTATCTAAGAGCATCCCAATTCTCTCTAATCTTAAGGATATACTTACTCTATGTGTTTTCTCTCAGTAGCAATAACATCTCCTAGATGACAACTCAAGAAGTGAGAATTTTGATGATAATGCTTGAGCTAAATGGTATGATATTGATACACAATTATGCTATTCATGATCAAATAAAGCTAAATGACGCTAAATGTAAGATATTGATGAAGATCTAAGCTAAAATGATGAAAAATTAAGCTAAGATGCAAGCTAATCTATAAATGAAACTAAGATGAATGTATTACAAAATGAAATTGTCATTAAGAGGATGCTCAAATGGATATGAATGCATAAATTAGTATTGGACAATTGCTATAGATGGAAGTGGATGATTTTAACAATAAGAATGATCCCTATTTATAGGATTTTCCAAGGCTTTGGGGTGTGTTTTTGATGAACAATCAAGATTGATCCTTGAAGATGAATGGCTAAGACTGCAAAGGCAATTGGTGAGTTATGTGCTTTCCTCTCATTGGTTGATTGTAGGATATTATTGCAATATTATTTTGGTTTGTTGAGGGAAAATAGGAATTATTGATTCAAAAGAATTAATTATCTTATCCATGGGTGTGGTGTCATGTGACATGTGATTAGTTGGCTGAGATGTATGAATGGGTTGGAATTGATTTAATTTGGAGAATTAATTAATTTATGTGAACTATATAATTAAATGGTTAATTAAATTACATAGTAGAGGAAATGTGTTTTTATTAATTAAATTGCTTGAATTTAATCAATGTTTAATATTGACCATTTTAAGGCTTATACAAACCCTCAAATAATAGAGGTTCATCCTTGTAAGGGAGTTAGTGGGAGTGGGGTTACTTGAATATAAATTCATTAGATACATTAGTACAACAATTGGCCTTATTTTGACAAGGGATATTTGGAAAAGAATAGTTGGGTTGAAAAATTATTTAAGGTATGTTAGGAGTTTGTGAAAATGAGTGTTGTACATGAAACTTTTATGATGTGGGTACACAGAAGAATTTTTTATATGATGTTTATTGATAAATATTTATTATGAATGAGAGCTCACTCCCTCCATTGTGATTCTCATAGTAAAATATTTGTGTGTACCATCCTAAAAAGTTAGCACCCATAATTGGATTCTTAGTTGGGCCCCATTTCATAGATTTCAAGATTTCATGTTTGTTATACTTTAGCCAGCTAGCTATCTCCCCCTGATCTGACATCTATCATATCTTCTCGGCTACCCATTTGGATTTTGGTTCTTTTTCCTAGGTACATAAAACCCTAGGCTTTATGTTCCTATTATACACTAAGTTTGCACCCTTGTTTCAAGCTCTCGTAGTCTTGATAACCTAGTATAACATGGGAATCATCTCCAGGTTGTGGGACCTATGCTAACTGAGATGAGACCTCCAGGTTCTAGGCTGGTTCCTCTTGGATAATCACCTTAATTTTCTTCTAGACATGAAAAAGTAAATCTTTTGAGGGAAAGCGATAGAAGGAATGCTTGGAAAGGGAAAGACTTGAAAGCAATCTACCTACTAGGTGATACACCAAAATTATGGTTTGGATCTCAGTATAGAGGAATGGGATCAATGAAAGGCTTAGGTCTAGTAGGTCACAACTTACTGAATAGGCTTGCATAAGTGTTTCATAGGAGGGCCTGAGCTTAAGACACAACTTATGACCTGCAAGCAGACATTCACTTCTGCAACTCAGTGTAGGATTCAGACAAGACTGCTAGGGGGCTGAAGTATACCCACAAAAACATCTAAATCAGATCAAACATAATAACACATAAAATTACAGAAAGCAAGAGGGATCAGGAACTCTAAGATATCACTGAAAACATCATATACTTCAATCCAATAAGAGATAATTCAAACAAGGAAGCATAGGGACATGAAGAATTGTCACAAAATACCTCTGCAATGTTTTTTTTATCAATGGGAGAAATACAACTGTATAAGCCAGAGGGTAGGAAAAATACCACAGATGACCCTTAAGAAATGATGAATTTCTTCTACAATTGTCCAACTCTCTGCTCAAAAGCTCTAAAAAAAACAATATATACATACTCAACTACACGCAGGCAGGAGTCAAAAAACCTAACTAGGGTTACAAAATTTTCAATAGAATAGAAAACCCTACATCTATCAAATCTGATCATAAATGTTATTTCTAAAAATATCTCAATCGATCAGATATTTCTTGAGTACCCATCCCTGTACTGCATCAACCTGCAGACAAGCAACCTAGATTCATCCACCTTCCTGCACAAAGTCTTGCCATGAATGCATAACTGGTACCTTTCTGAGACAAGAAATGACCCATGACAGCCACCCAGACCTCCTCATCATCTTCCTTTAACTACAAATGTCTTGGAGACAAATTCTCTAAGCTACCTTGCTACTCGCAGCCTGCAAATCAAATACTGGCAAAAATCCTCTTAGAACTTTTTGAATTTGAAAACTAATGGCTAGCCGGTCATTTTAAAATGCGACCGTCGATACCCTTTATCTCCCGGAAAACGAATGGCTCAGATTAACTTTGAAACGGTCACGAAACCCTTTGAAAAGTCTGAGTCCATATCAGCAATACAAGGACCAATGAAAAGTTAGCAGGTTGACACACTTGGCAGTTTGGCCCCACTTTGATTTTTTGTCTTCTTAAGTTATTCGACGACTGTGCAACTAAAGAATTTTAAGTCGTGAAATGCATTCCTTAACTCCAGTTGGGTCAAGCAATTCAGCGAACACTGCAGTTGCTGAATAGCTGAATCTTTTAATAACCCCAGGTTACACTAAGCGAACACGAGAAGCCCTTAATCACTGATTCGCAGAAAGCTTTACTAACCTTGGGCCCATTTATGCCACTTGGCATTCTTTTATTTGTTCCAGCCGCTCCATCAGCAAACACCTTGGCACTTCCCTGACATCAAACCCACTGAAGACAAGATTCCCATCCAATGGCGGGTGCATGATCTCATGGCCCCCAAATATTCTTTCAGATCATGCGCCAGCCGTCAATCTCTTTAAGCCGGAACCCCTTTTGAAAAATGGACCCACCTGGAAATCTTCGTCAGCACTTGGCAACCAATTACATTCGAGCACATCAGCACACCGAGGACCCACCTGACAGAGCCCAAAGATAAAGCAAGATCAATGGTCATCGCATGATTGCATGCTTTGACACAAAGCCTCGCTAACATACGCCAGCCGTTGATCCTCTGCAAATGTCAGAACCTCTGACTGCTGAAAGGGCCCGGTCCCACTGACAAGAAATGACTCATTAGCATGTGGACCAATCAAAATATGCCACCTACGCACACCTGGCAGTGGACCCACCTGTTTGAAGAATTACGTCACCAAGGAGAACCAACGGTTGTCTTATAATCTCATACCTCTGACAAAACGCATGAGAACACACGCCAGCCGTTGATCTCAAAGCTTCTGACATCCCTGGGCTTGCTGACAAAATACAAGTCATCGTCCCTCGACCAATGAAAAGCCTCCAAGTAGGACACTGTGGCAGTGGACCCACAAAAACTTGAAGCGCTGAGAAAAAGGGAAGATCGACGGTTATCGTAAGATCGCAAGCCTCTGATAGACCCTATGAGATCTTACGACAATCGTTGATCTCATCAACTGGGACCCCACTTAAATCACTTAACCCCGGAAGTCTTAGCGAATGCATGGCCAAAGGAAATTCGCCCAGTCGCTTAATAGAATTCTTAACCTCGGTTAAGTTTGAAGAATATGCGAACAAGGCATTCGCAGAATCGCTAAACCAAAAGTCCAACCTGGGGTTTCAGTTAGCAAATGCCCAATTGAAGGAAATTTGTGGATTCACTGAATGTTCTAGGGCACCACCATTTTATTTCACGACTAAGAAAAACACTGTAGTCGCCAGTTTACCAAAAGGAAAAGGTAACCACCGGAAGAATAAGAGAACTGGTGACCGAAGGAAGAATTACGCACATGGGTATTGAGGAAATATAAGTGGCCGATAAAGTAAAATGAAAATATAACAAGGCCTAGGGTTTTAGACACAACGGCTAGTTTTATGAATTTTCAAGGGTTTTTTGCACCTAGCCAGAGACCTAGAAAAGGTTGCAGAGACCAGAGGGAAATAGATAAACCCATGAAATTTTGCAGAGCGCTTGGAAGGATAAAAATGCAGACCTTGAGATGGAAATTGGCCAAATCCTACATGGGACATGAAAAATTGGGCAACAGTTCCAAGGCACAAAATGCCCAAGGCATTGTTCCCCTAGAGTTCCAGTCCCAAATTTGAATTGGGGTCCCGTTTGAGTGGGAAATTAGATCTCGGGGTCAGCCTAGCTTAATTTTTAATCCTGAAGTGTGTAATGAGGTATATAAGCACCCTATCTCTTCTCATTTTGGAAACAAAGAATATGACATCTACACTCAAGAATTTTTGCAAGTGAGTGAATTCAATATTTGACGGCAAACTTCCAAGATCTAGAATTTCTCCAAGCATCCATGAAATTTTGAAGACAATATTCTCCATTATAGGAAGCTTATCTCCCATTATGGACAATTAGATAAGTTCTCAATCAAGCAAGAAGACCATTTATCCATCTACATGGATTCTTCCTTCATAGAAAGTGTTTAATCAAGCATTAAAACATTGGAGATCTAGGAGTGACATTCATAGATCCATGCATTTGTGAAGGAATCCTTGATTCCTCTCTACATTCCAAGGTCGACAACTAAAATTCAAGTGACATACAAGAATCTTAATTAATATGTGCAATCTCATTCCATTCATGAAGGTATTTACACTATAGATCTAATATTTACATTTACAGTTACTTTTCTTTACATGCTATTTCATTTCATTTCCAAGGTTGATTCCTAAATAGGGGTTTGACCAAGAGAAACCTTTTTCCACAAACTTTTACCCATTTTTCCATGAGCAAGAACATGTTGTGTAGCTATTGAGACTTGATCCGAAAAGTTTAGGATCTACAGAATCAACTGTTAAAGTTTCAGGTGAAACCCATGGGTATAGAATACCCTAGTCTTTCTATTTTAGGGAAAAAATCACACAAGGCATTTTATATCTATAAAATTACCTTCTTGAATTCAAATCATGGGCCAGTACAATATCCAAGTTTCCATTTCAGGTCATTATAGCTTCCTATCTATTTTTTGTCGGCCTATCTTTTTTGAAAATGCCTATATTTACTTATTTAGTCTTTTATCTTGCATCATTAGGTAATTTTATCCATTTCATTCTTAATTGTAATTAGTGAAGGAATACCATTGTCCCACTTAGCACTTGAAACTAACTTTGAGCCTAATGGGCATCTTCCTTCTAAATTGTGCATTAAGAAAAGATGGGTAAATCCCTTACATTTCATCCCGATAGATTTACCATTTTTTTCTTTATGTACGCTTTGTCATTTGCAAATCCATGGGGTTGGTTATGTATGTTTAAAAATTAAATACATTGTGTGTAGTTATAAAATTTATGTTGATGTGTTGATTTTGATCTTGTGTTAGTGTCATCATAGTTTCTTATATAAACCCAAGCTTGGGTTGGGTTTTTATGAAAAGAGGTGAGCTCCTATTTGCTTGAATGGAGTTACTCCTTATGTATCATGTGCAGTTTGGAAGGCTTGTGTGGAGTACTTTGTTGAAGAAAAAATGTTGAGTCGTGTAAATTTGTCAATTTAAAGAATAATAAATATTATTGGCAAAGTTACTTGTGTCAATTGTTGTAAAAAATAAGTTACATAAATATTTTAATATATTCTAATTGTTAGCTTGAATAGCATTTAAATTCGAATAAAAATACCTTATATAACTGAATAATAAATAAATTTTTTTATTATACTATTAATATTAATACAAATATTTATTTGGCTTTGTTTAGATGATTTCTAGAACAAATATTATTTCAAAAGTAGATGTTAAAAGTTTCAAGCTAGAGAAAATTAAATAGTTAGCCTTAATCCTTATATATATTTATTTGCTCAATAACTAAAATATGCTATAGCTAGTTTGAATATTATCATCCTCTTTTGTTATTGTGTCCTTAAAAGAAAAGAGCAAATATTCATACTTTAAAGTATATATAAATAGATCACTATACATACATTCTTATGTATATAACTATATTATGAACAAAGAAATGGAGAAGGAAGTCTTAGTAGGGAAGATCAAAATAGTCATCGAAGAAGTGGTGAATAACAAAATCCAAGGACTTAAGTATAGATATCATTCCAAGTGGGATAAGGATATGGAGGACCATTGGTCGTTTAAGCATAAAGATGATCATCTCATGCGAGTCAAGAAAGTAGATAGAAAATTAGTATTTTGGCAGAGGCCACAACAGGGATGGTTAAAACTGAATTTTGATGGGGCCAACAGGGGAAATCCAGGTAAAAGTGGCATTGGTGTCATCATTCGAAATGAAGATGGGCATTTGGTTTATGCAATAGTTAGACCTATTGGTATTGCCTCCAATAATGTCGCAGAGATCTCAACATTAGAATTGGGCCTTAGATGGTGTGCTTCGAAGAGAATCATCAACATAGTCATAGAGGGTGATTCACAAGTCATTATCAATGGGATTAAAAAAGGAGAATTTCATTCATGGAGGTTGGAGAATTGGAGGCCACTAATTTTGAAACATTTGGCAGGTCTAGGAGAATATAGGCTTCAACATGTATTCCGAGAAGGAAATAGGGCGGCGGACCTGTTGGCAAACATGGGGATTGAAAAGAATGAAGAGATGGTTTTTCAGTACATGGATCACATGCCAATGGAGTTGCAGGAGATTATCTCAGAAGAACAGGGAACAATCCTGAGAAAAGGTATCGGGTAAGGATTCATTTTAGAAATCCGAGGGATGGAAGTGGTATTTCGAACGGATATCTCCAGTCCCCTTCCACACAAAGATTTAAGGATCATTGCCTACAAATTTTTTGCAGAGATTTGTCAGTAGAAGGAGAACGGTCAAAATAACATCATGTGATCCTCGTCTCTTATTCGGGCACGTTTGTAAAGAAACTGTACAAAGAACCGACTCCCTGAGATGACTTTATAAGGAGATAGTAAGCTTCTGCATTCACAAGGAATAGCAAGAAGGGATGGCATATGTTATGGGAATCAGATGTGGGTGCGCGAGGGAGTCAACGACGTCGGAATCCCCAGAAGAACAGATAACAAGGATTTTTGTAAAGGCTAATGAGTAGGAAAAGAACACCATTATCACATTATTGGGAATGGATTACTGGGCAGGAGGCCACGTCCATGACGGGAAGCTCATCTGCAATCTTTTCAGGCCGACAGCCAATGGTATGGTTCGAAAGATGATTGAGGAGGAGATATATTTGGAGGTAGCCATAGCACTGGATCTGAATGATTATAGCTTTCCGGGTGGAGGTCTGGGTGTCTTCTTCTGAGCGAACGATGAAGCCAAGAAACAGCAAATGAAAAAGGCATGGACTCTGTATAAGAATTGTATTTATAAAGAGTTTGATATGTCGAAGTTCGAGGCTTTTGGTCAAAATAACGATCAGCTCTTTTTTGCAGAGGTGGCGGCAAGACTGATTAGTATTGGCAATGGGATAGGATATCTATTTCATTGAATAAGGTTTTTAGAAGGTTGATCTTTTTTGGGATTTCTTATGTAATCGGATCTAGATAGATCTATCTTTATGTACTTTTGCTTTCAGTAATATATAGGGTACTACCCTCTCAGGTAGAGCTTATTTTAAATATGTGTGTGTGTGTGTGTGTGTGCATGTACATTTACATCTAAGTATGCATATGCATATACATATACATATATGAGCGATCCCATAATATTGGGTTACACTTTTTTGCACATCGTGATTTTTTGTTGAAATCACACATTTAAAAAAATATATATAATAATTTAAGCCTTGAGAGGCCCCAATTGAAGTAATTAATTGAAGAGGATCCGATCAAAGCATTTTAGATAAAACTCTCTTCAATAGAACCTCTATATTCTTAAATCATACCTACAATGGGATCTCATTTCCACCTATTAAAATGTCAATGAAAAATCACTTTGACACTAACTTTTGGGAGATCAAATGAATTCATTTGAATGTTTTGCTCTTATTATTGCTTTCCAAAACATATAACTTTTAATATATTTATTTTCATTAATATAATGGGGATGGTCCTGCAGCACACCAGTAGTTGCAAGCCCTAGTGATAGGGCAGTTATGAGGTTGACTCCCACCACATCCCCTACCCAATCTGTGCTCGAGGTTTTTTCTTGGTATGATAAATGATGGTTCTCGTGGAATCTCAGTTATTAATGGTGGGTCATACGTACACGAAAGTAAAGTGGATGCAAAAAAGGCTACGCACTAGCAGCAACACCACAGGGAGATATAAGGATGGTCAATGCTAACTTTTCTGCATAGACATTGTGGTTGGCGGATGATAAGAACGGGGCAATTTGCTGCGCAAACAAGAGAAAGGTGATGGTAAGATAGTGAAGCGAGACATAAGAAAACTAAATGATTGGGGGTGATAAGGATGAAAGGGAGATATAAGGAGGGGAGACATAAGAAAAATAAATAGTGACAAGGAGGGGACGCATAGGGAGTCAACAAAGTGATAAGGAGGGGAGGCATAAGGAGACAAAAACTAGTTAGAGCAATAAGGGGTATGTAGAGGTATAAGGAGATATGAGAAGATTATATAAATAGAGGATGATATATCTAAGAATTGTTAATGCTTCGACAATCACATATATAACCACGGGATGAGGTCCTCCAAATATGACCTCAATCAAAACTCAAATCAAAAGTGCTTGCGGATAAAAAAAAAATTTAATATATTTATTTTTATTTCTTATTAATGTAAGTTTTTCATCAAACATTTAAGTCTTTGTTTCACACATGTGAAAATTTTGTAAAATAGAAGAAGAAAATTGTAAAAAATACATGTTCTCTAGGTATTCATATCCTAATTCAAAAATAAAAAGAAGTTAATTCAAATGTATTAAAAAATGTTATGTGTGACAAATACACCTCTTCTAAATTACAATTACTTTGACTTAAAAAATTAACTAAAAAAATATGCAACAAAAAATTATTAAAAAATATCTATACTTTAGATATTGGTTTGACAAATCTAGATTTTAAATTTAAATTTTATTCTTTCTATAAAAGAATGTTATGCATTTCAAATTAAATGTCATTTTTGAAAAATGTTGATTACTCTAAAAATTAAGTTATTAAAAGATATGTAAAAATATGCACAAGTTATTTTTAATATTTGTTTAAAAGTATTGATAATCTACACAAAAAATCTCATTAGTTTACTTCATCTTCAAATTTTTAATGGTTTAACTACTAAATGTGTTAGAAAGTGAAGGTTTAGTGAAACAGAGCATTGTAGGACCACTCATTATGCATCTACAAATACACTTTGTGTGTGTGTTTTGATAAATGATAAATGATAAATAGGTGTATTATAAATTTATTGATTAAAAAATATGTAAATGTTTGTGCTCATAATTAAGAACCAAAAATTTATCTCATCATTAAAAAATATGTGTCAAAAAAAAAACTTTTTTTACCACTTTCCTTACCCAACCCACACTCACATTGAAGTCATAAGTTCAATGAACATCACAATCTTGTTCAACAACTAAGGAGATGAAATGTCTTGGAATGATATTTATCTATGAAATATATCTATTTATTATAATGCTCTATAGGGTCTACATTCATTATCTTTAAATAATTTTGTACTTAATTGATTTGGCCTCAAATTTTATAACCATCAAAATGGTTTTTGTTAAAATATTAGAAAAAAATCTTCCAAATCTTTAACAACTTTTAATTTATGATAGGAAAAATTCTTTTTCAAACTTTAATTACTATCTACATCTCCCAAAGAATATTTCTTAAATAATTGCTATCAATTGATAAGAATTTGAATGTGATATTTTATTGACAATGATATATATGTTTTTTTAAGGAATTGAGTTTTAAAAACTAATGCATTTTTTCTCAAATCTTTGACCTTCTAAATTCCCTTGAAAAATTAGATGAGATCTTTTGGTGGTAGTGATTAGCAATTTGTCAAATAAAATGTCTTGTCAAATTTATTTTGAAGAAAAAGAAAAGATAAATTATTTTATATTGTTTATTATTTTATATTTATTTTATTTTAAAAATATATCCAATAACTTAAATGACACAACTAATTTTAATATATCTTTTAATTTAAATTATAATTTATTTTCTTTCACATATTATTTAATATATTATCAATATAATTGATATATTTCCTTAAAATGAAATAGTAATATATATTCACGTGTATTTAATTAACCTAAATCTATATTTAAAGAATCCTTATGATATTATTGCATTTAAATATTTTCACTAAAGTGGACAAGAAACTAAATGGCGAGGTAAATAAAGCAAGTAAGACGTTTGGATTAGCATAACAGAGCTTTAGCAAATAATTAAATTGATAAAGAGATAACCGAAAGTTATATTTAGAAAAAATAAAAGTTTTCTACAAAATCTATATAATGTATAAAGAGAGAAGACACATCACTACATATGTATTCTTGCGCAATTCACGCTAACATAGATAAATCATTGACAATCGTGAGCAAGTTGGTAGATGTCTTTTTTCTTGTCTATTCCTTAAAAGCGTTAATGACATTTTTTTTCAACGAGAAATATTGACGGAATTGTTTATCAAAAGTTTAAAGCTACTCCATAAAAGGCAACTCAAAGTCTTAAATTAATTCTTCATGGGAAAATTTTGTCACAAAGTTTATATTCAAGTATATCTTTCATTTTCAAGATTCCATGTTAAGGTAAGCATCCTATATGACAACACGTACTACTTGCAAAAGGGAGCCTAAATTTAGATAAGATGGTGATTGTTTGCATTTTTCTATAGGTGAAGGTCAATGATAAAATCTTTTATAGAAGAATACATTCAGCTTTGAATGGAACATGAGGTGGGGATAGGTTAAGGGGAAGCTCAAGTGGAGCTCTATTATGGTTTGACCTCATTTCTATGTACTTCTTAGTGATGTTTTATTGTTGTTATCGTATAATTTATAGTAAGAGTTTTCATACATGATCATTGTCTATATTTTAATAATTTTTGTAATATTATTAGTGGCTAGTATTTATCTTTTAATTAAAAGTAATCAAGTGTAATTATAATGTGAAATATATAATTAGAATTTATTAAATTAATTACATTTTATAAAAAATAATTCTATGTAATAATCATAATAAAAAAATTCATTTTGAAATTGAACTACTAAAAATGATATCAAGAAATTATAATAAATTATTAAACATGTACAACTATTAAATTAATATATATTATAATCATTATTTTTAATATACTTAATATATATTCATATAAATATTATATTTCACATAGTTAAAAAATTTAAGATTTTAATTTGTACTATTAATTTTATAATAAAATTTTAATTAGTTTTTTGAAATAAAACTATGATAATAAAATTAAATATTAATTTAATATATTTTAATTTAAATAAAAATTAATATATATTATAATATCATAAGTTTTTTTAAAATTGTAATATTTTGTAAAAATAAATAGTATAAACTACAAATAAATTTATAAAATATAATTTTTAATTTAAATTTATTGATATATAATAAATATGAAATAAAAGGATTTCATGTCTCTTAAGTATTTGTTTTTACCATGTATTTGTTATTATTCACGCACACAATATTAGGGGAGACAATTTATTTTTCGAGAAATCCGTGCAATAAGACTCAAACTAAATGGACCAATCATATGTTCAAGAAATAATTTTGAAAATTTATGAAGTTAAAAATATTGCATTTGTACTATGAAAAACATAAAATTTATAATAGAATATAAAATATGATAAATTTTTATTTGTTCATGCAATTAGTTTTAATCACTCATTAAGCTTAACAATCCATAAAATGATGCAATAGTACTTGCTTAGCCTACCGACAAGTACTAATAAGTATCTTAAAAAGAATATCTCTTGATATATGTGTGTGTGTGTACTAAGATGGGCAATCAAAAAAGGCATGTGTGTGTGCACTAAGATGGGCAATCAAAAAAGGGCCTTGAGATGCCACTTTTTCCTGAAATCAACAAACTTTGAACTTTGACGAGAAAATCAAGATAATTACACTCAAATTTTGAAACTATAACATGAGCAAGAGTTGAAGTCCTCTTAATCTAGTTTTCAAACTACTTTTTTTTTAAATGGTGGAGATTAAGGCCTCAAAAAGGAGGAGTGCACAAATTGACCTTGTTTTTTTGAAAAAAATATAACATAGTGTTAGTGTGCTCCCCCTAAAATGTCAACTTTTCTTTTGAATTTTTAAATTCCTTCAATGAGAAGCTAGCTAGCACCATGTAGTTCATCCCGTATTTTTTGGCTAATTATTTGATGAATATATTTTTTTTTACTAATTTTTTAAGTGGGCACATCTTGAAAAAGTGAAATTTGAGTGTGCTCCCCCTAGAATTTTTGAAAACTAATCAAAAATAAAAATTTCTTTTTTTTGAGGTGTGTAGAATGGAGTCTAGTTTCTAAAAATGTAATTTCTTTCAAAATTCGATGAACAAGCCAAAATTTGCACCCACAACACTACACATTAGTTTTTGAAAAAAAAAATGGACAAATTAACAAAAGAAATTATAGATAAAAAGCTTAGCGTAATCAAAATTCAAAAATAATTATATGGTTAGACAGATAACAAAGAGCTTAAAAACATCATGGTTTTTTTTTTGTCTACATTGGAACACATTCAAACTTGATTGGGAGTGTAAATAAAAATTTGAGAACTTTTTGTGTATTTAAAAAAAAAACACCTGAGGCCTGCAATAATTGTTCAAGCCTTTTGGTTGGATGTGAAAGGAAAATCCAAGCCTAAGGCTTGGTGTTTTCCATGGAAATTAATATGGCACACACCAAATAAGACATGCGCCAACCATTGAAAATGTACTCCATATGGCATGCATCAAATATGGTGTTAGCCCAACGTGTGACATTGCCAATTAGTAAGTATCTCTTTTTTTGTCTTCCAACATCACTAAAACTTAGACTTTAGGGTTTTTCTATTGTGTCCACCTCTTCATCTATGTTTTATTGGCCTCTCTCTCTCTCTCTCTCTCTCTCTCTCTCTCTCTCTCTCTCTCTCTCTCTCTCTCTCTCTCTCTCTCTCTCTCTCTCTCTCTCTCTCTACCTTCCCCCCTCTCTCCACCCTCTCCCTCTTTCCCCCTCTTTCTCTTCTCTCCCCACCATAATTCCTAAACCCTACACTAGTCCATGAACCATATACTAATCCCCGAACCCTAAACCCTACGCCCTAAACCCTAAATCCTTCCTCCATCTCTCCCCCTCTCTTTGTCTCTCCTACCTCTCCCACCCTCTCCCTCTCCCCCCACTCTTTCTCCAAACTCCAAACCCTAAATCTAAGCCCTAAAACCTCTCTCCCTCTACGAAAGGGTTTAGAGCTTAAGGTTTGAGTGTAGGGGAAAAGGGAAAGGGAGAAGAGGAAAGAGAGAGAGGGGAGAGAGGAAGAGGGTGGAAGGTGTAGGGCTTAGGTTTCAGAGAGAGAGAGAGAGAGAGAGAGGGTTTAGAATTTAAGGTGTGGGGCTTAGGGTTTAGGGTTTGAGAGAGAAGAGATGGGGGAGGGTGGAAGGGAGAGGGTTTAGGGTTTAAGGTGTAGGGATTAGCATTAAGGTTTTTAGAGAGAGGGAGAGAGGGGGGAAAGAGAGATATGATGGTTTAGGTACCAATATAGGGATTAGGACTTAGGGCTTAGGGTTTAGGGTTTGAAAGAGAGAGATGGGTGAGAGAGGGATAGAGATAGGTGGTGAGAGGGAGATGTGGAAAGAGAGAGATGTAACTTTATGGTCTAGTATAGTATTTAGGGTTTAGGTACTAGAATAGGGTTTTGAGAATATGGTTATAGGGTTTAGAGTTTATGACTTAGAGTTTGAGAGAGAGTGTGTGTGGTAGGGAGAAGGAAAGTGAGAGAGATAGTGAGTGATTTTTACATGGATCATAGTTGGCATGCACCCTGCATGGTGCATGCCATATATGATGCATTAGAAATGGAAAAAATATGCTTTATTCCAATTATTTTTTTGCATGAATAATGTTTGGCGTGCAACATATAAGTTGCACTAGAAATGGTAAAAATGCCAAGGGCCTATGATTTAGGCCAACATTCTCTAATTCTTGTTTGATTTGTGTATTGTCTGACAAAAAAATGCTTTTTCACAGTGTTGACATTTTGATCAAGTATAATTAACATATTATATCACCTTTTCACCACCTTTTTGTTCACTATATAAATTAGAAGATGCTAATTCAATTTTTTTTAATCAAAACTGATCATTTGAGGTAATGTTTTCATGTTTTTGTAGAAGTCAAATGTTTATATTGATTCTTTTTTTGCAATTGATAATATAAACTTGTTATTTTCATAATTTTACTTATTGTAATACAATTACTTACAATTCCACTTTGTCTTAGAAGGAAGATGCGTAAAAACTCAAAATTTTGAAGAGTTTGTAGCTAATTTGGAAATTCTAATATTGAATTTAAATTTTGAAGGTACATTCTATAAATTGAAGTTATCAACTAATCTCTATGTCTTACTTGTGCACATGTGTATAATTCATAATCATGTTGAGGAAATGACCAAATATTCTAACACTAGAAGAGTGTAAAGTCGAGAATGAAAAGAATGAGACAACTTTGTGAGGGAAGGAAATTGCATACTCTCTATATGTGTGTGTGTGTGTGTGTGTGTGTGTGTGTGTGTGTGAATGATATGAAATAGCAGTTTACCAAAATGAATGGGATAATTATGTGAATAGGGTTGAATAGCGGTAGATAAGATAATATGATATGCAAAGGGGGAATATAAGACCTACTCTTAATCCAAATTCCAAAAAGGAAAGATCCAAATGGATTAATCAAAAAGAAATGATCAATGCACAATTGAATCAAACAATGGAGAACATGAAGAAAGGATTAAATCCTATAATCCACTATAGAAAGTATGTACTTGAAATTTCAAATGAAGGGAAGGAAAATACTAACCTTAAAATAGGGTAGATCTGGAAAATGTTGATTTCTGATGTCTATGCACAGTTTCGGGCAATTCTACAACTTGTTTCAGATTGGAAATGTCGAGACAGAGAAAACCCAAAAAAAAATTGTCTTTCAGGAAGAAGGTAGTCCTTGACCCAAATAGCGGGGCAAGGTCTTACCTTGGGGCAAGATCCTACCCCCTACTGAAGGTCATCCTTGATCCAAAATAGCTCCGATGGAAAATCTGTTCATGGATCTCAGAAGTTCGCCAAAAAGGGTATTCGAATCTACACTTCAATTCGCTGTCCTGTACCTGTACCTAAAAGAAAAAAGGTTTTTTATTGTTTGGATGGGGGGTTTGCCTTGGTCAAACCCCAATTTAGGAATTATCCTTGAAATTGAATTGAAATAGTAATATGCATAAACAAAGTAAATGTAACTATTCACCTTGCTTATGTTGAAGTCCTTGTGGAGGATTCGAATCCTTGAATCCACAAGTAGGGATGCTCCAAATAAATGTAGAAGTATGTAGGATGTCTCAAATAAATGGAATTATATCTTCAACACCAATCTTGAATGAATCTTTTCATAGGAAGAGGCTTGGATGAATGTGGAAGGGGAAATCTTCAAGGGGGCTCCAAAGAGATTGAATCCTTCAATAGATAACAGTGGATCTCCTTGATGAATGCTTGAATACTTGAACACTTGAATGCTAGGCTTGAATATGAATGAATGCTTGCTTTCTTTCCTTCACCTTCTTGCTTTCTTGATTGCAAAACTTGATGTGAATTGATTGCTCAAACTTGATCATGAAATTGGATGGAGAAAATGAGAGAGGAAGGCTTCCTTTTATAGTGATCTAGGGCACAAACCTCTAGAGAAGGCCGACATTAGAGAATTAAATCCCAATTAACCTTAACCCTTATAAATGGACCCAAATTAAATTCAATTTAAGTATTTACCATTCTGAAACCCGAAATGGCTGACCTGGAAGCGGGAAAAGAAATCTTTCTAAAACTTGATATCCCGGAACTCCCAGAATCTAAAAATTGGACCTGGGGTCAAGGACAAGGTAGACACTGCCCTAGGTTAGGGTCGAGGTTGTCCCTAACCTAGGTCAAGGTCTAGGTCATCCTTGAACCTACCAAGTCATCTTTGACCCAAACAGTCAAAAACTCCAGATTCTCAGAGAAAACTGTCTAGAAAAGACTGGAAATGAGGAGAGAAGCAGAATAGGGGGGAAACAGCTAGATACATGAAAAGACCTGATCAAGAAACTTAACATGACCCCAGACCACTCACTCAGAGGGCTAACACTCTTAACATGGAAGTGCTTCCATTTTAAGATGATACATTAAGCCCCCACTTTAGCAAGAGTATGGACTCGATGCAAACTCTTGGTAAAGGAAATCATAATGAAAAGATAGTCTTATCGTAATCAAAGGGACAAAAGAAACCTCAAGCCCTCAGGGACTCAAGTCTTCATCAACTTCAAGATCACAATAAGAGAGACATCTCTAGAGAGAGAGAGAGAGAGAGAGATTATCTCTCCCAATGAGAACTTATGTCCCATTGTGAACCACAGAATGAAACAGTGCAATTGAAAAGATGGAATTAAACCACCTAGTGAATGTGGCTACTCACTAGTGAACCCATCAAGGATTCACCCTCATGAATATTCTATTCCATAAGAGTAAAACCAAAACAAAAGAGATCCAATCTTAAGGTCACCTAAGGGATCACAAATGCATTTGAAATTGGAGGGATCAAGAGATCCTAAAATATAAATCCATGCTTTAAGGATTAGTCACTAATCCAAAAAGGGAGAAAAGGTATCTTGAAAAATAATATGTGTATTTAAAAGTGTGTGTGTGCAATAAGTGAGCAGAGCGTATGCCCCCACGTTAAAGTCATTGCTAACACTTTAACAGGAGCAATGGCTTTAACGGAAACATAAACAACTCCACTAATTACGTTTCCACTACGAAATGCCCCCAGACGAAGACAAATCAAGGGAAATACCACATAGAAAATACAGAGAACACAAAAGGGATCTACCTACCATTGGGTCAGTATGATCATAAGATAATATATATGATATTATTTCAAATGAATTGACATCATTCCCCAAAGAAAGTAGAACTACAATCACAAAGGAGGGAAGATCACATAAGATATACGAAGAAGAATCTTTTCAGACCATGACATGGAGACCAAAAAGAATTAGTGCTACCACGTTTCAAATCTAAGCAGATTACACAAGGAAACATTTACAAACAATATCACAAATACAACATAACATGAAACAACATATAAAAAGAATAGAGATATATATAGAGGAAATATACAACAAGTTTGATTCCTTTATCACCTTGCACAAACAGAGAAACATGGGTCGTATAAAAGAATCTAACAACATTTAGCAAACACATTACGAGAGAAGCATAATACAATAGGAAAACACACAAAAAAGATACCATAAAGGACAAGCCGATCAAGCGTGTTGCCTACTCTCCCCATCTCATTCTATATCATTTAGGGAAGGTGGGTAACTCGCAAGAGGGACTACATCCAACATAGTAGGAATGATAGCCAATTCCAAACAAGGATCCTCTTGAGAATCACAATGTTCAATACTAGGTGTAAGTGTTAATTGTCATGAAAGCATATTAGGTAAATTAATGTCAATGTCAATAGTCTCATATTCATCATTAACATCATCAATATCATCAAGAGTATCTTCTTCATCTAGATTAATCAAAATAGGATCTAAGATATGAATAGAATCATCATAATCATGCATCTTAACATCATTATTAGTAACAACTTCTTCTAACACATCATGCATAGGTTTATTCCAAGAAGGTAGAGATTTTTGAAGAGTAGAATTATGAGCTTTATCTTGAGCACGATGCTTCTTACGACGTTCATTAGCAGATCAATTATGTTTTTCTTTAATTGAAATGGGTTGAGAACTAGGAGGAACAACCACATGATCCTTCACAGGTTCTTTAGGAAGATCAATAGGATTATCAGCAATAGTAGGCACTTGATTAACAGAACTAGAAGCCATAGTTAAAGGAGGTATGGAAGGTGTAGGCAAAAGACCATGATTAAGATCCATAGGAGGTACACTTAATTCGATAATCTTATGATGCTTATAGGCTTGATATAAACGGAAAAGATTATCAGGTCGAGAAGGACATCAATTAGGTAATGAAGGCCAAAAGAAATCAAGAGCAGCACAATCTCTGGGCCCAGAAGGCTGATATAAACTATGATTAACCATCTTCACTTCTTCATCATGAATGAATTTAAGACATTTATGGATAGGTGAAGCAATGACATGCATGGCATTCAACCAAGGAAAACCAAGGTTAACTTGAAATTGATCAGAAGTAGGAACAACAACAAAGGTAGTGTTCACAATCTTTCCACAAAGTTCAACAGGTAAGTTAATAGAACCAAATGATGGATAAAGAAAATCATTACAATTTTGAATCCACACATTCGATGTATCATAAGAATCACGTTGCAAGTTTTTCATAAAAAGATTTTCTTCAGTAATAACATTGACTAAGGATGTAGGATCAACAAGACAACCATGAGTAGGCTTCTGAGAAATCCTAGCATAAATATAAAGGGGACCATCAGGAGCTTTAATAGTCTCAGAAACATCAAAGGTAATCAAAAGTTCCTAAGGTCTTTTATTCTTAGGTTGTTGTCGAGGTTTAGGTTGAGTTTTCAATTTAGGCTTAGGTTTTAGTTGAGGTTGAGATTGAACTTGCGGTTGAAGCTGAGGTTGAGGTTGAGGTGGAGATACAGATTGACCAACATGCTCCACTTGATTAACAATGTGATTGAGATCATCCATCTTTGAATTATACACAATTTCCATAGAAGATGGCTGAGCAATGGTATTAGTATCATGCACAGGTAAAGGATTCATATAGATTTGAAGATTTTGATTAGGAGGAGAGACATATTTTTTCCCACTACCTTCAAGATTATCAACAGATAAGGCATTAGAATCAATTAAGTCTTGAACCTTATGTTTTAAAGAATAACACTTCTCAGAATCATGACCATTTTGACGATGATATTGACAAAAAGCTTTAAAATCAAAAGATTTAGATGCAATCGTAGCAGGTAAAAGAGGTCGAATAGGAGGTAAGGTAATCATATGAGCAGTTAACAACCAATTCATAATAGAATGTAGAGATTTAGAAAGAGGAGTAAACGTACGATTTAATCAAAAAGTAGTGGATGTAGAAGTGGCATTGTGAGATGCAACAACAACTTGATCAGCAACTGCATTCGCTTGTTTGTTTATCTTGACATAGTTGAATTTTTGAAATTTGTTTGGATTAGGAGCAGCATCACTCTTATCAACTGGAACAGGAGCCATTAGAGTGTTGCTCTCAAATTGACTCACTTGTAATTGATAATGATGTTCAGCACTACACAAAGTTGTTGAAAAGAGGTAAATTCAGTAAGAAGAATCTTATCTCTAATATCCTTTTGCAAATTTGAAATAAACATACGTCGAATATCAATATCAGGAATAGGATAGGAAATCTGAGCATGCAAATGCTTAAATCTACCAATAAATTCAGTCAATTTTTCCTTAGCACTTTGTTTACAATGTATCAAATCAGTCAAAGACACTTGTGGGCCAATGTTATTTTGAAATTTTTGATTAAAAGCATTGGCAAGTTGTGGAAATGAATCAATAGAATAAGGAGGCAAGGAACAATACCATTGTAAGGCCTTGTCACGAAAAGTTCTAGCAAACAATTTGGCTAAAATCCTATGGTCATGAGCATAATCACTACAAAGGATTTGAAATGTTTTAACATGATGCACAGGGTCTCCTTTTATGTTATAATTCTCAAGACGAGGCATATCAACTTGCTAAGGAACAGGAGTACGAACAATGTCTCGGGACAAAGGACTTCCCATGTCACATGTAGGAACACTAAACTTGTTTTGAGTTAAAGAAGCAAGTTGTTGTTGTAAGGATGACACGGTTTGAGCCAAACTGATGATTGTTGAATCATTAGAGGAAATAGGAGGAATAGCAACATTAGACACACTAGGTAAAGTGTAAGAAGCTGCAGGAATGGAAGACACAACTGGAGGAACACTTGGAACTACAGTTGGAAGTGGATTGGAATAAGTAAAAGGAACATTATGATAAGAAGGTTATGATGTAGGAAGGGATACATGAGGAACACTCATAGGAATAGAGGGAACCATCACAATCACCAAAGAAGGAGTATAGGTAGGAACAATAGATAAAGAATTAGAAGAAGGTTCTATACTAGTGACAGGAGGAATCAACCCTAAATCTTGAGCTTCTTGAGCTAAAGGTTTAACATTTGAATGCACGAGGTGAGTAATGTATGCACCCTAAAATGGTCGCCTAGACTTTGGGCCCTATTTATTTGATTTATCAATCCTGAATCATTTTTATCAATAATCAATATTTTCAACATTATCAATCTCTTGATCAAATCCTAATTTTGATCATATATTGGATTTTTATCCTTGGGCTAACCATTTATCCTAAGTCTTTATTTAATTAAAAGGAATATTTCCTCCCCTTTTAATTAAATAAAAAGCCCCACTTTCCTCTTATCCTAAGTTGCACAAATAAAGCATTATTCCTATTTTATAAAAAGGGAAAAAGCACTTTTTGTCTCACATGAGGCTCAAAAGTCAACACTTCACTCTCATTGGAGGATGCTTGTGCATATGGATTGCTCCTCTTTCAAGCTCCACCGCTGATTAAGACTTTTTGCCTCTTAATCTCCATGGTCCATTTCACCTCATTTCCTATAAAAGGAGAGCTTTCTCCTTCATTTGCATCCACTTGTTTTATGTTAATGTTATGCTGCAGGTTTTAGGTACATTTGGAGTTTGAAGACATTGAAGACTTGTTGCTTTCATCATCTAGTTCATAGTTGCATAATAATGGCATTCTTAGTGTAGATTTCCTTTCATGCAATAGATTTAACTCATCTAGCTTAATAGGAAGGGTTGTAATACTTGTTCTTTCCTTTCATAGCATAGTTTGTACTTTCCTTTTCATAGTTTAGGTTGCATTCACATTTTAGTTGCATTACATTTCATAAGTGATTCTTGGAGATATTGGCATTGTTGCCCTTGTCTTCATTGTGAATCTCTCATTGTATGGTTGACTAGCAAGGTCACAAGCTTGTAGCTCTAGCTGAGAGCAAACACATCATAGTCCCTTGCAACTCCATGCATAGAGAGCTATGAGCCGCTTTGTGAGGCCTCATTCTTGAGCAACCTTGCATGTAATGGTTCATAGAAGTGCACCATTTTAGTGTGTACATTTCTGGCGCCCACCGTGGGGCTGAGTAGATTAGCTTTGTCCCTTTAATTCTGCATTTTCCGTCAATATTTTCATCAATTTTTGGCTTAGTTTTCAGTCTCTGGTTTTCTGTCTTAGAGTATCACGCGATACTTCTCAAAAATATCGCACGATATATCTCTGTATAGCGGTGCGACACTTCGCGCGAAAGAAGAATCACCCGCCAGTACTGAGAATTATCGCCTGTTATCGGGCGAAGTATCGCCCGCCCATAGTGAGAAGTATCGCGCGACTAAGAAATATCGCGCGACTGAGAAACATCGCCCGACTATAGGAAACTGTATCGCGCGATACTGTTGAAGTCTGAGAAATATCACCTGGTCTGGCAGAGACTTGCGTTCTTAGTTTTCTTGTCTGAATTTGATCATTTTAGTTTGTTGTTTTGTTTTGCTATGTTTAGATAGGTCTAACCTGCATCTTTTAGCTTAAATCTATCAGTTTATTGCATGTTTACATTTGGATTTGAATTTTGCTAACCTTGTGGGTCTAACAAGTTGTGTTTGTAGGTGCTCTCATTTGTTTGAAAATTGCTAAAAATGCATGTCAAAGAGGGCTACTAATAGTTTTTGCAGGGCTGCCCAAGCATTAAAAAACAAAAAATAAAAATTTTCATTTCTTGCTTGTTTATTTACTTTCCTTTTGTGGCATTCACTAATTGTATTAGGCATCTTAATACCTTGTGAAAGGGATCTTGGGGTGGTAGGAGAAGTATGCTCTTCACCTT
The DNA here is from genome assembly GCA_027943335.1 of Chamaecyparis obtusa. Classification (NCBI taxonomy): domain Eukaryota; kingdom Viridiplantae; phylum Streptophyta; class Pinopsida; order Cupressales; family Cupressaceae; genus Chamaecyparis; species Chamaecyparis obtusa. The sequence goes on from BSBK01005860.1 coordinate 1,083,668, forward strand.
TAGGTGAATCAGAAAATCTTGACCCATCTTAAGGTTTTGGAAGCAAGGGAGTAATTGAATCTCTTTGCTTGGTGTGTTTGGGAGAGATTTTTGAGATAGGGGAGTATGCTCTTCACCCTTGTGGTGAATCAAAAACTTTGAACCTCAAGAGTTGATCCATTTTGTTTAGTTTAGGAATCTTTTAGCGGGCCTGCTCTTGAGCAATCAAGAGGAACGACTCAAGTGGGGACAACTTTGTCATCATTTTCCTTGGTGGCAAGTGATTCTAACTCACTATAATCTCAAGGCTATCAAGGACACCAAAAACCTTGATAGACATAACACTTGTCTTCATTTGATGTGAGTAGCTCATGGGATTGCGACCATGGGGAAAATATTGAACAAGAATGCTTAAGGTACTCTTGAGGCCGCGGGGTCCTAGTCCTTTATGAGGAGCAAGAGGGGTGTTGTGAACGGAAATCTTTATTAAGAACCATTAGATAGAAGCCACCTTCTTTTAGCCGCTTATCTTCTTAGTGCAAGGATTGATCCAAGTGGTTTACCCGGATCACCTTAAGATACTCACCATATGTGTCCCTTTGGTTGTGTCATTTGACATTTTCATGACAAAGCCAACATCTCTTGTGGGTAACCACTTGGTGTGAGGCGAGGGGGCATCAAGTTGTGGGCTAAGTTGGTAAGTATTGAGCTTTGACTTTCTAGGATAGATTTGCTTGAAGTGTCTTCGATTGTGTGATACCAGTGCAAACGTTCTTACATACAAACAATCGGTAGCATTCATAGGGTGTTGTTTCAATTCTGATATCACAAGTGTTTGTCTTGGCAAGGTTGCTTTTGCCTTTGTTTCAAGTGTTTGAGACCATGTCTTGATCCCTTACTGTTTGCAAACCTGCTGAAATTCTGCTGATATTGTGACTGAAATTGAAAACGTCAAACCTTAGATTGGAAATTTTGACCAAACAGACCCAAAAATGCAAATTTCACACAATTCTGGTCACGAGTTAAACAAATCTGCAACAGTATCGCACCCTGTAAGGCGAAGTATCGCGCGATACTTCGCGCTTGCTAGAAATATCACCCGCTTTAAAGAGAAATATCATGCGATAGTTCGCCCCTAACGGACTATCGCCTGACCTGCCTGGAGTATATCGCCCACCAGTATTAAGAAGTATCACCTGGCTTCGGGCGAAGTATCGCGCGGGTATAGGTTTATCGCCCTAGTAGCCTGGAGTATATCGCCTGGTTTATTTTTTCCATGCTTAAATTTTGGTCAATTTCAGTTGCTGTCAACCAGGCTAGGTCTTAAAGCAGGCTTCTCACCCTAACATCTGAGATTTGTCTTGACTCCAAATTTTTGGTTTTTAGTCCTCCAGGATAGCATCATTTGATTTACGAAATCACTTTGGAATAATTGTCAAGTTAGAAAGCCATTCTTAGTGCCAAGGTTCATCTTTAAAATTGTTAGCTACATTCCGAAAAAAATTTAGTACTCTTATTGTCTAAATCGCTTTCATTTTCATCTCAATTTCAATTATTTTTTGGCCTAGTCCAACCTCCTGATTCAAAAGTGCAAGGGTAGTCACCCTTTGATTTGAAGCACCTCTTTGACAGTGTTGGTAAAGCCCTTTTTTTTCTTTTCATTTCTCTTTGGACAATAGAGGACTTTGATTATCCTAGTTTTGCATTGACACTTTGAAAGGTCACCTTATCATTGAGAGTATCTCTCTTTCATATCAGTTATGACAAGGTACCAAGTTAATCAAGGGAAGCGACCCCCTGTTGCCTTTAGCCAGTTACCACCCGTCAAGACTCGTCGACAACCTAAGGGAAAAGGACCCCTTTTTGACCAATCTCCTAAGAGTGAATCTGAGGTTTGTTTTAATCCGGGAGCTAATCCTAGTGAAGTGAGCACCTCTTTTGTACCACTTTCATCAAGTATGGACATGAGTTACACTTTCACCCGACAACAAAGAGAAGCCATGAATCAAACTCTTGAGGATATCTTCCAACGACACAGAAGAGAGTATGGTGGTTCTTCTCATGCTAGTCCACCCGGGTCACCTCCTAACAACGTGAGGTATTTTGATGCTCATCAACGAGCCGAAAGACAGCATAAGCAAGCTCACTTAGATTCAGGGTCACAACACGAAGACCAGAACAACGAATCTAGTGATCACCACATCAACGCAGCTAATGCAATGAGGTATTCGAGACAAACCTCCCCACTTAAAGACACCTCTCGATATGCAAATACACGATTGAGAAGCAAGCCTACTTAGATGAACAGGCTGCTAAAAAAGAAAAATTCTGACAATTAGAGGAAGAGGAACGTGCATTGTTGGATATACAAAAAAGAGTCGCCCAAGAAGAAGAAGATAGACTCTATGCACAACAACTCCAAAGCCGATTTAACGGGAGGGGAGCCAATAGTGGGACCAACTCGCCCCCATCTACCCCTTCCCCTAGCCCTCGAAGAAGATCAAAGACACCCTCACGATCCCCAAGTCCTAGAGGAAGGACTTCAAGATATGACCATCATAGGAGACAGTCGTCTCATAGACATTCAAAGCAACCCTCCCAACGAGCACATCATGGCTCACAACATGGAGGCAGTTATGCTAAATTTGATCATATGGACTTCATGACTATGCAACAAGAACCGTCCTTTCAAGCATATGTGGAGTAATATGTGGAACAAAACAAAGACCAATTCTTGGAAAGTCTTATCAATAAAGGTGCTAAAGTCCCATATAATTTTGATGTTCACCAAAAGATCAAAAAATAGAATCCTTCAACTGATGAGGTGATCTTACAAATGCAAAAGGATATAGACAGGATGAAGGCTCCCAAGAGCACATTCCATTTGGACTCCATATGTCCTAACCCCATTGACAAAAGTGTGGTGATGGTAGAATTCCCTAAGAAAGTTGAATTCCCAACATACGACAAATATGATGGCACTGGTGACCCTCACGACCATGTTCGACAGTTCTACATAATGAGCTTTTCCTTTCACCATGAAGACTCCTACTTGATGAGATTATTCCCAAGGAGTTTAAAAGGTCAAGCCATGGAATGGTTCACCAACCTTTCCCCCCCAGTAAAGACATTTAAAGAGCTTGTCCAAAGATTTGTTCAGCATTTTACTTACAACTTATCCAGGTCAGTCACAATGCTTGATTTGTGTAAACTTAAACAAAATCAAGGGGAATCTTTTGTCACATTTTTACAATGATGGAGGCGATTGTGTTCGAAATACCCAAGGACAATCCTTGAAGAGGAGAGAATTGATATCATTGTGAACAATCTAATACCAGAACTCAGATATGAAGTCAAGAAAATCCCATTTAATTCCTTTGATACTATGGTAGAGGTGGCATGTCGCATTGAGGATGTCCTAAAAGAACAAGGAATTTTGGCTAAACCAACAAATAACAACAATAGCCAAAATAACAATACTAATGGTAACAAGGACAAAAAGAACTCCTATTGGAACAAAAACAAGCAAGTGGTCAACGACGGAGTTGTTGACTCATCCCAAGTCAAAAATGAAGGAGTTCTTAACCTCTCTCATGCAGTTCAAGCTATGAAGCTGCAAACATCTTCAACACAACAAGACAAACCTAAGTATCAAAGGAGATCTAAAACGGAGAAAAGACAATTTACTAAATTGGGAGAATCTTATGCAGATGTTTTCAAGACATTAGTTGCTCATAATTTGGTGCACCCATAGGATCCTACAAAACATCGAATACCGGATCCTTTACCTCATTGGTGGGATGCTAAGGCTTTTTGCGTTTTCCATAATGGGATTGGACACGACATAGAAAATTGTTTTAAACTCAAGCATCTTGTCCAAGACCTTATTGAAAAAGGACAATTACAAGTGGATGGGTTAACCACTAATGCAGACCATAAAGCCTTTAAAGAGCCCTTGCCTAAATATGAAAAAGGAGAGAATTCTAGCAATACGAATGGCAAGGCGGCTATTAACTATACATACACACATGCTGACAATGTGATTAACATGCTTGAAGTGGCTGACGATAACATCAACATGGTGAGAAAGAAAGATCCTTATGGACATAATGTGGACTCAACTCCTATGACTAATGAAAGACCCGCTGTGGTGATAAGAGGTCCTCACTCACAAAGAATGCCCCAGTCCCTCAATGCTATCACTAGGGGTCAGGCCCAAGTGCCCATTATCATTAAAGGTCCTAGCACTAGCAATTCCAAGCAGCCCATGTCCAAAGGTGCTCTTCCCAAGTCTATCATTGGTCCTGATTCCAATTATAATCTTATTGACCAGCTGCAACGTACACCCGCACAGATATCCATTTTTGAGCTTTTAGAATTATCTCCTAAGCACAAGCGCATCCTTGAGGATGCTTTGCGAGCAGCCAATGTCCCTAACAACTTAGATATTGACCAATTCTAAAACATGGTCAACCATTTGGCTAGCCCTCATTACCTCACCTTCTCCGAAGAAGATGACAAATCCATCAGTCACCCACATAACTTGGCCTTACACATCGAAGTCATGATTCATAAAACCCGTGTTAGGCGTGTACTGATAGATGGGGGTGCGGGGCTCAATATTTGTACCCTGAGTTTGTTGCTAGCTCTAGGATATTCTGAGAACGTCATTGACACAAAGAAAAGGATCACAATCAAAGCATATGATGAAGCAAAAAGAAGTTCTAAGGGATTGGCCGTTTTACCTATTCGCATTGGTCCCGTAGAAAATGATATATTATTCCAAATTGTTGATGTTGGACCTCTAGCCTACAACATTTTGCTAGGTAGGCCATGGATTCACGAAATGCAAGCAGTCCCATCAACATATCACCAGTGTGTTAAGTTTCCCCATAACGGTGTAGAAATTTGCATCCCTGGAGATAGTGCTCTATCAGTTAATAACATTTCTGCGGGATCACATGTACCTTTGAATAGGGAAGCTGACAGTCCTAGTAGTTCACTTGAACAATGCAAGCAGAAGTTCAAGACCATGGATCTTGGGATGGGAGATTATAAGATTGATTCTTTTACAAACATGCCAATCTCTCCTAGGTCTTATGGGAGACCATCACCAAGTACAAAACCTTCATCATCGGCAATGACATTATTTGGGAAATTTGTTGAGTCTTCGGTCCCCATTCAAGAAGAGAAAGAGGAAGTTGTTGTCAGGAACTGGATCTATCACGAAGGGAAATACAAACATAACGAGAATTTTGCTCCTTCACCTGAAACTTATGGGAAAGGGTATACACTGGGTAAAAATATGGGATATCCGGGATATGGTCCCCTTAGTCATAGGTTGGATGCTAAAGTCGAGCCTCTTGATCACGCTCTTTTTGGATGAAAGAATAAGTCCATGGTTGGCTTAGGTTTTGAGAATAAGAAGAAGAAAGGTGTCCCTGTCCCAGCTGCGACGGACAGTGACAGTGATGCAGATTATACGTTTGATCTTTCCAATCAACAAGATGTGTCTGATGATTGGGTACCCTCAATGAATCTCCTTTGGGGAGATTCTACAGATTTCATGCTCGATAGTCCTACTATCCCAGCTACGACGGATAGTGACTGTGTGACTGCTAGATCGACAAAGAAAAGTGTTACTGTCCTAGCTGCGACGGATAGTACCAACACTAGCACTAGAGAGGGGGAAACCCTTCCTAACCTTGAGGCTTCTACATCACGAGGCCTAAATGATGACTCAGAGATAGACTCCCATGAATATGAATGGGATTCACTTTCAGATGCAACAATTGATCTGGACGTGGATATTATCCATGCCTATAGTACCCAACCCGATGCGACTAACGATCCTAGTGTCGGACTAGAGGATTACCCTCCTCAAATCACCTTAGTGGATGATGCTTCATTTGATAGGATAAGCCCTGATTTGGGTATCTTAGGAGAAGACTTGATGAACTCCAATTATATGGTCACCAGAGATGACACCTTTCGCATAAACAACATTGAACCAGTCATCGATCTGCCCCTTGTTCACTTTGACCTAATTGACTGGTCTCAGCACCATCAAGAGCCCACATTCCTCACCTTCCACAACGATTACGAAATTGCCTGCTATCTGAATGCTCTTGAACCCATGGCTTCTTCCACCAGTGAACCAACAACCAGCATGACAGAGCCTGATATTAAGTACCTTAGTCTCAAAATAAAAGAGAAAAAGAAAAATAGGTCTGATGGCGAAAACCACTTTGTGGCGGTGTCAGAACCAAAAATAGTAAAAAGAAATGACGCATCCGAAGGTGAAAACCTCTTTGAGGCACCTAAGGATGGGGTACTTAATAACTTACCGAGTTATTTCCAGGATAGATCATCAATATTGATTGAACCAACAAAGCCGGTCAATTTAAACACAGAAGAAAATCCTCAAATAGTCCATCTTGCTCAGTCTTTATCAGAGGAAGAGACCAAGGCATATGTACAATTTTTACAGAAAAAGAAAATTAATTTTGCATGGACCTACTCAGACATGCCAGGGCTTGACACGAATCTCATAATGCATCACTTATCCATAGCTCCAGGAGTCAAGCCAGTAAAACAGAGATTAAGAAAAATGCATCCACATGTAGCTCTACTTGTCAAAGGGGAATTAGAAAAACTTTTGAGAGATGGATTTATTAGAGCCATCGACTATGCAGAATGGATCTCAAACATAGTACCTGTCTCCAAACATGATGGGTCCATTCGTGTCTGCACAGATTTTAGAGATTTAAACAAAGCCTGCCCTAAGGACGATTTTCCACTTCCAAACATTAACATGATAGTGGACATGACAGCGGGCTATGACATATACTCTCTAATGGATGGTTTCTCAGGGTATAATCAAATCAAAATAGCTCCTGAAGACCAAGAGAAAACAACATTCACATGTGCATGGGGAACCTACTGCTGGAACGTCATGCCATTCAGGTTAAAGAATGCAGGAGCAACCTACCAAAGAGCTATGACGACTATCTTTCATGATATGATGCACAAAAATATGGAAGATTATGTGGATGATACCCTGGAAAAATCAAGAAAAAGGGACACACACCTCAATGATCTGGAAGTAATTCTAGATCATATGGAACAATTTCAACTCAGATTGAATCCAAAGAAGTGCGCATTTGGCGTCACCTCAGGAAAACTTTTAAGATTCATAATATCAGCAAAAGGTATCGAGGTTGACCCCGAAAAGGTCCAAGAAATCCTAGATATGCCACCTCCTTGAAATATCAGCCAAATGAGAAGTCTTCAGGGACGTCTTCAATCAATTAGGAGGTTTATTTCTCAACTTGCAGATAGAGCGCAACCCTTCAACAAGACATTGCATAAGGGTGCTTCTTGTGTTTGGAACGAGGATTGTCAAAAGAGCTTAGATCAGATCAAACAATACTTGGCCAATCCTCTGATCCTAATGCCTCCTATTCCAGGGAAACCATTGATCCTATATATTTTAGCTACAGACACTTCCTTGGGGGCATTATTGGCTCAATCAGATGATACTGGGAAAGAATGGGCCATCTACTATATCAGCCATACTCTGGTCTCTTATGAGATCAATTACAATAATATTGAGAAGTCTTGTCTCGCGGTGGTGTTTGCCTCTCAAAAGTTGCACCACTACATGCTTGCTCATACCATACATTTGGTTGCCAAAATTGATCCCCTTAAATACTTGCTTAGTAAGGCTGCCCTGACGGGTAGACTTGCTAAATGGATGATGGTCCTAACTGAATTTGACATAGAGTACGTTGAAAGGAAAGCAATAAAAGGACAAGCTATTGCCGACCAATTAGCCGATTTTCCAATCCAGGATAGCATGCCAGTCCAAGTGGAATTCCCAGATGAACACATCTTGTATACAACTACTCGCACTTGGACAATGTTCTTTGATGGCTCCCACATGCAAAATGGATCAGGTGCTGGAGTGTTATTTGTTTCTCCACATGGGTACAACATTCCGAAGTCTTACAAACTATTATTCCCATGTACCAATAATATTGCAGAATATGAAGCTTTAACTAATGGCTTGAGAATGACTATAGAATGGAACATCACAGAGTTACATGTCTTTGGGGATTCCCAGTTAATAATCAACCAAGTCAATGAAGAGTATCAAACCAAGGATGACAAATTGATACCCTGTAAAAAGATGGTTGATTCTTTGAGACGCTATTTCACCTTTGTGACGTTTCAATAGATCCCTAGGACAGAGAACAAAGCTGCAGATGCCATGGCCACATTAGCTTCACTTCTTCAGTTGGAGACACATGAATCCAGATTTGAATTCCTAGTGGAAGAGCTACACCATCCCATCTTTGACTCGTCTGAAAGCCATGTCATTTGTGCCATTATCACACACGAGTCTTCCCGATATGGTGCTATCTATTCATATCTTTGTGATGGCATCATCCCTGACACATTTAACCACTCTGAATGCTGAAACCTCATCCGTAACGTCTCTTGCCACACCCTCATCTCTGGTGATTTATATAGGAGGGGTTTAGATGGGACGCTCCTTAGGTGCTTGGAAAAGGAGGAATCCAACCAAGCGTTAGCTGACATCCACGAGGGCATTTGCGGTGGGCATTCTAATGGTCTTACCATGGCCCGAAGGTTGCTTAGGGTGGGATATTATTGGCCCACAATGCAGATAGACGCAGTCACCTTTGCTAAGTCATGTGAAAAATGTCAGAAACACGGCAACCTGATTCATGCTCCAAGTAGGGAGCTGATTCCTTATGTTTCTCATTGGCCATTTCAGCGCTGGGCCTTTGATCTGGTTGGGCAGATTCATCCCAACTCATCAGGTGGACACAAGTTCATTATTACTGCCACTGACTACTTCACAAAATGGGTGGAGGCTGTACCTCTTTCTATTGCTTCAGGAAGGACCATTTCTTTGTTCATCTTAAATCATATCATTTGCCGATTTGGAGTGCCTTCTAAGATCATTACTGACAATGGAGGTCAATTTAAGAATAAGGACCTAAAGCACCTATGCAAAAAGTTTAAAATCAAGCAACATTGGTCCTCCATCTATTTTCCATAGAGAAACGGATAGGTAGAAGCTTCTAACAAAACCATTCTTAAGATTCTTCATAGAACAATGCACAAGAATGGTAGGGATTGGCACTTACAAATCAATCCAGCACTATGGGCTTACAGAACAAGCATTCGCACACCTACAGGAGCCACTCCTTTCTCTCTCACCTATGGCGCTGAAGCAATATTGCCCCTAGAAGTCGAGATACCATCACTTAGAGTCTCACTCAAAGGTTTGATTACAGATGAGGATTACCGCGCCATGAGGTTACAGGAACTAGAATTTCTAGATGAGAAGCGTAAGGCTTCCTTTGATCATATGAGAGTGTATCAGAAGCGTATGTCCAAGGCATTCAACAAGAAGGTTCGCCCTAGAGAATTTCAAATAGGTGATCTTGTTTTGCGAGAGAACCCTAAGAACCAACAAAACAGAGAGCAAAAGGGCAAGTTTGAACCTAACTGGCTTGGACCATATGTTATTACAGCTGCTTTTGGTACTGGTGCGTATTTACTGTCAGACCCTGATGGAGAACAGCTCCCTGATCCGATCAACATTGTGCACCTCAAGAAGTTCTATCCTTGATGCCCATTCCGTCTGGGGGCATCCTTTGTACATATCTTATTGATCCTGAAAAAATTCCAAAAATATTGATATATGATGCTGAAAAAATCCTAAAAAGCATAAAAAGTCCTGAAAAAATACAAAAAAATCAAAATATTCAAAAAAAATAAAAAATAAAATAAAAAAATTTTTAAAAAAAAGAAAAAAAAAGTGCCTTGGTAAAAACCTAGCAATAGGCGCCTTGGTAGCAAAAATACAAAAAAAATGAAAAAATGAAAAAAGAATCCAAGTGGTGAAAACCTGGAAACAGGCGCTACTTGAGGCCTTTGCACCCCTATTTGTTAGCATGCATCCTCGACACTTAGCCACTTCCCATCATGCCTTGACCTTATTTGGCTTAGTCTGGAATTGGTCTTTGTCTTTGTCTAGGGGGCATAACTGTTAGCATTGGTCTTTTAGGTGCGTTTGTCTCTTGGGGCATTTCACAATAGGTGTCTTTTTAACACCACCCCAAACAGTGTTTTTCAACACTACCCTTGCGTCGAGTGTTTCTTAACATTTATCAGGTGTCTTACCCAACAGTCTCGTATGATGTGATATTTCTCACTAAGCAGATATGATATTCAGAATTTGACTCTATGACCAACACACACGCACTTAAATAATCAACTCGATAACGATATGATGACTTTATTTTTCTTTGTGTGCTGTCTATGAGGATTTCTTTGATGAGTGATCTCTCCCTGAGAAGTTTTCGATGATGCATAGCTAGAAGACTGAGGGAATGAGAACATGTTTTCTTTCTTTATCTGCTTGTGGGTATATTTTGTTGATCCTAACTGTCATGAGCATTTATGCTGGTTCTACTTGACACTATGGATTGACAAGGTATTATCCTTGACTATTTTGCAAGTGCATGCTTTTAGCTATCTTGACTTTCATGCGTCTTGATACAAGCATAATCTCGCTATACCAAATTTAGGTGATCTCACTGCATTAGTCATCTTGACCTATATGTCTTTGATGCCTAGGTGAGATTCCCACATCTCTATCTGATAAAGATCATATTCATATCCACATAGTTACGCTAGTGTGCATTGTATGATCTTCCGACGCTACCAATAATGCTCGATGATGATAATTAGATGTCTATAAGCGTTGTGACCTTGCAAGTCAACCACTTTCATAGTAGTTTGCATTTTTAAGTTCATGATAGTCTAGTTTTGCATCTTGCATATGGAGAGAGCTCTCCTTTTCATCTTACGTGGACCTGTCAGTCGACTGCGCTCACCTTTTCTTCTTCTCGATCATGTCCTTCACTCCTTGTTCTTTTCATCTCGAACCTGTTCCTGTTCATCACAAGGGGTTAATCACATCATCATATCTTTATCAAATCTGTCATTTTCAAGAAACATGAGTCTATATCATACACATGAGAATTAACCATACATCTATGAGAGAGAACATACATAAGCACATACATAAGCATTTTTGAGCAAAATGACAAGACAATATACATAAACTGATACATCCATCACAAATGAGACAAATACACATGATACATCGAACATCCAGTAATCTCATAAATCTATATACAATGTCATGATATACAATATGAGATCCCAAAATCTGGATCAAAAGTCTTGAAATGTGTCCAAAACATCTAAACCTAAGACTCGCTACCACCCTCGTGAGGAGCTCGTGGTGGTGGAGGAGGCATGGCTCTCCTATCAAGTACCGTGTCTGATACCCCTACCTACTGAGAGTATGATGGTGCTCTCTCACCCTCTAGGAAAGCCTGTAGATATAACCCATGATAATAGGCTGCTCTCGCCGACTCTCGTCAGAGCTCCAGTGCCTCAGCCTGTGCCATCGCCTCACGGCGTGCTATCTCTGCCCTTAGATCAGATATCTGTTGATCTCGCTCTGCCCTCAGATCTAGTAGCTGCTAATCTCTCACAGCTATAGTAGTCTGGAGCTACTGTATCTCTGCCTCCTGAGCCTATATCTAGGCTCTCAGATCCTATCCCCCTGCAGGCTGCTCCTGCTGTACCTCCGCCTGCCGGCGAGCTGGTCTCACCTCCTCCTCAGGTGTCGCTGACCGCTGTCCCCGTGACCATTTCTAGCCACCTGATCTCGACCCCTCTCCTCTCTCCATCCTCCTCCCTCTCCCCCTCCTGCCATCTCCTCCATCCCCTCCCTCCCCTCCTCCCTCTCCTCCATCCCCTCCATCCCCTCCATCTCCCCCGTCATCTCCTCCATCTCCTCTTGGCACTGGTACCTGTGCATCAGGTACTGTAAACTGAGGGAATGGCAGCCTCCGCCGCTCTGCTCTGTAGGCTCCATTAGCCCCTGCATCTGCCATCTCTGGGAAATACTCCCAGGGCTCGCTCCTGATACCTGTTGTCTCTGCGACAGCCTGCTGATAATCTAACATGGGTAGCCACCCATGTCCCTCCTCGTCTCTGGCTCTGGCATAGGTGGTAGTCTTTGTCGAGACTCGCTGCTGCCTCCCGAACTGCCGCCACACCCGAGTGATGCAGAATCTCTCTATGATCTCTGCATACCAACCTACCAGTGGCTGACTGCACAGCATGTAGCTCAACTCATCCGTTGCATCCCCCCAAACCTCAACCTCCCTGTAGGGCCTCTATGTGAATGAGGCTATCTCATCCAAAATCTGCCGATAATAGGTCACATCCCCCGAATGGGCATGTGATATAAACTTGAGGTACCTGTAGATATAAGGGTACCTCCTCTCCCTCGACTGAACCCTGGAGCGCACCACAGCGATGTGCTCCCATGCCCATACCTGTGCGAGGATGGCACCGCATGCCCATGTCCGACCGTCTCTGTAGACGATCTTGTGCAGCTCGTGGTACATCTCTGCCAATATGGCAGGACCCCATGCCATCCGTCGCGGCCTGCTGATCAAGTCCACCAAAAGCCGAGCCCATCCGAGCGGGAAACCCTTCTGACTGCGATCAGTCATCAGGATCTGCGAAATAATGGAAGCCACTATACATGGCACTGGGTAGTCTCTGCCAAAATCATCTATCAGCCTCTCCCAGCTGATATGTCTATCCAGAATCGTGACATCCTGGAACATCTCCTAAACCAGGCGGCGCCCCTCAGTGGCATCCTGATCATAGTACACCTGTGCCAACAAATGAATCATGTCAGTTTTCATCATATGGAAACATTATATTTATGATTAGGTCTTAAAACATGATTATACTCACTGGCTCGCCATGACATGGCACTCGTAAGATCCTGTAGACATCCTCCAAAGTGATCGACGCCTCTCTAGTAGGCAGATGGAAGGTGTTGTGCTCACTATGCCATCTCTCGGCAAGAGCAGTCAACAACCCATGGTCTGCTCGGATATAGGGGTATCTCAGCAGATACCGGAATCCCATCACTCTGAGATTGGCATTGCCCGGATCATCTAGATCCCGGACACACCGTAATCCTGTCACCTTCGGCGCTTTGATGATGAGCGCCGGAAAAACCTCCTGCAAGCCAAAACCAAGCCAATTGTTAGCACATATCATGATGGATGTCCAAAAACTCAGTATAAAACATCTTAAAAACGTAACATTGTCTAGACCCATGTCATTTTTTCTCAAAAAATGCATTAAAAATCAATATTTTATACTGGGCGATATTCTTTTTTTGGAGAAGTATCGCGCGATACCTATCCCTATAGCGGGGCGATAAACCTTATATCGCGTGATACTTCACCCAGTATCGTGTGATCTTTCGCCCAGTATCGTGCGATACTGGTGCCTAAGGTTGTGCGATACTTTGGGGACCCGCGAAGTATCACGCGATACTTCTCCCCAAAGCGCGAGATACTTCTAAAGTATCGCGCGATATTTCACCTAGGAAAAATTTTTGAAATTTAAAAATTTAAAAAAACATGCTAAACTAAGCTATTAAATGCAAAAAAATGACTACAAAGCTCAAGTTTTTCGAAAACATACCGAGGCAGGATAGTGTGGTGGCCGGTTGTGCAACCGGGCGCGCTTGAATCGATGCCTGTGGACGGGAACTCTTGCTTGCTGGGCCATTTTCTCTCTCTAAAGTTCTAAAATTCTCAAATCGCTAAAAGACAAATGATTTTGAAAATGACATTTTGACCCCTTTTATAGTCTTTTGACTTTTTGACCTCATTTTCAAAACACCTCGGAATTGCGCAAAAATTGCACCCTTAGCTAATTTTGACATCCTTGATCCATTTTCAAACTCGAAATCGAAATCCAAGGTCATCTTGATAGTCAAAATCATGTTTCAAAATCTTCCCCCCTTCTGTGCAGTTGCCTGATCTTTTGAGGCCTAATCTTTTGATCTTTGTTGGGGCATCGTCATTTCTTCATTTCCATGTCTTCCAACCTTCTAGTCTTTCATTCATATTCATTCCATTCTCTCATTTCTCACGTTTGACTATATCTTTTTCAGTCAGGCTGGGGCATGTTTTATTGCCTAATGGTTACCCTATTGACCTATACATCTGATTGTGATTTCATGCTGATTTGATCAAATCTTTATCAATTCGCTGTTCTCCTCTCTACCTGATTTCGATTTCAATTCCGAGGGGGTAGTACCTATGGGATTCTCATCCCCGATTCCTTGATTCTCTTGATTTAGACATCTTTTGTGAGCTTTTGCTCAAATTTGAGATTCTTATCTCTTACTTTGAATGTGATCCCGAATCGACCTCATGTTCAAAGGCCTTTTGTTTATGTTTGTCCAGGTGTGATCCCGAATCGACCTCACATCTGAGTTGTTTTGTGATCCCAAATCGATCTCACATTGCAACTTCATTCTTTGAATACATGTGTTCCCAAATCGATCACACATTAGTCAAAGAGGGGCAAATGTATGCACCCTAAAATGGTCGCCTAGACTTTGGGCCCTATTTATTTGATTTATCAATCCTGAATCATTTTTATCAATAATCAATATTTTCAACATTATCAATCTCTTGATCAAATCCTAATTTCGATCATATATTGGATTTTTATCCTTGGGCTAACCATTTATCCTAAGTCTTTATTTAATTAAAAGGAATATTTCCTCCCCTTTTAATTAAATAAAAAGCCCCACTTTCCTCTTATCCTAAGTTGCACAAATAAAGCATTATTCCTATTTTATAAAAAGGGAAAAAACACTTTTTGTCTCACATGAAGCTCAAAAGTCAACACTTCACTCTCATTGGAGGACGCTTGTGCACATGGATTGCTCCTCTTTCAAGCTCCACCGCTGATTAAGACTTTTTGCCTCTTAATCTCCATGGTCCATTTCACCTCATTTCTTATAAAAGGAGAGCTTTCTCCTTCATTTGCATCCACTTGTTTTATGTTAATGTTATGCTGCAGGTTTTAGGTACATTTGAAGTTTGAAGACATTGAAGACTTGTTGCTTTCATCATCTAGTTCATAGTTGCATAATAATGGCATTCTTAGTGTAGATTTCCTTTCATGCAATAGATTTAACTCATCTAGCTTAATAGGAAGGGTTGTAATACTTGTTCTTTCCTTTCATAGCATAGTTTGTACTTTCCTTTTCATAGTTTAGGTTGCATTCACATTTTAGTTGCATTACATTTCATAAGTGATTCTTGGAGATATTGGCATTGTTGCCCTTGTCTTCATTGTGAATCTCTCATTGTATGGTTGACTAGCAAGGTCACAAGCTTGTAGCTCTAGCTGAGAGCAAACACATCATAGTCCCTTGCAACTCCATGCATAGAGAGCTATGAGCCGCTTTGTGAGGCCTCATTCTTGAGCAACCTTGCATGTAATGGTTCATAGAAGTGCACCATTTTAGTGTGTACAAGTAATACCATGCAAGAGGTTAACACCTTAATCACTATCACGAAGAACTTTCTTAAGAGCCTCTATAGGTTGAATAGAATCTTGATTATGGTTTTCTTGAATAAGCCAATTACCCATTTTATCAAGTTTAGTTGAAAGTTTTTGGACTTGTTCAGGAGGAACTCTTAAAGCATCATCCTCATCATGAGATGAGTGAGAAGAGTTTTTCTCCATAATAGGATTGGAATCATGAAGAATCAAATTATCATTCGGGATCCTAAGGAAAGGAGAAGAAGATTTAAGATCAAAGGCACCCATGAGTCTACGACTTCGTCTAATCGAAATATTATAAGTAGGACTAGTAGTTGTAAAGCTCATAAATCAATGCAATGCAAATGAACTAAACTAAGAACACATAAAGCATGAATATTTTTGTATTTTGAAAGAAATTTTGCATTTTTTTGTATTTTTGAAATCTAATTACCATGCAAGATTTAACACAAATGGAAAATCTAACATCAACAAGATAATATAAAAGGAAATCTAACACCACAAAACACAATAGAGCATCTAATTCCATAAAAGAAAGGAGAGTAAGTGTATCAGGTTCACCAAAATAGATGATATGAAATAGTAGTTTACCAAAATGAATGGGATAATTATGCGAATAGGGTTGAATAGCGGTAGATAAGATAATATGATATGCAAAGGGGGAATGTAAGACCTGCTCTTAATCCAAATTCCCAAAAGGAAAGATCCAAATGGATTAATCACCAAGAAATGATCAATGCACAATTGAATCAAACAATGGAGAACATGAAGAAAGGAGGAAATCCTATAATCCACTATATAAAGTATGTACTTGAAATTTCAAATGAAGGGAAGGGAA